>CM072526.1:946533-1101533 GCA_036898135.1 Oncomelania hupensis | reverse complement strand
AAACAATGCAATTTGAATTTGCTTTCAAAAATCAAAGGAGAGCGAGACCACAACAAAGTACAACGAGCCAAGGCGACGCAAACACTCAAGGCCGACAGAACAAAATGCACACAAACTACAAAAGGTAAGTACCCGTGACCATACACAATAAAGTAGGCCTAACCACTATTGCAAAATAGGATTGATCATCACCATGATTGAATTTTTCCACCCCACGTTCCAATCGGTACGGAATCGTACATATGCTCAAATCATCATATCTTTGACAGAACGTGCATGTGCATTATACAGTGTGATTCAAGCGATAAATGAACCATCATATCGAAGCGATCTTAGCAGCTAAATCAATGACAATGGCGAACAATCGTTCACTGAGACTCACGATCGCCTGCACTGAGCTCACATACATGTGTGCATGTTTCTATAAATCCATCGTGTTCTCCTTCGATAATTGAGCAAAGCCTTTTTTCACTACCAGAAATATGCAGTTCCTCTCCCAACTTTCGTTTAATTTCAGTCAGCACATCTTCGCGAGAAATGGCGACCATGACTGCAACCGTAACTAGTTATCAGTTACTTCCCTTGAACAGATTTCCCAGAATTCTCTATTCTATTTTTAGGTTTGGGATACCCCCGTCTCAGCTTGGGGCTAAAACCAAGGGCAACGGGACCACCGCACGTCGACTGGGGGCAATACGAGATACTAACTTTTTAGTTGATTTACTTGTGCACACACACATACACACCCACACGCACCCACACACACACATACACACACACCGAAAAGACATTAGCATTTGGTGTTAATTTTGCTGGCGTTGTTGTCGACTCGGCTTTATCTTAACGAAGCGAAAGAAAAATGGAGTAATAGGCCAGTATCCAAACTATTTGCAAGCAAAACAATATTTTTTTCTTCTAAATCGTCTGAGGCAATTCTTAGATACAGCGCAAAACGTGTTAGAGAATGGTAAAGCACAATGGCCTTGACCTTTGAGAAAGTACAAATACGAATGATGTAACATGCTAAGCAGTAGATAACGAATCGGCAAAGTACCTGCAAACCAAAAACTCCACAAAAATCGCTTTAGCCGTTTTTGAGATATGGAGCAACACGTGTTTAGCTACAAAATGACTCCAATGACCTTGACTTTTTGCGGTAGAGCAAATATGATGGCGTGGGAGGCAGTATACTAAAGGGAATGTTCCTATGAAGTTTGCTTAAAAGCCGTTCAGTGGTTTTTAAGATATGACTTCCCAAGGACCGTCGTCATACTGGCCGACCTATGCAGGCCGACAATTCGGCTCGTTCCGATTGCCGACTGATTCGCCATGAGGGTTGCTGAGGACAGACAGAAAAATGGAGTGCGTTGGTTAAACGATCATCTGTGGTGCCCTTCTTCTTCTTCTTCTTCTTCTTCTTCTTCTTCTTCTTCTTCTTCTTCTTTTTCCTTTTTGTCTCTTTTTTCATCGTCTTGCTCTTCATCGTCATCTCTCTCGCTCGCTTTCTCTCTCTCTCTCACTCTCTCACACACATACAATTACATGTCAACACACATACATAAACCTTCCCCCCCCCTCCCCTACACACATGCAAATACATGAACCCAGTCCGCTACAATCACTCAGAGCTAATGAGAGAAAATATAAAACTTAAATAGCGTAAGCTGCTTGATGAACGGCGTCTTTAATAGGCGTAACTCGACTTTTAAGACAGCACTTAAGTCAGCAAGCAAGAAGGCCAGACAAAATGCCATTTCCCAAGATTAATTACCCTTATGTGACCTTATTTTGCGGTAAAGATGTCGGCTAGACAACCAGCCAAACGACAATTTTATAGGGACGGCCCATCGGAAGCACTCACTTAATTATTGTATACATGATTCTCAAGTATAGATGAATTAACGTTTTCTCGTGTGTGTGTGTGTTTGTGTGTGTGTGTGTGCATGTGTGTGTTTTCTCGCGAGGAGTTGCAGGGAACAGCCTCTTCAGCACTAACGCGTGTAATGGGTGATTGAATAGTGTTATCGTATTTCCGAGGATCAACGAGGTTCCCCGATTTATGGATAGGTGGTGTTGGAACACACTTGTGAATGATGCTGGTGCAATATCTATCTATCTATCTATCTATCTATCTATCTATCTATCTATCTATCTATCTATCTATCTATCTATCTATCTATCTATCTATCTATCTATCTATCTATCTATCTATCTATCTATCTATCTACCAACCAACCTATCTATCTATCTATCTATCTATCTATCTATCTATCTATCTATCTATCTATCTATCTATCTATCTATCTATCTATCTATCTATCTATCTATCTATCTATCTATCTATCTATCTATCTATCTATCTATCTATCTATCTATCCCCCCGTTGGGGTGCCGGGGGTTTCAGTATAAATAGTATCCCCACTTTCTGGAAATTTAGTGCTTTAAATTCCCACTCGCTGTCTTTCTCATTTGCTCTTTCTCATTCCTGCTCTTTTCTATCAATCTGCTATACTATCGTCTTCTTCGCTAGACCAGTCTCCTACCTTTTTTCTTGAAAAATCTTCTGGGACAAGACTCCTTGTTTGTGTATGAGGTCTGTTGGATCAGCTTGGGAATATTGGACGCTTTCTGCCAGGTGGTCAATAGGGCTTCCTATGATGTTATTATTTAGCAATGTAAGCATTTTATATGTATTTGTTTTGTTGATAATTTATAATGATGTTTGTTTTCTATTTTGTTTTTGTAAACGGGGGTTCGATAAGTTGGGGTGAAGCCTCAGCCGTCCCCTGCGTGGGATGTCTTTATTGTAAAGTGACTAGCTGGTGGAGAGCTTTCGGTTTTAAGACTAGGGTTGTTTCAGCAGATGTTTTATGCGGATCGGGGGTTGTCCGGTCCTGATTTGGCTCGGAAGAGTCCGCTGGACCTAAAGCAATAATAATGTAATGTAATGTAATGTAATCTATCTATCTATCTATCTATCTATCTATCTATCTATCTATCTATCTATCTATCTATCTATCTATCTATCTATCTATCTATCTATCTATCTATCTATCTATCTATCTATCTATGTAATCACTCAGCCTTTCGGGCTGTTGGTGAGACACGAGGGATGGTGTCGTGTAGAGTTTTGGCCACGTCAGTCTGTGTCTTGCTGTTGTCCGGAAACGTAACATGTCCAGCGCCGTCCATGTTGTGACATCATGTGTCCAGTTCTTTCTTTGCCTTTTTTCTGCGCCTGCCTCCTTCCGCTGTTCCTTGCGTAATGGATTTTGCCAGAGTGTCGTATCGCGTGACGTGACACCACACCACACCACCTTTCTCCTTTTCATAATGGCAAGGAGTGGTTCCTCAGCTGAGGACCCGCAAGCGATACTCGATGTTCCAGGAGATTTGCAGCATTCTGCGATATTACCGCTTCATTTTAAATGGCCCTACTACAGTCTTTTTTTGTTGGTTTTTTTTCATAACGAAGGACATACGAGGGCTAAGAAAAAGTCCTGTCTACTGTAACTGTAGACGGTCTAGTTTAGGCAGACAATTATTATTATTATTATTATTATTATTATTATTATTATTATTATTATTATTATTATTATTATTATTATTATGATTATGATCAGATCTGATTATTATTATTGAATAACAATAATAATAATAATAATAATAATAATAATAATAATAATAATAATAATAATAATTAAAAAAAAAAAATAATAATAAAAATAATAATAATAATAATAATAATAATAATAATAATAATAATAATAATAATAATAATAATAATAATAATAATAAAAATAAAAATAATAATAATAATAATAATAACTGTACCTAACGAGGACTTTCAGACCGGAGACTATCGAGGTTTAACCCTTATATAGACTGTAGAATACAGAAGAATGTATTCCACCAAGCAACATTACACAAGGAATTCGCTCCGAAGTTGGTCAACATACACACCACCATTCATCGTTCCTTTATCCATTCCGCCACACCAGTATAAAATGCAGAGCCTTCGGTTATAAGCTTACAGTGACCTACAATAAGACCTAACGACTCTCGCGTGCATTCAGGGACCCGCTCGCTCTTCCCCCCCTCTCCCTCTCTCTCTCTCTCTTACACACACGCACACACACAAGTATGTAAAACACCAAGACTGGGTTTTACTAAGAATGTAAGAATCGGAAAGTGATTTTTGACGGAAAAGGGTTAGGGCAAGGGTTAGGGATAGCTCTGCAACTAACTCTTACCTGAATGCTTTTCTAAAACGTTGACCTAGTTCGTCTCCTATAGGCGACGAAATAGGTCGAAGTTTTGTCAATATTTCTCCGAAAATTGACTGTATTTTCTCCCTCCCGGATAGAACACTCTTGTGTACTTAAAACACTCTCATGCACTACAACTGCACTCCCATACACTAAAAGAGCACTCCTGTGTAATTAGAAAAAAGTGGGTGGCCGGAAACCACTGGGTGGCTAATACACTCACTGTTACGTTGAAACGCGAATGATAATATGGCTGAAGCGTGTACGATAGATCTAATCGTTTCGATTTGCAAAGTATTCAATAATGGAGTTTATTTACCTTTGATTTGAGTTTGCATTGTTGTTAGGAGAGGCTTTGTATAACGTTGATAATTTGCGTTAGTCGATATTATTTGAGAATCTTCTGGATCTGCGTGTTTACTCTTGATAGAAATTTCCGGATGGATATCGAAGGTCGTGAATGTTCCCGGAAGTAGAGAAAATGTGAATGACGTAAGTCAGTGATGACGATCTTTAGTTCGATTGGTGGCAGTGCGTCATTTCTACCACGTACCAAATCGTTCCAGAAAAGAGAGAGGTTATTTAATCGTGAGCCGAGTCGCTGTTGAGAGAGTAAAGTTGTTGATAGTGATTTGGAGAGTTGCTGTGAAAGTTGTTGAGTTGAATTGAGAATTGTATGCAGTTGTTGATGTGTGCTGAATAAAAGTGGAAAACTTCATACGTCGACGTTGTGACTTGTATGCTGTTTGGACGGGCTGTGTGAATAAACGAATCTGAGTTACACAACTATCAGGAATTCAAGCATCGGGGCTGAATCAGATACTGATAGAAAACACCAACATCAAACAGAGTGTAACATTTTGGGGGTCAAGCCGCGATTCACGCCATAGCCAAGGGTTCAACTGCTACAAGCGAGTCAACGTTACGAGAAGCAGTCATCGAGGGTAGCCGCCAACAAGTTGCGTCGAGAGGGGCCAACATACTGGGACTACATCCGATAGATTCGGGTTGACTGCAAGGGCGTGTAGTCGCCGAAGAGTTGCTTCGTGAGCGAACAACAGAGCGGGACTACGTGGCTGCCGCAGGACTACGTCGAGGGACAGTCTCGGAGCTACATCGCCAGTATTAGAGAGAGCGACGTGCGGACGTCGAGTCTACTTCAGCACAGGAGCGTGTACATCAACACCAGCGTGGTGCAGCGTCGCATACGACGAGGACAGCGGGGCCTGCGTCAACGAAGGCGACTAGTGACAAGCATCAGCGCTACTGCAGAAAGCGTGCTGTTCTAGAACAGTCTAGAAAGGTACAGCACAGTCAAGAACTTTCCAGAAAAAGAACTCTACAGTCAAGAACTTTCTAGAAAAAGAACCTTCTAGAAAAGAACTTTCCAGAAGCATCAAGATGGCTGACTTCTGGCAGAAAGGGGTTGAACTAAATCTAAAAGGCAAACAGCTGACGGAGTACGTCAAATGCCAGGAGAGAATATTGCGTGAAGAAAGAGAAGAACAGCGAAGGCGCGAAGAAAGAGAATTGGAAGAGAAGCGTCTAGAAAAAGAAATAGAATTAGAACAGAAGCGTCTAGAATTAGAGGAGCAGCGACGCCGAGAAGATAAGGAAGAACAGCGTCAACGGGAAGAAAAAGAAGAGCAGCGTCGCCGAGAAGAAAGAGAAGAGCGGCGTCAAGAAAGAGAAGCAGAAGAGCAGCGACGCCGAGAAGAAAGAGAGATGGAAGAAAGACGACTAGAAGCTGATCGTCAGTACCAGCTGGAGTTGGCGCGTATCCAAAACAATCAGCATGCGCCACAAGTCGTCAGCGACCACATGGCTCCAAAATTGCCAGCTTTCGTCGACGGGAAGGACCAGATCGACAGTTATTTGGCGAGATTTGAAAGGTTTGCCAAAAGCTCTAACTGGCAACCTCAAGACTGGGCGATTCGACTAAGTGCACTTCTGACGGGAGAAGCACTCGACGTCTACACCAGATTGTCGGACGATGACGCTAAAGACTACGACGTCTTGAAAGAGGCCCTATTGCAGTGCTACAACTTTACAGAGAAGGGCTACCGTAAACGCTTCCGTGAATGCCGGCCTAAGTCAGACGAGACGCCAAAGCAATTTGTGGAGCGCCTGTCGTCATACTTACACAAGTGGGTGGAGTTATCAGGCGAAACGAAGTCTTACGACAGTCTCCATGACCTGATCGTGAAGGAACAATTTCTCAATGCCTGTCACAAGGACCTAGCGACCCACTTAGAAGAACAAAAGCTGCAGACGCTTAAAGATGTGACTGAGGCTGCTGAAAGATATCTCATCGCTCATGGGAAAACCCTGGGGCCACCCAGCGCGACGAAACATTTTCAGAAGACTGGAAACCATGTGAACCAGATCCAGGGAAGCCAGACGAGCCAGAGACAGACAGACTCCACGCCTCCTCCCAGGGAAGGGCATTCAAGGGGCTGTTTCACCTGCAACGCTACAGACCACAGAGCGGCTAACTGTCCTCAAAACAAAAGTAGCGGACAGCGGGGCAGTACGGACAATGCAGCGGTGGGCAACCGACAGAGACGTTTCTCCAATCAACGGCAAACCAGTAGATCTGACCATCAGGTGTGCGGCGGGAGCGTCATCCTTCCGAGTGAAACCAAGCGCACAGCTACCCCTGCGGACGTGCAAGAGTGCATGACCGATGGCCAACTTCTCCTTGCCAACGGAAAATCCATCCCCGTCGTCGCCAGCGCAGCTGTGACCGTCCAGAACATGCCTGTTTCCAAGGGACGCGTTGGAAATCATGAAGTGACTGTTTTAAGAGACTCTGGCTGCAGTGGGGTCATCGTCAGAGAAGACCTAATCGCTAAAGAACAGTTCACTGGCGATTCAAAATGGACACTTATGGCCGACAGCAAATGTGTGAGAGCGCCAGTTGCGAAGATTCATGTCAACACCCCTTTCTACATAGGCGAAGTCGAAGCGGTTTGCCTGAAGAAGCCGCTGTATGATTTGATGATCGGGAATATCGACGGCGCGAGACGACCCGACGACCCCGATCCAGAGTGGAGTCCTGCCTCAACTCAACACGTCGAAGTTGTGGAGGAGGATCCATTGCCGTTTCCCGATGGAGACCTTACAGAGCTGCTACGGGACAATGTGGTTACTCCGGCTCAGCCCTGCCGACCAGAGATCGTCGGTGCTGTTACTACCAGGGCCCAGGCCAAGAGAGACAAGGTGTCTACGCCACTGAAGGTCGCCGACAACTCCAAAGCTGCCATCGTGGACAGAGATAAGCTGATCCAGCTCCAGGAAGCTGATAGCACTTTAAACAAGTACAGGAACCGCCAAGACCACGTGAACAAGGGCAGTGGCACGGTCTATTTTGAGGTGAAGGCCAAGATCCTGTACAGAATCTTCCAGCACCCGAGGGTCAACGGAGGTAAACCACTACGTCAAGTCTTGGTACCGTTACCCCTAAGGCGCCAAGTGATGGAAGTAGCTCACGATTCTATCATGGGAGGTCACCTAGGCATCAGGAAAACGTCAGACAGAATCCAGGCGGTGTTCTACTGGCCAGGACTTCATGCGGACGTCAGCCGTTTCTGCCGATCATGTGACATTTGCCAGAAGACCATACCTCGAGGAAGGGTCCCGAAAGTGCCTATGCAGAGGATGCCTCTGATCGACCGACCTTTCAAGAGGGTGGCCTTAGACTTAATCGGCGAAATAAGACCTCCGAGTGAAGAGGGTCATCGGTGGGTACTGACTTTAGTGGACTATGCGACTCGGTACCCAGAAGCAGTGCCACTGAAGAAGATTGACACTGAAACTGTAGCAGAGGCACTGGTGGACATGTTCAGTAGACTTGGAGTGCCTGAAGAAATTCTGACAGACCTCGGGACACAGTTCGTCTCTGACTGCATGAAGGAGGTCAACAGACTGCTGAGCATCCGGCATTTGACTACGACACCCTACCATCCAATGTGCAACGGGCTTGTCGAAAAGTTCAATGCTACGCTGAAATCCACCCTGAAGAAACTGTGCAGCGAGCAGCCCAGACAATGGCATCGCTATATCAACGCCTTACTTTTCGCCTACAGAGAAGTACCGCAGGAGTCCACCGGCTTTTCTCCGTTCGAGCTGCTGTACGGAAGAACCATCCGAGGGCCGATGCACATCCTAAAAGAACTGTGGACGAAAGAAGTAGACACCCCAGAGGTGAAGAACAGCTACCAGTACGTGTTTGAGCTACGGGAGAAGCTGGAGCAGACTCTCGAGATAGCCAGAGAAAACCTGAAGAAGTCCCAAGACTGTGGAAAGCACTACTATGACCGTAGGGCTGTGAACAGGAAGTTCAAACCTGGCACCAAAGTGCTGGTGCTGCTACCTACCGATCACAATAAGTTGCTGATGCAGTGGAAAGGCCCGTACGAAGTGGAGACCGTGGTGGGAATCAACGACTACAAGGTGAAGGTCGGCCAGCATTCCAAGATATACCACGCCAACCTCCTTAAGCTGTACGTGGAAAGGCCATCAGAAACTGTACATGCAGCAACAGCAGCTGTGACCGACGACAGCTTTGACAGCGAAGAACTGTTGGAACTGGGAGACTTCCACAGCAAAGAAGGCATCGATGATGTTAAGCTAGGACCGAGCTTGACGGAAGGTCAAACGTTGGAGCTCGAGGACCTTATGGGCGAGTTTCCCCATAACTTCAATGATGTCCCAGGCTCTACGACTTTAGTCGAACATGAAGTCCACACCCAGACCTGGAAGGAGCATCTGCAGACCTTGAGGGAGCAGTTCCACCGTCCCGCAGAAGCCAACCTGACCGTGAGACCCAGCGAATGCATCCTGGGAGCTGACAACGTCGACTGCGTCGGACATCCGATGGAAGAAGGAGACAACGGAGGACGCACTGATTCCGGGGAAGCCCACGTGATCATCGTCTTTGACCCTGGGCCGATGACGACCGCAACTGACGAGGGCGTCGTTTCCTTGCGAAGGAAAGAACATTGACTGTGTGGAGAACATTGGCAATATCTAAATAGACTTGCAGATGAGAAACATTGACCTTGTGTGAATGAACTGTGAACATTGACAGTATCCAGAAAGACTTGCGGATGAAAAACATGGACTCTGTGTATATAAACTGAGAACATTGACAGTAAATGAGACAGTCTGAAATAAGTTTTAATTCTGAACTTTGTTTGTGCATTACGTTTCAACGTTGTTGAAAGAAATTGGGTAAATTTCTTCTTGAGTGGGGGGTTATGTTACGTTGAAACGCGAATGATAATATGGCTGAAGCGTGTACGATAGATCTAATCGTTTCGATTTGCAAAGTATTCAATAATGGAGTTTATTTACCTTTGATTTGAGTTTGCATTGTTGTTAGGAGAGGCTTTGTATAACGTTGATAATTTGCGTTAGTCGATATTATTTGAGAATCTTCTGGATCTGCGTGTTTACTCTTGATAGAAATTTCCGGATGGATATCGAAGGTCGTGAATGTTCCCGGAAGTAGAGAAAATGTGAATGACGTAAGTCAGTGATGACGATCTTTAGTTCGATTGGTGGCAGTGCGTCATTTCTACCACGTACCAAATCGTTCCAGAAAAGAGAGAGGTTATTTAATCGTGAGCCGAGTCGCTGTTGAGAGAGTAAAGTTGTTGATAGTGATTTGGAGAGTTGCTGTGAAAGTTGTTGAGTTGAATTGAGAATTGTATGCAGTTGTTGATGTGTGCTGAATAAAAGTGGAAAACTTCATACGTCGACTTTGTGAATTGTATGCTGTTTGGACGGGCTGTGTGAATAAACGAATCTGAGTTACACAACTATCAGGAATTCAAGCATCGGGGCTGAATCAGATACTGATAGAAAACACCAACATCAAACGGAGTGTAACACTCACCCATTTCCTGCATGAAAAGCAAGGTTAGTCACCCATTTCAAGGCTTATACCTCCGCACACTCATACACAAACACACACACACACACGCCACAGGCACTTAATCCATTCATCATTTCCTTCATACATACACCACACCGTTATAAAATACATAGCCTGTGGTTAAAACACTTGCAGTGGCATACCCAAAGACCTAACGACTCTCGCGTGTATACACATTCAGTGACCCGCTCTCTTTCTATCCCTCCACCCACTCCCATTCATATACACACACTCGTGCGCGCGCACTCACCCACACATAGATAGATATTCAATGTTTCTAAGGTACAGCGGATTGCCAAGAGCCGAATCAGGACCACACAAAACTAAGCAAAATCAGCCTAAACTGCTAATATTTAAATATGATAAAAGATGTCAATAAAACCAGTCTTACTAATAAATTTTTACCAAGAATATAAACAAGGCGACATGAGCTAAATACGATAAACAAATCAACATCATGTAAAACTTGAAACAGGTTTTTGCTATTGCTAATCTTAAAAATCTCATTAAAAGGTATCGAACCAAAATATCTTTATCTTTCACCAATCAGATCAGCACATTCAGACATAAAATGGCGGACGGAAAAGGACTTATCACATGCAAATTACCACGGTAGTTCTACTCCTTATGGGTGACATAAGTATTCCCAATAAGAAGGCGAGCCAAAATAGTTTCTTCTTTGCGAGTGGGCGCAAAGTTAGGCAAAGAAGCAGACAGATCTGAAAGAATTTGAAATAATTTGTTATTGATTAGATTAGACCATTCGGTCCGCCACAGCTGTTTACAATAACAGCCAGTCATACAACGCAGGTCAGAGTAAGGAACAAATTGAAAAATCTCTTAAGAGAAATCTAGATGCCGAGCTTCTTTAGCCGCTTTGTTCACAGCAATATTGCGGCAATATTTGGATGCCCATGTGACTAGGTACCCACATAAAAACTATCTTTTTACCCTCATAAACAAATTGTGTGTGGAGGTCATGGATCTCTGCCAGAAAAGGGAAGACAGAAGAAAGAAATGGGAAAAGCTGCCAAGTTAGTTAAAAGAGTTTTAG
Organism: Oncomelania hupensis; assembly: GCA_036898135.1. Taxonomy (NCBI): domain Eukaryota; kingdom Metazoa; phylum Mollusca; class Gastropoda; order Littorinimorpha; family Pomatiopsidae; genus Oncomelania; species Oncomelania hupensis. The sequence continues at coordinate 1,090,270 of CM072526.1, read as the reverse complement.
GTTGAAATAGAATACAGGTGAGAGGGCCACACAGGGACGAAAGGGAAGAAAAAGGGTTGGGCAAGCTTAGTCTCCCAGCCAGAGAGAGGCTGTGGTCCACTCCAGCATGCGGAGCCGAGGCCATGGGGGCTCTCTCTCTCTCTCTCACACACACACACCCACACACCCACCCACCCACACACACACACCCACACACACACCCACACACCACATAAACACTCGTACTCACACACATTACACACACGCCACCTACACACACACACGCACACACACACACACACACACTCTCACGCACGCACGCAGACACATTCGGCAATTTAAAACACTGACAAGTTCAGCGCCAAACTGATTATGAACAGTAAAATTAGATGAATCGAAACTGACAATGCACACAATTAGATTGATACACTGTAGAACAACACGTTAAGAAATAGCACAACATCAAACCAATACTAGTAAATACATGTAGCAAGTGGTACAGTATAGGATGCAGTCAAGACCGGAGGAACATTTTTTTTTATTACAGCTATGTCGGCCGCCATTGAGCGATATTTGGACGGGAGAAAATACTGCTCAAGTTTTAGTCTATACCTCATGACTGCTTTTGGTGCCAAGTGTTTCAACCGCGTATAAAGGGACCCCCGTTTGACTACGCCCTCGACTTCTGTTGTAACCATTACAGGGAATGTGGCCCCACAGAAAGAAACTAAGCGTACAACATCATCAACAACAACACCAACATGAACAACAACAACAACAAAACTCTTTCCATAGTATAGTAACTGTTATTTGTGTAGATTGATAAATTCCGCAGTTATTAATAGTAACCGCTAGCCGGTAAGAGGCAGAAGGCAAAATAAAAGTTGCTCGGAGAGGCGCTTTTGGTTTCAGGTTCACACAGTAGACATACCCCAGACACCAAGGACCGCACTCTTCAAACCGCGTGGTTCATTCAGAAATAGATGTCAAAGGTCGCACTGTGATGGTTTTGGTGTATCGGTATTTTATTCATTTTTTTACAGAAGTGAAATCTCTCCTTATCAGAACAGAAACGGAAGATTCAAACTGTAGCGTTTGGTTCGAGCAACTAAAGTCCACTTTATCATGGTTTAATGTATAACAACAATGCACTTTTTAAGGTTAGCCAGTTTTCACCACACTTCTCCCCTTATCGCTCCCCCTTCCCCCTCCCGTTCCATAAAAAAATACAAAAAAATAAACAAATAAATAAAACTAAATAAATAGGGCCTACATGAAAAAAGAAAGAAAGAAAGAAAGAAAGAAAGAAAGAAAGAAAGAAAGAAAGAAAGAAACACATTCGCCGACTTGAGTCCCTTTAAACCAGACACTCGTAAATCTTTCTTCTGACTTCTTTCTTGTTCTGCCCAAATTGAGAACAGGATACAATCCTGACGAACGACGATCTTTCTTTTAATCATGATTGATGATGATCCTCCGCAACCTTTGTGCATCGATGTTAAAGAGCCAGAGCAACATGACGATCAGATTTCCTCGCCAAATTGCAATTTTGTCACAGTGAGTGATTGTATTCCTCTCTTCCTTGTTATGTAAACCACACATCTGTGCCTACCACTGTGCACAGATTCTCTTTGCAGATTGGTGGTATTTTTTTAAAAAGTAGACTTTGATGCTTTGAAAAGGCACTACAATGAAAATGAATTACATCGAAACGTTACTTTTGAAACAGGTTGGTTTTGTTTTGACTTTGTTTTGATCTTGTATTTACCGGTGGGACAACCCTCAATGTCAATTTGAAACGGATCTGTGGCGCTGATGTGTGTTATCTTGGGGCTTTTAATGCATCACAGCCGTAGGAGCGGTATGTAAGGGCAAGAGATTTGAGATGTCACTGGGTTAAGGCAGACGAACAGAATATTTTTTCCTACCAATAACAAAAATCCACTACAAAGTGCGTTTTATTGGCGCGTTACTCGTGAACATCATCATCATCATCATCATCATCATCATCATCATCATCATCATCATCATCATCATCATCATCATCATCATCATCATCATAATCATCATCATCATCATCATCATTATCATCATCGTCATCATCTTTACAGTCATCATCATCATCATCAACACCACCAACTACATCAACAACAAAATCGATTGCGTTCGACTTCTGCAAAACGATTGCGCCTATCTTTTCCTATCCTATCCGTAACTCAAAAGTCGTTAGGGCACCACAGATGATTAATTGTTTAACCAGCGTACTCGATCTTTTCTCTGTTCTCAGCAACCATCATGACTTCCGTTCAGTGTCAAGCCAGTCCATTCTCGAATGTTGCCCTTCCACCTCTTTTTCCATCTTCCTCTTCTTCTGCCTCCTTGCACCGTGCCTTGCAGGAAGGTTTTTGCAAGGCCTGATGCTCTTGTGACGAGGCCATACCATCGGAGTTTCCGTTTCTTCACCACTGTGAGCATGTCATCGTGTTGTCCAATAGCTCGTGTGATGGTCTGTCGGACTTCGTTGTTGGTGATGTGCTGGGTATAGGAAATGCCCAGTCTTCTGTAGCACCTCATCTCCATGCTTTGTATTCTTCGTTGTAGATACGCTGTGAAGGTCCATGTTTGGCAAGCGTATAAACGATTGCATATTATTATTTAAAATGTTCTGGTCTTTCTGGGTTTTATTTCGCCGCGCTCGTAATCGGAACTTGAGCAAGGGGCTTGATTCATGGTCTGTGCATACATTACTCGACATAGTTACACTGGTAACAATGACAGACAAACGTGATGAAACACTGGACGAGGTGATAGACAGGTAATGCTGTGCAGGTGAACTATTTCCGTACCTGGGCACATTACTGACATTTTCAAAGCCTGTAGAGTACTCACGTCACTTAGACCACTCTCGCTTGACAGATCCTTTTAGCATTCACCGTGAGTGTTGCCCCAATCAAAACAATAAGCTTGCAACAATACAAAGCAAAACTCTTTCAAAAGTATAGTTGTTCTAAAATCAATAAATTCAGTACTTGTTTGTCCTATCCTATCATATCCTATCCCGTAACTCGAAGGTCGTTGGGGCAGCACAGATGATCGTTTACTATTAAGACGCACTATTGAAGCCCCGTGGTTCATTCAGAAATAGGGTCATTAAAGGTCACACGGCTGTGGTATTGGTGTACCGTTAAACAAGGGGAAACCACTCCCTGTCAGAGCAGACATGGAAAAATCATATTTTAGCGGTTGGTTTGAGCAAAGAAAGCCCACTTTATCATTGTGTCATGTGATAACAATGCCAGTTGTAGGGTAAACCACTTTATTATTGTGTCATGTGATAACAATGCCAGTTGTAGGGTAAACCACTTTATCATTGTGTCATGTGATAACAATGCCAGTTGTAGGGTAAACCACTTTATTACTGTGTCATGTGATAACAATGCCAGTTGTATGGTAAACCACTTTATCATTGTGTCATGTGATAACAATGCCAGTTGTAGGGTAAGCCACTTTATTACTGTGTCATGTGATAACAATGCCAGTTGTAGGGTAAGCCACTTTATTACTGTGTCATGTGATAACAATGCCAGTTGTAGGGTAAAGCACTTTATCATTGTGTCATGTGATAACAAAGCCAGTTGTAGGGTAAACCACTTTATCGTTGTGTCATGTGATAACAATGCCAGTTGTAGGGTAAACCACTTTATCATTGTGTCAAGTGATAACAATGCCAGCTGTAGGGTAAACCACTATATCATTATGTCATGTGATAACAATGCCAGCTGTAGAATAAACCACTTTATCATTGTGTCATGTGATAACAACGCCAGTTGTAGGGTAAACCACTTTATCATTGTGTCATGTGATAACAATGCCAGCTGTAGAATAAACCACTTTATCATTGTGTCATGTGATAACAATGCCAGTTGTAGGGTAAACCACTTTATCATTGTGTCATGTGATAACAATGCCAGCTGTAGAATAAACCACTCTATCATTGTGTCATGTGATAACAATGCCAGTTGTAGGGTAAACCACTTTATCATTGTGTCATGTGATAACAATGCCAGCTGTAGAATAAACCACTTTATCATTGTGTCATGTGATAACAATGCCAGTTGTAGGGTAAGCCACTTTATCATCTGTACCATCTGTCGTGTGTCCTTTCTTGAGCTTCGGCGTATTGCGTCCTTGAGGCAGTTTCTTTCGAGGGATGCATGCACACAGTTGGTCAGCGCTTTTGTGACATCCAGACTTGATTATTGTAATTCAGTTCTAGCTGGTCTCCCCATTGATGAAGTTAGATGACTGCAGCGTGTACAGAACTGTGCTGCTCGGCTTGTGCTTCAAAAACGGAAACGTGATCATGTCACGCCTCTCTTAATGCAGCTCCACTGGCTCCCTGTCAATTTCCGCATTGAATACAAAATTGCTGTCCTAGCTTTCCGTCACTTCGACTAGTCACTTCCACCATATCTGTCTGAGGTACTCACTACCTACACTACAACCCGTTCTTTGCGCTCATCAGAAAAAAAAAACTGTTGAAAACGCCCAAGCGTCTGCTTAAGACAGTTGGCGACCGGTCTTTTAGTTTTCAGAACCCAAGGTTTGGAATGCGCTGCCTGCCGGTTTAAGACATTGTACAGACCTTGTTTCCTTTAAGAGCTGCTTAAAAACGCACTTGTTCCGCAAGGCGTTTTCTGTGTAATAGTATGAACAGTAATAATACTTTCTCAATGATGCTGTACATGATGTAGTGCGAATGTTGTGATGATGCGTACGAATGATGTGTGTAAGCGCATTGAGTTGTTATTCTAATGAAAAATGCGTTGTATAAATGCAATTCATTATTATTATTATTATTATTATTATTATTGTTATTATTATTATTATTATTATTATTATTGTTATTATTATTATTATTATTATTATTATTATTATTATTATTATTATTATTATTATTATTATTATTATTATTATTATTATCATCATTGTGTCATGTAATAACAATGTCAGTTGTAGGGTAAACCATCTTATGGTTGTGTAATGTGATAACAATGCCAGTTGTAGGGTAAACCACTTTATCATTGTGTCATGTGATAACAAAGCCAGTTGTAGGGGAAACCACTTTATCATTGTTTCATGTGATAACAATGCCATTTGTAGTGTAAACCACTTTATCATTGTGTCATGTGATAACAATGCCAATTGTAGGGTAAACCATTTTATCATTGTGTCATGTGATAACACTACCAGTTGTAGTGTAAACCACTCTATCCTTGTGTCATGTGATAACAATGCCAGTTGTAGGGTAAACCACTTTTTCATTGTGTCATGTGATAAAACTACCAGTTGTAGTGTAAACCACTCTATCCTTGTGTCATGTAATAACAATGCCAGTTGTAGGGTTAACCACTTTATCATTGTGTCATGTGATAACAATGCCATTTGTAGGATAAGCCACTTTATCATTGGTCATGTGATAACAATGTCAGTTGTAGGGTAAACCACTTTATCATTGTGTCATGTGATAGTAAATGCCAGTTGTAGGGTAAACCACTTTATCATTGTGTCATGTGATAGCAATGCCAGTTGTAGGGTAAACCACTTTATCATTCTGTCATGTGATAACAATGCCAGATGTAGGGTAAACCACTTTATCATTGTGTCATGTGAAAACAATGCCAGTTGTAGGGTAATCCACTTTATCATTGGTCATGTGATAACAATGCCAGTTGTAGGGTAAACCACTTTATCATTGTGTCATGTGATAGCAATGCCAGTTGTAGGGTAAACCACTTTATCATTGTGTCATGTGATAGCAATGCCAGTTGTAGGGTAAACCATTTTATCATTGTGTCATGTGATAACAATGCCAGTTGTAGGGTACACCAAGTTATCATTGCCTCATGTGATAACAATGCCAGTTGTAGGGTAAACCACTTTATCATTATGTCATGTGATAACAATGCCAGTTGTAGGGTAAACCAAAGTATCATTGTGTCATGTGATAACATTACCAGTTGTAGGGTAAACCACTTTATGATTGTGTCATGTAATAACAATGCCAGTTGTAGAATAAACCAATTTATTATTGTGTCATGTGATAACAAAGCCAGTTGTAGGGTAAACCACTTTATCAATGTTTCATGGGATAACAATGCCAGTTGTAGTGTAAACCTCTTTATCATTGTGTCATGGGATAACACTACCAGTTGTAGGGTAAACCATTTTATCATTGTGTCATGTAATAACAATGCCAGTTGTAGGGTAAACCACTTTATCATTGTGTCATGTGATAACAATGCCAGTTGTAGGATAAACCACTTTATCATTGTGTCATGTGATAACAATGCCAGTTGTAGGGTAAACCAAAGTATCATTGTGTCATGTGGTAACAATGCCAGTTGTAGGGTAAACCACTTTATCATTATGTCATGTGATAACAATGCCAGTTGTAGGGTAAACCACTTTATCGTTGTTTCATGGGATAACAATGCCAGTTGTAGTGTAAACCTCTTTATCATTGTGTCATGGGATAACACTACCCAGTTGTAGGGTAAACCATTTTATCATTGTGTCATGTAATAACAATGCCAGTTGTAGGGTAAACCACTTTATCATTGTGTCATGTGATAACAATGCCAGTTGTAGGGTAAACCATTTTATCATTGTGTCATGTGATAACAATGCCAGTTGTAGGGTAAACCCATGTTCGCCAAAAGGAAACAACGCCTCCGATTTGGGGCATTTTAATGAACAGGGTGGACCTTAACCTTTTGATCGTTGGAAAAAGAGGTGTTTGAGACACCCCCACTCCCTTCTCCACCCTTCTTTTTTGTCTTGGCCAGCTTAATGAGGGCGGCGTCTATCTCCTTTCCCTTGCTACTTTAGCTTCCCAGGTTCTGGGGGGCACTAGGGTCTTAGCACTTGTTTTAGTATTATGTTATTTGGTTTGTGGCTGCATTTGTTGATTGCCATCCAAGCATTGTCACCTACCCAAGGCGTTCTCGGCGCTGCTTAAGCTGAACCATTTCTAGTGTGTGCCCAAACCACAACGCCACTGCACCCACCCCCTTTGCCCCTCCACAGTTGACTGTGTGGCTCTGTATGACTGTGTATCTGTCTGTGGCTGTCTGTGTGTCTGTCTATATGTCTATCTGTCTCACTCTTTTTCTCTCTGTCCCCCTCCCTCCCCCGTCTGTTGGTGGTAGGCTTGAGGTTGAGCACAGAACGCTAGTCACCGATGCCAAAGTTTCCATTGCTGAACTTAATTGGGGCTTGCAGGGTTCGATCCCCGCCGAGTACATTTGTGACTATGATTACCGTCCTTGTCATGTTTCGTGTGTAGGTGGTGGTGCACACCTGTCAAATTTACTTTGTGTCAAAATGGGGACACCAAATCATCTTATATCTTGCATCTAATATCTTGTTTCTTGTGCTGCGACCCTTTCATAACGCCTGCACTGACGGGTAAAATGATTTAAGGCATGCCTTCTTATGATGTTTCTGTCACAGTACAGAATATACGAGACAATCTATACATCATCGTCAGTCATCGCCTTTGTCATCAGTCTCGCCACCTCTCTCTCGCTCTCTCTCTCTCTCTCTCTCTCTCTTTCTCTCTCTCTTACACACAGGTATGCACACACGGGCACATGCAACAACCTGGGGTGGTGGAAGGAGAGGAGGAAGGTGAGGGGTCGTGATGCTGGGTGGATGGTGGGGAGTGGTGTTGTAGGGGTTGGGGGTTGGGGAGGTGGGGGGGGGCGGGGGTTATGTAGTATCCAGTGACGCTGAATAACTCTATCATGGTCCCCTTTGTTGTTCACGCCCCGAGATCTTATCTGGGACCCCAAAGACTTTGTTAAAAGGCCACAATTCCAAGGCTTTTGTTTACTGGGAAGGTTGGAGGAGGGTTGGAGGAGGGTTGGAGTAAGATTGGAGGAAGGTTGGAGGAGGGTTGGAGGAAGGTTGGAGGAGGGTTGGAGGAAGGTTGGAGGAAGGTTGGAGGAGGGTTGGAGGAAGGTTGGAGGAGGGTTGGAGGAAGGTTGGAGGAAGGTTGGAGGAAGTTTTGAGGAAGGTTCGTGGAGGTTCAAATACCTTTTCTCCAAGCTCTGAGATCCCGAAACTTGGTTCTGTAACCTTTTTTGTCCAAACTAGATTCGGGATCTGAGAACCTGGAAAAAAAAGTTGTTGAACCCCCCCCTCCCCCTCCCCCCCGAACCTTCCGACAGGCCCTAACATTGGCATTATAAAATTAAACAATGTTAAAGTGGGATTTTCATTGCTCAAACCAACTGCTAAAATCTGAACGTTCCATTTCTGTTCTGACAAGGAGTGGTATCCCCTGGATTTTTTTAACGGTGTCCGTGTTGCCTTTGATCCTATTTTCCTGAGGGAACCACCCGGCTTGAAATGTGCGTCTTTGGTGTCTCTGGGGTAGGGGAGGGTCTATTGTATCAACCTAAAACAAAAAAAAAAAACTTACGAGCAATTTGTTTTATGGGTTCTGTCTCTTACCGACTTACAAGAAGCCAGTTATGAGGAGAGGAGAGTGTGACAGTCGGACTTTGACCTCTGGCCCTGCTCCCCACCACTCTCCCCCCTATTCGCACTCTGGCCCCGTTCTCAGCCATCTCCCCCCGATTCGGCCGCTGGCTCAGCGCTCTAAGCCCCGCCCCTCCGGGCAGTCCACCGACGATTTCGGACTTGACCCGAGGCCCAGTAAATCAGTCTTCTGCCTCAAGCCCAACCGAGAACATCGTTTGCTCCGAGGACAAGTTGCCCAGCTTTGCGACCCCTGAACCTCGCCAATATTCTCGTGTTTCTGCCCGTTCTCTGGTCCAGGTAAGAGCGGAGACTTATTTCAATATCATTTAACATTCCCATCATGTCTGTGATTTGTCCTGATGTATGGTTTATGATATGTATTTTTGCCTCATGTATCCAATGTTTATAGTCTGATTGTTGCACTTGCCATGCTTGCGTTTATACATGTATTGCCCCTGCCTAGATCCTTGTATAAATCCCCCATGCCTTGTTGCCCCATTCTTTAGACCATAAACCCCCCTTGCTCATAATCTCCATGATCCTGTATTTCCACCCCTTGTCTCTCCCCTGATCCTAGTATGTAAATATCCACCCCCGATGTCCATCACCCCTTCTCAGGCGCCGAACCTCATATACTTTAGCGGCCGCCAGTAAATTCTCACAAACCCCTGTAGCCATTATTGTCATAAATAGGCAGTGGAAAAACGCCGTTCAGTCTTGACCCGGCTTTTTCCCCAATTCAAATCTGATCTGGCATGCGCACCGATTGGAGCAGCATCCAGAGCGTGTATGCACCTCTGATGCTGAGCATGATTCTTTTCAGAACGGGTTTTTGTGAGGGCTATTGAGAGACTCCACGCCGCGTGCAGCCCTATCTTCTGGCTGTCACTGATGACGCGTGACGCTTGACCACCGGCCATCAGTACACTTGGCCGGTTCGCCCCAGCTAATTGTTGCACAACCAGCGTGACCCAGTGACCCGCATTGGGCCACCCCTGCAAAGCCCACCCAGTCGCCGGAGGCACCCCTCGCCCACGCATTCGAAGATAAGTTCGCCCCTGGCGAGACCACAACTCGGCGTGCATCTGAATACCCACGCTATGACTAACCCAGCCACCTAGTGCCATATGATGAAATCGACCTATATTCTCCCCAGTGACATTTGAACAGATAAACCCGAATTACTCCCAGATACCCTGGACTATAACAGACTCTAGCTAGTGAACCAGTTAGAACCCAGCATACTATTTGACCTGCACTCAGTTAATAAATTATTGTATAGTATATTCCTACACCAGTCTTCCCTTGTCGAGCCCTATCCTAGTTAAGTCTGTATGTCTCTCGTCTGTCTTCAACCTACCTACCATTCTTTAGTATTCCCAGCGTTATTCACTTGAAGGTCACCGCACGTTAACCTAGGACAAGGAGGTAACACAGCGCGGGTGAATAATCGCATACCCTCATTCCCCCCAACCCCCTATATTCGTGACATTAACTTTGGCGACCCCGACGAGACTAAAGACTTAGGTTTCCCCATCCCAACCCGACGAGACTAAAGACTTAGGTTTCCCCATCCCAACCCGACGAGACTAAAGACTTAGGTTTCCCCATCCCAACCCGACGAGACTAAAGACTTAGGTTTCCCCATCCCAACCCGACGAGACTAAAGACTTAGGTTTCTACCCCCACCCCATAGCTTTCCTCCCCAGCCCGAGTAGAGATAGGACATAGGTCCCCTACCCCTACTTATACTCCCGAGTTGTGGTGGCACGCAGAGGGTTTTTTTTTGCATTCATTTTTTCCATATTTTGAGTGATTGCATTTTGTCTCTGTGTTTCTGTTGTGTTGTATTCGCCCCTGTGCAATTTCATCGTAGTTCATTTCAGCCCACCCCCTGTTTTCCGTCAGTGTAACCCCTTGTGTGCGCCCCTCACCACGGTTAGGACTTTTTAAGGTAAGCCACCTCCCTTACCATGGCCGACCGGGGAGAGCTTGCTCTCAAATACAAGAGTATTGGCGAGAGCTTAGGGCTCGCCGGCGCCGAGCTCAAGGATTATGTCCTCACCAACGTAGACGCAGACGTGGCCGAGGAGAAGTTGAAGAGGGAGGAGAGGGCGAAAGAACGGGAGGCGAAGAAAGAGGAGGAGAAAGAGCGTATCGCCGCGGAAGAACGGGCCGCCGCCCGGAAGATTGCAGAGGAGGAGAAAGCCGCCGCCCGGAAGAAGGAGGAAGAGAAAGAGCGTATCGCCGCGGAAGAACGGGCCGCCGCCCGGAAGATTGCAGAGGAGGAGAGAGCCGCCGAGCGGAGAAGAGAGGAGGCGAAGGAGAGGATCGCAGAGGAGGAGAGGGCCGCCGCACGGAGGAAGGAGGAGGACGAGAGGGTCGCGGCACTTGAAGAGAAGAGGAAGGACAAGGAGCTCGAACGGCGCCAAGCACTCCTCCAGCTTGAGCGCGACCGCCGCGATTTAGGTATCGCATCGCCCGCGAGCGAAGACTTCTCGCTCATCGCTCCCAGCTTCGCCGCTAGCGCCGGAATATCCGCCATCCCCCCGCCGATTCCGGGGATGAACTTTCCCCTGGACCCATTCGTCGAACGAGACGAATCGATTGAAGTCTATCTCGCCCGATTCGAACGAGTCGCGGGAGAAAACAGCCTTGACCCCCAGTACTGGTATCGCAAGCTCAGTCATGGCCTTAAGGGGAAGGCCTATGAAATCCTGGCCAAGACGCCGACTTCCGAGGAGGGCGACTACCCCGCCCTCAAGAAAGCTCTACTGCATGGATTTGAGCTCTCAGGCGAGCACTACCGCAAGAATTTCCGGAACTCCCGGAGAGAGAGAGGGGAGAAGTTTACGCAGTTTGCCGACCGGCTAGCTACTCTACGGGACAAATGGATCGAGCAAACGGACGAACCAAAGACGTACGACGGACTGCTAGAATTGATGCTAGCCGAACAACTCCGAGGGACAATGCCAGCGGAACTTCGGACTTTCGCCGCCGAACAGGGAGCCGCCCGACTCGAAGACCTCATCATAGTCGCGGACCGCTACCTTACCGCCCACCCCGACGACCGACAGCCTCGCCGGGATCCCCCCGCACCCTCGTCACCAGATACCCGCCACCAGCCTCGCCGGCCCGTCCCGCCAGCGAACCACCGTCCACAACCGCCCAAAGGACGCCCAAACCCCGGAGCAGAGCCTGGGAAGCGGAGCACAGAGCTCTACTGCGGCTACTGCCAGCGCCGAGGACACACCCGCGAGAAGTGTTTTCGCCGCATCAGCGACCAGCGTCGCAAGCAAGGCACCGTATTGGCCCTACGCCAAGTTACTCCCGACGGGAACCCGGTAACCCCCGTCGTCACTCCCACCGATCGACCGGCCGTCACCGAGCAAGTGACTGTCAACGATCGCCCAGCCCACTGTCTATACGACACTGGACTCACCTTCGACGCCGTCGTCCGCCGCTCGCTCATCAGGGAACAGGACCTGACCGGCGAAACTATCACCCTGAAGTTGGCCGACGCGTCACAACCCAGCACCACGCTCCCTATAGCCCGGATCCAAGTCACCAGTCGATACGTCACGGGGACCATTCAAGCTGCCGTGATGGACCAGCCCCTGTACGACTTGATCCTAGGATGCCGCTACGTATTCTTGGGTATGCCGCCCCAGCCTGTGGAGTCGATGGCCGCCGTCCAGACGCGCGCCCAGGCGAAAACAGCCGCGACACCACCCCAGATCCCCAACCAGATGCCGGAACAGATCCGGAAGGCCCAAGAAGACGACGTCACCCTCCGCAAGTGCTACGGTAAGCTTCCCGCCGCACGCACTCCACCCAAGTCCGGGGACTTTTTCGTCGAGGACGGACTCCTCTTCCGTCAGAAGGACGACCATTCTCAACTCGTCGTACCTGCGACCCTTCGCCCCCAAGTCCTGGAACTTGGCCATAGCATGCCCCTAAGTGGACATATGGGCATAGGAGCAACCACCCTACGCATCAGCGCACAGTACCACTGGCCCGGGATGACCGAAGACGTGAAGCGCTACGTCAAGTCCTGTCGCCAGTGCCAACGATACTCGCCCCGCCACCACACCGTACCGGTCACTATCAGCCCCACCGTCGTCGTCGGAACGCCCTTCCAACGAGTGGCCGTCGACATAGTAGGACCCCTTCCGCGGACCAAGAAGCGGAACCAGTATCTTCTTACCCTTGTCGACGCTTGCTCGATGTGGTGTGAGGCCGTTCCTCTACCGAAGATCGACGCCGCCCGAGTCGCCGACGCGCTCGTCACCATATTCACACGAGTCGGATTCCCGGACAACATCTTGACCGACAACGGGTCCCAGTTCACCGGGAAACTCATGCAGGAAGTTTTCCAACTACTTCGCATTCGCCATATCCGAACTCCACCCTACCACCCCGCTAGCAACGGACAGGTCGAGCGCCTGAACGGGACTCTCATCTCGATTATCCGCAAGATCGCCGACGAACAACCGGAAGCGTGGGACACCTACGTCGCGTCAGCGCTCTTCGCGTATCGAGAGACCCCGCACACCTCCACCGGATATACGCCTTCCACGTTGCTTTTTGGGAGACCCCTTTCTGGGCCTCTAGCCGCCCTACGACGTAGCTGGACCGACGCCAAACTGGACGAGGCACCGGTCGACGCCACGAAATACGTCACCAAGCTCCAGGAAACTCTCAAGGCCACATGGAAAGCAGCCTCCGCCAACCTGAAGAAGGCGAGAGAGAGACAAGCCCGCTATCATAATCGCCGCGCCCGGGACCGAGAACTACAGGTAGGAGACCAGGTCCTACTGCTTCTCCCCAGCGGCACGAACAAGCTAGACATAGCTTGGCAGGGACCCTACCCGGTGCTGGAGAAGCTCTCCCGTACCACCTATCGCATCGAGGTAGGCGGAAAGCCCAGGACCCACCACATCAACTTGCTCAAGCGGTACCTGGAGCAACCCGCACCCGCCCCGGACACCCACTCGCTACTCACGGTCGCGCTAGCCGTCGAAGTGGATGGCACAGAGACCGGCGTCGCCGAATTTCCGCTAAAAGGGAAGGAATCCTTCCGGGACGTCTCTCTGGACCCCTCACTCCCCGCCGGCCAGCAACGCCAACTACGCGCCATCGTAGCCGAGTACAGGGAAGTCCTCACCGACATTCCTGGGAGGACGGACCTAGAAGAAGTCCGACTAACCCTGACGGACCCCACTCCCGTCCGACAGAAACCGTACCCCGTCCCACTTTCCCAGCAGCAAGTAGTAAGGACGGAAGTAGAGGCTCTGCTGCAAGCCGGAGTCATCGCTCCCTCCCGTTCCCCCTACAGTGCAGGTATAGTGCTATCACGGAAGCCCAGCGGTGAACATCGCCTCTGTATCGACTTCCGACAGTTGAATCTCGTAACCCAGTTCGTGCCCGGACCCCTATCCGACCCGACAGACTTGTTTGCAAAGCTACAGTCCGCCAGATATTTCTCCAGAGTGGATCTGGGCAAGGGCTTTTACCAGATCCCCGTGCACCCTTCATCCCGCCAGTACCTGGCCTTCAGCACGATGGACGGCCACTATGAGTTTAACGTTCTGCCGTTTGGTCTACACAATGCCCCAAGCATATTCAGCACGATGATGCGGAAGCTGTTGGACCCCCTCCACTGTCCGTCCCTACACTCTTTTATGGATGACATACTCGTCGCCACGGAGACATGGGAGGAGCACCTGCGAGTGGTGCGCCAACTCTTACGCCGCCTCAGAGAAGCTGGCCTCACTGCCCGGCCGACCAAATGCCAGTTCGGTTACCAAGAGCTGGAATTCCTTGGCCACACCATCAGCCGTGGACAGATCCGGCCTCTGGAAAGGACCGTCCAGCGCCTTCGAGACGCGCCACGCCCCAAGACCAAGAAAGATGTCCAGTCCTTCCTGGGACTGAGTGGCTTCTATCAAAAGTTTGTACCCGGATACAACGGGATCGCCGCGCCCCTATCCAGCCTGACCAAGAAAACCGCCCCGGACCGAGTCCTCTGGACCCCGCAATGTGAAAGCTGCCTTCCAGGAGCTCAAGGACAAGCTGACGTCACAGCCAGTCCTGCGACTCCCCAACCACGGACAGCCCTTCGTCCTGCGCACAGACGCCAGCGACGTAGGCCTCGGAGCCGTTCTACTCCAACGGGACTCCGCGGACGCCCCGACGCTCTTCCCCGTCGCGTACGCCAGCCGGAAGCTAAAGCCGGCCGAACAGAATTACGCCACGTCGGAGAAGGAGTGTCTCGCCCTCGTCTGGGCAGTCCAGAAGTTCCAGCTGTACCTCTACGGCTCACACTTCATCGTCCAAGTGGATCATCAGCCGCTCTCCTTCCTGGCGACATCTAAATCGCTCAACGCCCGGCTGATGAGGTGGGCTCTGCTGCTCCAAGCATACTCTTTCCAGCTGGAGCACATCCCAGGAAAAGACAACCATGGCGCAGACTTCCTCAGCCGCCACCCCGCAACCGACTCCACCGAGTCCCCGCTGAGGGCCGACGCCCCAGCCTTCGTGCCAGCCGTCGCCCACTAGCCGCCGCCGAAACCCGGCCGCCCGCGGACCCCAGCCATGGGTATCCGCCGCCGACCACCCGAACCTGTACCGCCCAGCCGCCGCCGAACAACCTCCGCCAGCACCCCGCACCGCAGCAGAAGCCAGAGCTCTCGGCCGATTATACGTCGAGGCCGAGGACCTCGCCTTTCTCTTGGGGGGGCCTCTGTGACAGTCGGACTTTGACCTCTGGCCCTGCTCCCCACCACTCTCCCCCCTATTCGCACTCTGGCCCCGTTCTCAGCCATCTCCCCCCGATTCGGCCGCTGGCTCAGCGCTCTAAGCCCCGCCCCTCCGGGCAGTCCACCGACGATTTCGGACTTGACCCGAGGCCCAGTAAATCAGTCTTCTGCCTCAAGCCCAACCGAGAACATCGTTTGCTCCGAGGACAAGTTGCCCAGCTTTGCGACCCCTGAACCTCGCCAATATTCTCGTGTTTCTGCCCGTTCTCTGGTCCAGGTAAGAGCGGAGACTTATTTCAATATCATTTAACATTCCCATCATGTCTGTGATTTGTCCTGATGTATGGTTTATGATATGTATTTTTGCCTCATGTATCCAATGTTTATAGTCTGATTGTTGCACTTGCCATGCTTGCGTTTATACATGTATTGCCCCTGCCTAGATCCTTGTATAAATCCCCCATGCCTTGTTGCCCCATTCTTTAGACCATAAACCCCCCTTGCTCATAATCTCCATGATCCTGTATTTCCACCCCTTGTCTCTCCCCTGATCCTAGTATGTAAATATCCACCCCCGATGTCCATCACCCCTTCTCAGGCGCCGAACCTCATATACTTTAGCGGCCGCCAGTAAATTCTCACAAACCCCTGTAGCCATTATTGTCATAAATAGGCAGTGGAAAAACGCCGTTCAGTCTTGACCCGGCTTTTTCCCCAATTCAAATCTGATCTGGCATGCGCACCGATTGGAGCAGCATCCAGAGCGTGTATGCACCTCTGATGCTGAGCATGATTCTTTTCAGAACGGGTTTTTGTGAGGGCTATTGAGAGACTCCACGCCGCGTGCAGCCCTATCTTCTGGCTGTCACTGATGACGCGTGACGCTTGACCACCGGCCATCAGTACACTTGGCCGGTTCGCCCCAGCTAATTGTTGCACAACCAGCGTGACCCAGTGACCCGCATTGGGCCACCCCTGCAAAGCCCACCCAGTCGCCGGAGGCACCCCTCGCCCACGCATTCGAAGATAAGTTCGCCCCTGGCGAGACCACAACTCGGCGTGCATCTGAATACCCACGCTATGACTAACCCAGCCACCTAGTGCCATATGATGAAATCGACCTATATTCTCCCCAGTGACATTTGAACAGATAAACCCGAATTACTCCCAGATACCCTGGACTATAACAGACTCTAGCTAGTGAACCAGTTAGAACCCAGCATACTATTTGACCTGCACTCAGTTAATAAATTATTGTATAGTATATTCCTACACCAGTCTTCCCTTGTCGAGCCCTATCCTAGTTAAGTCTGTATGTCTCTCGTCTGTCTTCAACCTACCTACCATTCTTTAGTATTCCCAGCGTTATTCACTTGAAGGTCACCGCACGTTAACCTAGGACAAGGAGGTAACACAGCGCGGGTGAATAATCGCATACCCTCATTCCCCCCAACCCCCTATATTCGTGACAGAGAGTTATGATCAGACTTTCTGCCACAACTCAGGCTGTTGTATTGTGTACGGCCTGTAATCGCTTTATCTCTGCTTGGGGTAGACCTGCAAGTTGATTGATTGATTGATTGTTGCTTTAGGTCCAGCGGACTCTTCCGAGCCAAATCAGGACCGGACAACCCCCAATCCGCATAAAAGATCTGCCGAAACAACCCTAGTGGGAAAATTGAATGCCCTCCACCGGTCAGTCACTTTACAATAAAGACATCCCACGCAGGGGACGGCTTAGGCTTTACCCCAACTACTCGAACCCCCGGTTACAAAAACAAAATAGAATGCAAACATCATTATAAATCATCAACAAAACACATACATATAAAATGCCTATAGTGCTAAATAATACAATCATAGGAAGCCCTAGTGACCACCCGGCAGAAAGCGTCCAACACTCCCAAGCTGATCCAACAGACCTCATACACAAACAAGGAGTCTTGTCCAGGAAGAGTTTTCAAGAAAAAAGGTAGGTCATTGATCTAGCGAAGAAGAAGATAGTATAGCAGAGTGATAGGACAGATCAGGAATGGGAAAGAGCAAATGAGGAAGACAGCGACAGTGGGAATTTAAAGCACTAAATTTCCAGAAAGTGGGGATACTATTTATACTGAAACCCCCGGCACTCCAACGGGGGGAACTGTTGCCGCAGTGAATCCGTCATGCCTACAAAGGCAAGACAGGTTTTCAACTGGGGCTTTCACTTTTCCCTTTATAGGTTAGAACAATCTACAGTGGCAAGATTGCTCATGACCCCAAGGGGTAGACCTGCAAGTAGACTGTTGCAGTAATCTAGTTTGAAAAGAAAGAGTGAAACAGCAGCACTGTTGGCAGCTTAGCGAATGAGATCGCGGCCAGTGTTAGATATGTGATAGGATAGTAGCATGTTTTGACTGCGGAGGATACTTGATGGAGTACGCTGATTAAACGATCATCAGTGGTGCCCCAAAGACTTTCGAGCTACGGGATAGAATAGGATAGAATAGGATAGGATGCTTGACTGTGCGTAAAGAAGTTAACATCAAGAAAAACACCCAGTGTTTTGACAGAGCTGGAGAATTAAATCTGAGCATCGCAGACTGGGAGAGTAGTTACATTAATGGAATATTAACCCGCATCGAAGCGGGACAGCACAGAAGAATTTAAGTTTTGTCTTCATTTATGGAGTGACGTTTAAACTACCCTACTGTTGTTGATCACTGTCACTAAACTAAGAGGTTCACGGTTACTCGACACCAACTTCTCAATTCTTAATTTCTCAATTTCTTCTCAATTTCTCAATTTCAACTTCTCAATTGTTCCCACTCCCATTTCGTAGCGACTGGTGTGCCAACGTCACTCAAGAGCGACATAAAGTTTGCTTAGA
This sequence comes from Oncomelania hupensis, assembly GCA_036898135.1. Lineage (NCBI taxonomy): Eukaryota > Metazoa > Mollusca > Gastropoda > Littorinimorpha > Pomatiopsidae > Oncomelania > Oncomelania hupensis. The sequence goes on along the minus strand of CM072526.1, from coordinate 1,072,111 downwards.
ACACACGTGATAGAGGTGTCTCGCCTAACAGGAAGGGACTGGAGTTTCTGGCGACATCTTGGGTATAATCCTGTGTAGATTAGACGCTATCCTCCGTGGAATGGTAGGAAAGATTTATCTCCCTTTCAAGCATCACTCAACAGCGATTGCCGGGTCTGAAGAGTGGATCAACTGTGACCCTTTCAGTCTAGGGGAACCAGCAACCCAGTTATAGAAGTGGAGGTTGCAACCTTCATAACTTAACAACTGTTGTTGAATCTCCGGGGCTATCACGTGATATCGTTTAACTGTGTATTGAGTGTATGGTTGAATAGACGATTTCATTAGTTGGAACACACAACACGCGTTCATCATGCAATGTCATACGATTCCGTACAATACAATGCCAATCCATACAATACATCTTTATTATCCAACTTCAACATTGCTTACATGAAAGTGGAAAAAATATAAAAAATCTAATGCAAAATTGGCTTATTCCGACTCAAAAGTTGACCTAGTTCGTCTCCTATAGGCAACGAAATAGGTTGCACTTTCTTCCAAATTTTCCCGAAAATTGACTGGGTTTTCTCCGTCCCGGATAGAGCACTCCCTTGAACTTAAAACACTCTCATGCACTACCACTGCACCCCCATGCACTAAAAGAGCACTCCCACGCACTTAGAAAAAAGTGGGTGGCTAATACACACACCCAATCTCTACATGAAAAGCAAGGTCAGTCACCCATTTCAAAGCTTATGTGTACGCACGCACACACTCACACGCACACGCGGGCGCACACAATCTTTCTCTTTCTACCTACATCTCCCCACTCTTCTCTCTCTCTCTCTCTCTCTCTCTCTCTCTCTCTCTCTCTCTCTCTCTCTCTCTTTCTGCCGTTACTTTTCCACTTCTTGGACAATCGTCTCAGTTGCTCAGTGCAAACAGGAAATTTGGCCGGGATGGATAACCCTTTGGGAAGCCAGACAAATTTAGTAACGCCCGTATATTAATGTCAACATGCACGACATACAAGCCAAGCAAAGCATACTTTATTGTACAGAACTTAATGGATTTAGATTTTAAAATGTACATGGTTTCCATAATAGGCCAATTTGTCATCATGCGTGCAGGCGGATTTAATTCGGGTTTAACGCTTCCTTAATCAAAGAAAGGGCGGCAACCGTACAACAGCACCAGGATGACACACAATATAGGAAACACGAGGACTTTTACAAAGCGATAATATAATATAATATAATATAATATAATATAATATAATATAATATAATATAATATAATATAATATAATATAATATAGTACAGTACGATATAATATAATATCATATCATATCATATCATATAGTACAGTACAGTACAATACACTATAACATAATATATCATATAATATTATATCATATAATATTGTCACATGCAAAATGACAATGTATTATATTATGTATAAAGTTTGTGGAAATAAACTATGTGATATAATAAACCCGTGTTTGTCTGTTTGATAACTGTAGAGTATGGCCTAGCATGGTTTCTTCCGGAGGTTAAGTTTACCCGTGTAGTCCGTGCAAAATGCAAGTTTTGAAGAAAGGTGAGCGATAGATTTCGAAAGCGCAGTAAGAATCGTCACTTCTTTTCCGTCTACTAGAGTAGAAACACGGTGTAACACATTTGTGGTTTCTCGCTAGCTTAGCGAATATGTTTTTGTGAAAACTGGCGTTTGTTGTATTCGTTATTTATGCACAAATAACGGAGCGCTGTTAAAATTATAATTATATACTATTTCTGTGGCAGAGATAGGTTTGGTTTACAGCGTGTGCAGTTTTCAGTTGACTAAGCAAAGTGTTATGTAAAACTTCTGGACATTATTGCAGTGTCAGGTCAGGAACAGAGTGACAGTTGTGTCAGGTCAGGAACAGAGTGACAGTTGTGTCAGGTCAGGAACAGAGTGACAGTTGTGTCAGGACAGAACAGAACAATTTGAAAATAAAAGCAGGTCTAGTCTTGTGGAATTATAGTAGGCCTGGACTATCTGTGACACATGCATTCATTGGATACACTTTTATATAACAACATAATCTTTTGAGGTGAGAATTTATTATTTTCTTTTATCATTATTAATGCAGACAGTCGTTTGTTTACCCCAATATTCTTTGCAGGATGACAGCAGTGCTGGACGCAGGGGCGTTTATTACCGTAATAAACGATGCACTGTTTATTTTCTGATGGTGTGAACCTTGCCTGGTTAGGTAAGGTTATGGGAGTCGGGATACTGTATGGTCTTTCAGCATGTTGCAGATTTTCTTCTTTTTCCTGGATCCCTTGCCTGGGGAGACCCCACGGATCCATTACCTTGGAAGGGGGAAGGACCATACAATCATCCGACCCACCGACCACACCACCATCTACAACACCATCCAACCAACCAACCGACCATCCATCCGCTGCCAACACTGCCAACCATACTACTACCAGCCCACTCCTTCATCAGCAACATCATCCACTGCAGGGGCGACTATCACCACAGTACTCAGTTAAGTTCTCGACTTCGCTGAAGCCTACGGTACTTCCGATGTCCCCACCAGATGATGAGAAAGATCGATATGTCTGAACTTTAAAGAAATTGGGAAACTAATCAGGACTGACATTTAAAGAATATTTCAAGAATATTTCGGGTTTCTTGTACAGTTTTGAAACATTTTCGGCAGATTTTGTAAATCGTGGTCCAGTAGTGTAAATAATAACAAAAAGGGAAATTTTACACTGTTGTTTCGAGTTTCTTTATTTTTTCAACTCTACCTTTTATCTAAACTTAACTTGTTCTTGGAACGAGACGTAGGAGGGTCACTACACAAAAACTCTCCACGTGACAATTATGGGGGCTCGTCCGGGATCAGCACCCGCTGAGATCAGCATTCGCTGAGATAACAAGATAGTTCATTATCCTGGGTATAGGTTAGGAATTACCTTGTGGCTTCACAAAGTTTGTTGTTCTTAAGTTAGATCGTTTGAAGGTAGTGCATGTAAATATGTTGATCGTTTGTTTTTTGTTTTAGAGTAAGAATTTTATATTCATTTATTTGAGTACTTGGATACTTGTTTTCAGGAGTTGCTGTGACGGTCAAGGTTGCTGACATTAATTGTTTAGCATATGTTCTAGGTTGTTTTGACATCTTAGGATAGTGTTTTGTTCGATCGTAGTCATGGCCGAAGCCACTACTGACTCTCCAATTTCCGCACGGTTGCGCAAAACACAGAATGTAGCGTTAAGTTCTCCTGCGGTCCAGAACGCGCGACAGCATGGTAACATTGATGCGAAGTCTAGGTCTTTTGGCGAGATTTCAGGTTCCGGTTTACCTGATCAAACTGAAGTTGTAGTTTCTCTTGGTCAACGCCTCAATCTAGTTGGACAAGAGTTAGCTAATTTTGTGCGTCACACTTTGGCTGACCAGGCAAAAGCTGCTGCAGAAGAGAGGCTAGCCAGGGAGCAAAGGGAGCGTGAAGAGCGTCTTACCCAACGGGAGTGGTCACTGAAAGAGCAAACTACCAAACAAGAGAGAGACTTGGAGTATAAATTGGAATCTATGAGACTATCTCATGCAGAGAAGATGGCGAAACTGCAGAATGCCAGTCATCAACCAGTGGCATCGACGAGTCGCATAGTCGTCGAAAATGCTTCTATTCCAGAGTTTGATGAGTCTAAAGATGATCTCGACGACTACTTGCGACGGTTCGAGCGTCTTGCCCGTGCACACGAATGGCCTGAAACTACGTGGACAGTGAAATTGAGTACAGCACTTAAGGGTAAAGCTTTGCAACTCTACAACTCAGTAGACGAGGATACTGCACTCAACTACCCGAAGTTGAAGAAAGCACTGTTGGAAAGATTTCAGCTTACAGCTAATGTCTACCGTCAGCGATTGCGTAGAGCAAAGGTGAGAGAAGGCGAAACGTACACACAGTTTATTGCCCGTTTACGTCTTTTTGCCGATCGCTGGGTGGAGATGTCCGGCAAGCGACAGAAGTACGCGGATTTAATGGAGCTGATGCTTTTGGAACAGTTTATGGAAAGTCTTCCCGCTGACACGGCGTCGTTTGTTCTGGAGCACGAACCCGACACTTTGGCAAGCGCTGCACACTTCGCTCAAGTACACAAGGAGGCACACCCGCAGCGGCACCGTAAACAATCGCCGAGGAACGGATCTTCCAGGGCTAACACTCAACCTAGGGAGAATGCCAAGCCAGCGAAGGAAGAAGAAAGGGGTTCGATTCAAGCACGATCAGCTGGGCAGGCTACTACAGCTCGTGTAACCTGTCACTACTGTCACCGCACAGGACACTTCAAGAAGGACTGTCCCAAGCGAGCAGCAGCCCAGCAAGGTACGAATGTTATTGTTTCAGGTGCGCAAGCGAACACAGAGGAGGGTGGAATACCTGAACTGTGTGTTCCGTGTTCGCAGAAACATTTCAACCCAAAATGCAAGGTTAGCATCGACGGACACCAAGCCGAAGGGCTACGCGATACAGGAGCCGATGTGATGGTGGTTAGAGCGTCGTTCGTACCGCCATGTGCTTACACCGGTCGTAAAGTGCCAATCACTCTAGCTGAAACCAGTTTGTGCAAGGATCTACCGATAGCTCGCATTACGGTGAATACTCCTTGGATCGAGGCTGAGATTGAAGCTGTCGTTATGCAGAATCCGCCCGCAGATCTCATCATTGGCAACAAAGTTTTGTTGGCTGATAGAACTTTGGTGAGCATTCCAGTCTACCGAGTGCCCAAGCAAGTAGCGGTACTTACCAGGCAACAAGCAGAGCGCCAGCAGCGTCCACTGCCGCCGCTTCCAGCAGTAGATACAGGATCGGGAAATATCAAGCCGAAGGACTTGATTGCTCTACAGATGCAGGATCAGTCTCTTGCTAGTCTGAGAACCGCCGCCGAGTCAGGACAAGAGAAGAAAGCTGGTAAACAAGGGTTCGCGTCTTACCTATGGACGAAAGGAATTCTCTACAGGAAATTCCGAACTCAACAAGACCAGTATCAGCAAGTTGTTCTTCCAAAGAGTCTACGGAGAGGGGTGATGTCAGTGGCACACGATTCAGCGTTCGGGGGTCATCTGGCAACCACGAGGACACTAGACCGCATATGGCGCCAATTCTATTGGCCAGGCATAGTTGGAGATGTGCGCCGTTTCTGCTCGTCTTGTGATCAGTGTCAGAAGATGTCGCCGAGAGGCCGGGTCAAGAAGGTTCCTTTGGTACCAATGCCGCTAATCGACGAACCATTCCGACGCGTCGCAGTTGACATCATCGGTCCTATCAAGCCCGCTTCCGACAATGGCAACAGGTACATATTGACCATGGTGGACTACGCTACTCGCTATCCAGAGGCGATGCCATTGAAATCCATCGAAGCTACCCGTGTAGCCGAGGCATTGTTAGAGCTGTGGTCAAGACTGGGCATTCCAGCGGAAATCCTAACAGATCGAGGAACCCAATTCAAAAGCGAGATTATGCGAGAGGTCAGTCGTCTCTTGGGCATCCGTCAAATGTGTACCACACCGTATCATGCCCAGTGCAATGGTTTGGTGGAAAGATTCAACGGCACACTCAAGTCCATGTTACGCAAGTTGTGCCAGGAAAAACCAAGTGTTTGGGATCGCTATCTGCCAGCAGTACTGTTCGCGTACAGAGAGTCACCTCAAGAGAGCACAGGTTTTGCACCGTTCGAACTGCTATACGGACGTCGAGTTCGGGGTCCTATGGCTATTCTTCGTCAGAGTTGGACAGATGAGCAGGCACCTGAAGAAATCCAAACCACCGCAACGTACATTGTGGAACTCAGAAACAGGATCAAAGAAACCTGCGAACTTGCCCAGCAAAATCTCAAGAAGTCTTCGGAAAGATATGCGAAAGAGTTCGACAAGAAGGCCGCACCACGTACATTCAAGTCTGGAGACAAGGTGCTTCTGCTACTTCCGCAGCAGCATAACAAACTGCAGCTACAGTGGCAAGGTCCGTACAAGGTCATTGAACGCGTCGGGGACTGGCGAGGTTCACCTGACTACAAGATTCAAGTCAAGGGCAAAGTCCGGATGTACCACGCGAATCTCTTGCGACGATACATCGAACGAGAGGAAGAAGTCAGCGCCGAGGAGGAGGAAGAAAATGATTCGTCGGAGGAGCAGAGGGTTGACAACGTCGCGGTCGTCATCGATGAGACAGAGGTTGAGCTTGAGTCAGAGCAGGTACCTACATGCATCTTGACAGCAAAAGAGAGCCATGTACATGTCAACATTAACCCTGGCTTGGAACCAGACAAGAAGGAAGAGCTAACGCAGCTCGCTCGCGAAAGCCAGCGTATCTTGACAGATTTACCTGTCAAAACCGAGTTGGAGGAGATCTCATTCAACCTTACGCAGCAAGAACCAATCAGAACCAAACAGTACCCACTTCCTCATGCTACAGTCCAAATTGTTAAAGAAGAAGTGGAAAAGATGCTCAAGCTTGGAGTCATCGAGTCGGCAAGTTCGCCATACAATTCTCCAGTGGTGCTAGTGAAGAAGAAGGACGGTGCAGTACGGTTTTGCGTCGACTATCGCCGCGTCAATCGCATTACTGCATTCGATGGTGAACCCATGCCGGACATAGACATGCTGTTCGGTAAATTGGCCAGAGCACAGTATTTCTCCAAGATCGACCTGGCGAAGGGTTATTGGCAAATCCCGGTGCGAGAAGAGGATAGACCTATCACCGCTTTTTCCACTCCTACCGGTCAGTATCAATGGACAGTCATGCCTTTCGGACTTCAAAACGCAGGCGCCGTTTTTACGAGGATGATGAGAAAACTCCTCGATCCTTTGAACTGCGAGGAGGTTTCCAACTTCATTGATGACGTACTCGTTGCTACTCAAGCGTGGACTCGCCACATCGAGATACTCAGAAGAGTTCTGGAACGTTTGGACGAAGCAAATTTGTCAGCACGCCCTACCAAATGCTTCTGGGGTTTCCAAGAGTTGTCATTTCTAGGACACGTCGTGGGACGCGGTTGTCTCCGTCCAGAGGAAGATAAACTCGCGAAGATACGGGACGCACCACGGCCGCACACCAAGAAGGACGTCAGAGCGTTCATCGGGTTGGCCAGTTACTACAGGCGATTCATTCCGCACTTCGCTGCCATCGCACTTCCTCTGACCAACGCCACCAAGAAGAAACAGCCCAACGTTGTCACTTGGACTGAGGAATCAGAACAGGCATTCCAGACGTTGAAGCAACGCCTAACCAGTCAGCCCATCATTCGGTTGCCAGACTTGGAAAAGGAATTCGTCCTACGTACAGATGCGTCCCAACAAGGGCTGGGAGCAGTACTATTGCAACAGGATGACGAGATTTTGATGCCTGTGGCATACGCTAGCCGCAAGTTGACCTCAGCAGAGCAGAACTACTCAACGGTGGAACAAGAATGTCTTGCTGTAGTCTGGGCGATCAAGAAGTTCGAGCAGTACCTATACGGTGTACACTTCACTCTTCAGACAGATCATCACCCGCTGCAATTTCTGAGGCAATCCAAACCAGCAAACGGACGTCTTGCCCGCTGGGCTATGTTGTTACAGCCTTACGAGTTCACTGTTCAAGCCATCGCAGGCAAGGACAATGTGGGAGCCGACTACCTGAGTCGAACCTTCAACTAGGAAGCAAGGGGAAGGATACAAAACAGTTTTGAATGAAACTCCCATGTTTCATCTTGTGTCGGAGGGTATTGTCACATGCAAAATGACAATGTATTATATTATGTATAAAGTTTGTGGAAATAAACTATGTGATATAATAAACCCGTGTTTGTCTGTTTGATAACTGTAGAGTATGGCCTAGCATGGTTTCTTCCGGAGGTTAAGTTTACCCGTGTAGTCCGTGCAAAATGCAAGTTTTGAAGAAAGGTGAGCGATAGATTTCGAAAGCGCAGTAAGAATCGTCACTTCTTTTCCGTCTACTAGAGTAGAAACACGGTGTAACACATTTGTGGTTTCTCGCTAGCTTAGCGAATATGTTTTTGTGAAAACTGGCGTTTGTTGTATTCGTTATTTATGCACAAATAACGGAGCGCTGTTAAAATTATAATTATATACTATTTCTGTGGCAGAGATAGGTTTGGTTTACAGCGTGTGCAGTTTTCAGTTGACTAAGCAAAGTGTTATGTAAAACTTCTGGACATTATTGCAGTGTCAGGTCAGGAACAGAGTGACAGTTGTGTCAGGTCAGGAACAGAGTGACAGTTGTGTCAGGTCAGGAACAGAGTGACAGTTGTGTCAGGACAGAACAGAACAATTTGAAAATAAAAGCAGGTCTAGTCTTGTGGAATTATAGTAGGCCTGGACTATCTGTGACACATGCATTCATTGGATACACTTTTATATAACAACATAATCTTTTGAGGTGAGAATTTATTATTTTCTTTTATCATTATTAATGCAGACAGTCGTTTGTTTACCCCAATATTCTTTGCAGGATGACAGCAGTGCTGGACGCAGGGGCGTTTATTACCGTAATAAACGATGCACTGTTTATTTTCTGATGGTGTGAACCTTGCCTGGTTAGGTAAGGTTATGGGAGTCGGGATACTGTATGGTCTTTCAGCATGTTGCAGATTTTCTTCTTTTTCCTGGATCCCTTGCCTGGGGAGACCCCACGGATCCATTACCTTGGAAGGGGGAAGGACCATACAATCATCCGACCCACCGACCACACCACCATCTACAACACCATCCAACCAACCAACCGACCATCCATCCGCTGCCAACACTGCCAACCATACTACTACCAGCCCACTCCTTCATCAGCAACATCATCCACTGCAGGGGCGACTATCACCACAGTACTCAGTTAAGTTCTCGACTTCGCTGAAGCCTACGGTACTTCCGATGTCCCCACCAGATGATGAGAAAGATCGATATGTCTGAACTTTAAAGAAATTGGGAAACTAATCAGGACTGACATTTAAAGAATATTTCAAGAATATTTCGGGTTTCTTGTACAGTTTTGAAACATTTTCGGCAGATTTTGTAAATCGTGGTCCAGTAGTGTAAATAATAACAAAAAGGGAAATTTTACACTGTTGTTTCGAGTTTCTTTATTTTTTCAACTCTACCTTTTATCTAAACTTAACTTGTTCTTGGAACGAGACGTAGGAGGGTCACTACACAAAAACTCTCCACGTGACAAATATAATATTATATCATATAATATCATATCATACGAGTATAATATACATGTAATATCATATAATATAAAACGTTAATTTTTAACCCCTGCAGGAGCGTTTTACAGAGATTATTTTTAATCTAGTGTGTTATATCTCTTTTAACCGTGTTCTTCGTCTTCCAGATAATAGGGCGATGTCATCGACGCGTAGGTGTAGGATGTGCTGCACAAATAAATGATGAATAGTCGACCTAATATGGACGCGCTCTCCTCCGCTCTGTCACACACAAAATAAATAAATAAATAAAAATTTAAATAACGACCAATCAGGAAGGAGAGAGAGAGAGGCGGGCTTCGATATGACAGAGACTGTAAATCTTTGTGACCGCATTACTGACTTCACTCAAGACCCTATTTTCCCATGACTTGATTTTAGAGTGTTAGTGATGTTTTTATATCTCCTTCTTCTTCTACTTCTCCTTCTTTTTGTTCTTGTTCTTCCTCCTTATCCTCCTCCTCTTCTACTTCTTCTTCTTCTTCTTCTTCTCTTCTCCTTTTCTTCTTCCCTCCTCCTCCTCCTCCTCCTCCTCCGCTTCTTCTTTTTCTTCTTCTTCTTCTCCCTCCTGCTCCTCCTGTTTGTTTTCTTCTTCTTGTTCTCTCCAACTCCATCTTCTCCTCTTTATCTTGCGATAAAAAAGAATAAAAAGAAAATGCGGTGCTCCCTCTGTCGGCGACGTGCGCAGAGATAATGTTTTTGCTGTATTCCTTGTTCCCTTTTTTTACAATTCCCTTCTTTCCTTCCATCCTCTTCTCCTTCTTCTCCTTTTTCTTCTTTTTCTTATTTTCCAATCTCTCTTCCACAGATGTATCAGGGTTATTGCGCACTATTGCATTATAACGTTGTGGACGACACGATTGCCAATAACGAAATAATGAAATAAATCCGCAGTACGCGTTATTGCACCATTCGCTTAGTTGAAGACACGATGGCAGAAAGAAGGGAAAGAATATAAACAAGATGGCGACCCGTTCAATTTTAATTCCATAGACGCACACATATTTGATAAAAGTATAATTTTCTGGGTGGTGATGTGTCTCGGCTTTATCGGAACGAAGCGAAAGGAAACCTGGAGTGATCCCTGTCGTTATGTGGATCTATCCTATCCTATCATACAAGATACAAGATACAAGAAAACTTTATTATCTCACTCTGAGAAATGAAGACATGTTTTACAGGCAGTTATAGGACGTCATCAATCAATAAAAAGAAAACATAACACCTGTGCCCTACACAGTTGGCACTTCACATTCTTACTGGACATCTATATATCATTTTCCTTCTTGCTTATATTAATGTACAGACAACAGGTTAAAACGTTAATTACATTAAAGGAAAAGAACATTCATATTGTATTTTTAAATGTATACATCATACAAATCAATTCTAACCACAGAGATAATTACACAAGCAAAGAAGGGAGGACTTATATTTTACAAACCTACATAACAGCTGTCATAGCACAAATTAGCACCACAAGTGATTAAATGATTAAATGAAATAGTATAAATAAAGGCACTCTCTTTTTCTTACACACACGCACACACCTACACACACACACCGTCACAGATTATTTATACTTATTCAGAAGTTCGATCGACTTTGGTACAAAGCTGCCTTTGGTTCTAATATTGGAAAATTTAGGCACTCAAAAACGGCGAGCAGATGGTAAAAGTGTATAATGCTTTGCATCATATCCTATCCTATCCCGTAACTCAAAGGTCGTTGGGGCACCAAAGATGATCGTTTAACAAGCGTACTCCATATTTCTCTGTCCTCAGCAACCCTCATAGCTTCGCTCAGTGTCAAGCCAGTCCATTCTCGAATATTGCCCTCCCACCTCTTTTTCTGTCTCCCTCTTCTTCTCCATACTTTCAACCTTGCAGGATGCAGGATGATCTTTGCAAGGCCTGTTGCTCTGGTGACGTGGCCATACCATCGGAGTTTCCGGAAGCGAAACACAAATAAAAATTGGGTAAGCCAATGTTTAGGTACAGCGCAAAACGCCTTCACAAAATGGCCAAGCGTAACGACCTTTACATTACATTGCTTTAGGTCCAGCGGACTCTTCCGAGCCAAATCAGGACCGGACAACCCCTGATCCGCATAAAAGATCTGCTGAAACAACCCTAGTGGTAAAACTGGAGGCTCTCCACCAGCCAGTCCATTTACAATAAAGACATCCCACGCAGGGGACGCTGAGGCTATATTCTAATGTGTCGAACCCCCGTTTACAAAAACAAAATAGAATACAAACATCATTATAAATTATCAACAAAACATATACATATAAAATGCCTACATTGCTAAATAATAACATCATAGGAAGCCCTAGTGACAGAAAGCGTCCAATATTCCCAAGCTGATCCAACAGACCTCCTATCCTATCCTATCTCATAACTCCGGGTTATGGGATCCAACAGACCTCACACACAAATAAGGAGTCCTGTCCCGGAAGAGTTTTCAAGAAAAAAGGTAGGTGACTGGTCTAACGAAGAATAAGATTGTATAGTAGATTGATAGAACAGAGCAGGAATGAGAAAGAACAAATGAAAAAGACAGCGACAGTGGGAATTTGAAGCACTAAATTTCCAGAAAGTGGGGATACTATTTATACTGAAACCCCTGGCACCCCAACGGGGGATATAACGACCTTTAACCTCTTTGGAAAGTACAACTACCAATGAGTTAAATGCAGCAGAGGTTAAACTATCCGCCACTTAACGATGATGAATTTCAGTTCGGTTATCCTTGAGACAAGGCAAAACGTGAGGACAAAAAAGTAAAATTGGGACCCATGGACCTTCAGAACGACTGACTGAGTGAGAACAGGACTCAAGTATGGCTCATTATTTGTAGTACCTGCATATACCAAAAAAAAAAATCAGCAAAATCGCTTCAGCCATTTTGGAGATGTTGAGCATAACGTGTTTAGCCAAAAGTAAAAAACGACTCTAGTGACCTTGATCTTTGGGGTCGAGAACTCTGATGCCTCCGTAGGCAGGCCACTAACATAGGTACCGTTCTTATGAATTTTGGTGAAAAATCCATCCAGTAGTTCTTTAGATATGGCGCCCAACGAACCCAACGAGCAGCCGGACAGATCGACATTTGGTTTGTTCCGATTCCCGACTATTTTGAATGTCCAGATAAGTTTGGAAATAAGATTAGGTACCCGACTTGGCGCATTGAAGGAAGTAGAAGATGAAGACCCTTGCAGCATTGCGCCATACATCATGTGCTTCACTCCTGTCTAACTTCTCTCTTGCTTCCACCCTCTCTCCCTTTACTCTCCACCGGCAATTCCTCGTCCCTCATACCTCGCTCCTCAATCCTTGAGATTGATGTACAGGATAGCTTTGTCAGGCAACGCACGGCAGTTTCTTGAACAGCGCAAACAGCGAGGAAAGAGTTCCGAAAGTTTCTTACCGGTTAAAAGCTCCTATAATCCTTTTAAAGTTGTATCATGCATTCACACACACACAAACACTCACACACATACACACCCACACGCGCGCGCTCACACACACACACACACTCGCACTCGCAAACACAATAAAATACAATACAATAAATAACTAAATTAAATTAAATTAAGAATTAAACAAATACATTATAAATAAATAAATAAAATAAAATAAAACAAAACAAAATAATAAATAGGTGCATAAAAGCACTATCAAACTCCAGTTTTTCTGAAGTTCTTCGGGTTGATGGTGTTCTGTGGGAATGAACTCGAAAATAAGTTTTCTCTTACACGTTTTTATCCCATCCGGCTTTAGGGAAACAGCTATCACCTGATACAGCGAGAGAAGCGACCTCTGGCGGGAACAGGAAGTGACGAGCTGGTACCGGAAGTTGAAGAATTGTTGGGAGCAAAAACAGGAAGTGACGTGCGTGAGACGCAGAATTGTGATAAAAGGATCAAGTGCAGGCAAAATGAGGTCTTTTTTTTTTAAATGCGTCGAAACGTAATCCTTTGCTGAAGTGTTTTCGAAGTGCGGGTAACAATGATGAGTTCGCGCTTTATAAGTTTCATCACACGCCTATTGACTTTGCCCAGGTCAAGGTTGATAACGATTTAGGCCACAGCTGATAATTATTGAAAGTGTCCGCTGGTGATGATGTGATCGATCACGGCTGACAGTGATAAGGTCGTTCATGAATATCTTGCCATGCACTATCATTGCGACTTCCAAGGTTCCAAAACTCTAGTTGCCACACTTTTTGCGGGAACAGGAAGTGACGAGCTAATCTTGGGCTGCCAAGTTCGGGATTTAAAAGTTTGGAGATCAAGGCTGATATTGCTAAGAACATGACTGGTAAGCCTTGTGCTCCTACCGTTGTTGATTGTTAAGGTTCAAAATCCAGTTCAAACCAAACGTTGAATGTGGTAATCACATGGGCACGTATCTGGTCACGCGAGCGTAAACGACTACGTCTCTCTCTCTCTCTCTCTCTCTCTCTCTCTCTCTCTCTCTCTCTCTCTCTCTCTCTCTCTCTCTCTCTCTCTGAACGACTGATTGATTGTAGATGGCAAAATTGGAATGAACATGCAAATGAAAGTGATCGCTTTAGTATGTACACTAGATTTTGTACTTCCACTTATTGTATTCCTAGATATTTGCAACTTGGTTTAGATAAATATTTAACATTTATTATGACAAAATTTAGGTTTGGTATATATGATTTATTCGTGCACTTTTATAGGTACAGGCCTCATACACCAAATAATCTTCTATGTCCTTTGTGTAAAACAGCGGAAGATAATGAATTACACTTTGTATTTTGTTGCCCAATACCGGATGATTTAAGAAAAGAATTTATTCCAGCTAAATACTACAGAGCACCAAGCGCTTTTCATCTGTCTTTATTGTTCACTACTACTAATGATGTTATTGTACGAAAATTATGCTTTTTTATATACAAAGCCTTTAAATTACGTGAAATTGTCAGGTCTTGATATTTTGATGCCTTCTTTCCGCTCATTAATTTGTTGATTTGTTTGTATTTGTTTACACACCCCTTCCAAGAGGGGCTATGGCCTTATATGGAATAAACTCGTTCGTTCGTTCGTTCGTTCTCTCTCTCTCTCTCTCTCTCTCTCTCTCTCTCTCTCTCTCTCTCTCTCTCTCTCTCTCTCTAGATGAAAACTTGACGACACGGATGACCCCCTGATCATCAGATGGTTTTGCAGCTTTCTCACAGACTGACCACATCGCGTGGTGATTAGGTCGTTCCTTTCCGTGGAGGCATCGAGATACCTTCATAGCAACACAAGGGCACCTCAGGGGAGTGTCGTCTTCCCGGCATTCTTCATCCTCTACACGGCTCACTGTCGCTGCACCGCTGAAGACGCCCTCCAAACCCTTCAAGTCAAGTTTTCTGACAGGTCCCTGACCTACCTTATCACAACGAGCGAGAACTCGTACCGCTGCGCCGCGGAGAAGCTCGTCAGATGGTGCGACGACGTCCATCTCTTCCTCAATCTGTTTAAGACAAAGGAGACGGTTGTTGACTACAGGAGGAGCGCTCCGACACTCGACCAACTGGTCAATAGGGGTGAGGTGGTGGAGTTGGTGATGGACCAGTACAAGTACTTGGGGTCCATCATCGATAACAAGTCCCCCAACGCTCTTCTGCTCTTCAAGAAGGCCAACCAACGCCTCTACTCTATAAGCCTTCAATGCGAGCTCCAGTGGTGCGTCGGGGCTTTTTCTACAGGGAGACAGTGGAGTCCATACTGACCTACAACAGCCTGTTCTTCTTCGGCAACCTGAAAGAGCAGAACACGGCCCGGCTGAAAAAGGTCACAAAGACTGCTGGCAAGCTGACTGGCAGACCCGTCTTTGACCTTAAGACGCACAGAAAGCAGTGAAGCGCCTGGAGGCTATTCAGTGTGACCTAACCCATCCGTTGTCTGACGAGCTGCTGGTGTAGATCTCATCCAGATTCGACAGGCTTATCAGCTGCCAGCACAAAAACTGATAGGTTTCGCCGGTCCTTTCTGCCGAGAGCCATTCGACTCACAAACGCTATTCCCTGACTGTATGAAATCTGACCAGTCAGTCAGCCAGCCAGTCAGTTAGTCTGATAAATTTAGTTAGTCAGCCAGAATTGTTGCCTGCCTGCACGCGGGCACGTTTATGTGTGTATTTGTGTGTTTAATTTTTCAAACAATTTCTGTTTTGTGATTTGGCTTAGCATGTGATGATCATGTCTGGGTTGAGTGTGTTGTGTGCATGTGGTTGTTGTTTGTGCGTGACGGCGTTAGTTTGTGATGGTGTGTTGTGGTATATGCACTATTGCACAGCGCAAAGTATGCTTGGGGTGTGGGATAGTAGTTGTTTTATTATATTGTTTGTGTGTTGCACTATTTAACTTTGTTTGTATATGTCATTACCCCCCGTGGGGGTGCCGGGGATTTCAGTATAAATAGTATCCCCACTTTCTGGAAAGTTAGTGCTTTAAATTCCCACTGTCGCTGTCTTTCCCCTTTGTTCTTTCTCATTCCTACTCTGTTCTATCAATCTACTACACTATCTTCTTCTTCCCTAGACCAGTCACCTACCTTTTTTCTTGAAAACTCTTCCGGGATAAAACTCCTCATTTGTGTGTGAGGTCTGTGGGATCAGCTTGGAAATATTGGACGCTTTCTGCCAGGTGGTCACTGGGGCTTCCTATGATTTTATTATTTGGCAATGTAGGCATTTTTATGTATGTGTTTTTTTTATATATATTTTATACTGATGTTTATATTCTATTTTGTTTTTGTAAACGGGGGTTCGATAAATTATAGTATAGCCTCAGCGTCCCCTGCGTGGGATGTCTTTATTGTAAAGTGACCGGCTGGTGGAGTGCCTTCAGTGTTGCCACTAGGGTTGTTTCGGCAGATCTTTTATTCGGATCAGGGGCGAGTCCTCTTTCAGCGGAGTTGTGGTCTTGATTTTGTGGTCCTGATTCGGCTATACTGGTTCTGATTTGGCTCGGAAGAGTCCGCTGGACCTAAAGCAATAATCATGTAATGTAATGTATATGTCATTCTTGTAAAGTTATTACACATTTTTACATTTACTATGTTTGTGCAGCCGAAAGGCCAATTTCTATATTAAAAAATTCATAGACGAATAAAGTCTCAGTCCCAGTCAGTCAGTCAGCCAGTCAGTCTCAGTCTCAGTCAGTCAGTATCTTATCTTCTCTTCTACATCCAAACTAGACCTAATAAACACGCGCAGTTTATCTTCAAAACCCGCTCCATTTTGGTAAAATTGTAAAAGTTGTGAATTGTTTTGCTGTTGTTGTTCTTTTACCTTTACAATATTACAGAAATTGGACGGGTTTGAAAATAGACCGCGATTATTTAAGACATTGGTTGTTTGCATGAATCACTATAGTGACCGGCTGGCGGAGTGCCTTCAGTGTTACCACTAGGGTTCTTTCGACAGATCTTTTTATGCGAATCAGGGGTGAGTCCTCTTTTCAGCGAAGTTGTGGTCTTGATTTTGTGTTCATGATTCGGCTCTTTGCAGTCCGCTAGACCCTTTAAGCAATGAATAACTAACTAACTAACTATTGAATTCGATTGAGTCGCCTTCTTTCAGGAGAATTGTTCTATTTCGTTCGTATAGGTTTGAAAAATGCGATGACCCGCGATTTTTGCTGAGACGAGTTTGAGACCTTAATATAATATATAGGAGAGAGAGAGAGAGAGAGAGAGAGAGAGAGAGAGAGAGAGAGAGAGAGAGAGAGAGAGACGTTATCGTAGATGCCTTCGTGTCAAGATACGTGCGCCTGTGGTTCTAATATTCTAATACTGAAGTCCCAAGTTTCACGCCCATACTTTAACCTCCACCCCCGCCCCCATCTTTCAACCCTCCCTCCCCACCAACACTTATAACCTTTGTTCCGTCTCTTGTACAACCGGGAAAAAAAAACTGTTTTAATTGTGGCGTGGTAGTGCCATTGTTGTCAATGTAACACGTAGTTAAGTTCGCCAACGGATTTTACTTTTAGCTTGAGACGAAAAAAATAGGATTTCTGTAGTCGCGGTGGCTCAGGGGTAAGACTCACCAGTACAACAATAAAAGCATTGGATGGTTGCGTTCGCGATACAGCAGGGGAAGTAACTTTCCGCTAGCTGGCGCACGAATCTCGGGGGTTGTTGTTCAACCTCGTCATGTTGGGTTAATATTAAAACACTTTCGCTATTAGTTTTCCGAGTTATTTTACGGTATTGTACGCAATTTTGGATATTTTTGGGTGCCATGGCTGCTAACTACGGATCCTGGACGCTCGAGGGATTGAAAGGCGAGTTGAGAAGGAGGAATGCTCGGATTTCTGGTGGAAAAGAGGAGATGATTGAAATGTGAGAGTAAGAGACAAACATTAACCGGCCACGTTGCCTTGTTGCTTACAGTACAACATTTATAGCAATGATGATGCTAGTGCAGTATTAAAATATATGATTATCGTATTATACGAATCACTTTTTAACGGCGTAAAATCACAGGGTTAATTTTCATACAGATTTTTACTTGTATTCGACTCCTAAGCTCTTCTCAAGCATTCTAGCTCAAGTTTGAACATTTTCAAGCAAAAATGGATCAATCTCACCTTTCACTTCACATTTCGTCCCTGTCTGTGAAGTTTTGAGACCTAAAAGGGGCTATCGTAACAATAAGCGGTGAGTGTGCTTTGAACTTGAAAATCTGAGTTGGATCCATTTTTGCTTGAAAATGTTCCAATTTGAGCTAGAATGCTCGAGCTTAGCCTTTGGAGTCGAATACGAGTGAAAATCTGCATGAAACTTAACCCTGTGATTTGATGAAGTTTTGATAACTTGTAAATCTGTCTTAATGTCTTTACACAGAGTGCTTTGATATACAGGTGTACACAAAGGGATATTTCTCCTTATAATTAAGAAATCGTGTAGTAGAAAACAAAAGGGTTCAACAAAAGTGCACACAAAGTATAGCATTGAGGATACTTTTTTTTCCAAGTGTAATGGGATAAGAAAAATAAAGTTTTACAAAATACATTGCACAGTTCAAAGAAAACTAATCTGTATTTTATCATCCCTTTCCTTTGTTGCAGGCTAAAATCTTACGACCGAAATGCTGACTTTGGGCAAAACAACGCAGTCCAGCCAGAGTACCACATGCAGCTACCCGCCCCAGCTGACTTTAAAGACATCCACGCTGACATGGATGTTCCTCCCACCTCTGCCACGGGAGTTTCAACTTATCTTCACACCGTCAGCAAATAGCTTCACAATGATGAAGCTGCACGGCTGTACAAAATGTAGGCACATAAACTTCATGCGTGTATGCATCCAAGAGGAGGCTACATTTGTGAAAGAAGAGGTCAGGGCACAGTTTAACACGAAAGTGACATACTGTGTGGACGTACAACTGTGCAAGACTGGCGTCATCCTGCAGGCCCAGTGTGAATGCGCCAGTGGCATGGGTCCAACTGCCCATTGCAAGCACGTAAGATGCATGCTGCTAGGCTTGCTGGACTTTGGAGGAAAGAATACCGTGGACACTCTGACAACTTGCACGCAAGTGTTGCAAACATTTCACCAGGCCAAAAACCACCTTGGCTATCCAATGAAGGCGGCATCATTACCAATTCATGACAAGAAACTGGCTTGTGTGATGGTCTGTCGGACTTCGTCGTTGATGATGTGCTTGGTATAGGAAATGCCCAGAAGTCTTCTGTAGCATCTCATCTCCATCTTAATATCTAAAAAGGAGCTAAAGGGACTTTGTTGTGTTTTGGTATATAAGTACTTCGAATCATGGCCCATCCGACATTAGCTGTCCGGTTGTCGGTCAGTCTGTAAATCGGTCGGTCCGAATGTCACTTTTTGGGGGGTTCAAAACACACGTTTTGCTCTATCTCAAGTGTAACGGAACCGAAATGCATCATTCTGACTTTGCGTTTACCTTCACTACTGCTAAAACAATCAGATCATGTTTTATTTTGAATTTTTTCAAAGATTGTGCGTGGCACTTCTCTCAATACGTTTTGCGTTGTAGGCCTATCTAAAAAATTGATTCAGCGGATTTGAATAATTTTTGGTTTGCAGATTCTAGCTGTGATGGCGGTCTATCATTCCATCCTTTGGTTCTGTAGGATAACAATCAAGCTGGCTCACAACACGGCCAACAAAATTACCTCTTTTGAAATTGCTTATTATTTGTGTGAGTGTTTGAAAATACATTTAAATGGCTTGCCATTTTGTGTGTGTGTGTGTGTGTGTGTGCGTGTGTGTGTGTGTGTGTGTGTGTGCGTGTGTGTGTGTGTGTGTGTGTGTGTGTGTGTGTGTGTGTGTGTGTGTGTGTGTGTGTGTGTGTGTGTGTGTGTGTGTGTGTGAGGACCCTGTCCATAAGCCAGTCCACTTCCTATTTTCCGCTGCGGTGGGCATGTGCTCCGATGCCGAAGAAATTGAGTTTTATTGGTCATCTGTGTGGAAAACTGTGTTACGCTATTCTCTCTCTCACTTCCCCCGTCTCCCCCCCCCCATCTATCTCTCTCTTTCCGTCCTCCACTCTCTCTCTCTCTCTCTCTCTCTCTCTCTCTCTCTAAGAGGTTGGAAGATGGAGAGAAATTGAGGCCCATACGCACACACGCAATGCAGCACAGTACAGCTCAACCACAGAGAAGAGAGAAACTTTGAAACTTTGAAACTTTGAAACTTTTTTATTAGGGATAAAGATTTTAGACTAATAAGAAGTCTAATCTTCCAATCTGTCCCTTAACAAACTAACGTAGTAAATAACCTTTAACATTAACTTGGAAATCATAGAAATCACACACACATGCACTCACACACATGCACACACAATCACACCAACATCTTCATCATTATCTTTAAACAAGGTTAGGCAACCACCCCCCCCCCCTCCTTTTCCTCTCCCTTACCCTCATAATAATAATACAAATAACAATAATCATAACAACAATGATAATAACAATAATAATAACAATAATAATAACAACAACAATAATAATAATAATAATAATAATAATAATAATAAGAGAGAGAGAGAGAGAGGGGCACAGAAAGAGAGGGTGTTAAGAGAAAAAGAGAGAGAGAGGAGGGAAATACAGACAGAGGGAGAGAGACAGACAGACAGAGAGAAAGACAGAAAAAGCGCGCGAGAGAGAGAAAGGGAGAGAGACAGACAGACAGAGATGCAGAGAGAGAGACAGTGACAGAGAGACCGTGAGACTGACAGATAAAGACAGAAAGACAGAGAGAGAGAGAGGGATGGGGGGGGGGAGTGGAAGGAGTGGGGAAGACAGATCCATGACGCATGTTGCAAACCACGAAGATACCTTCGGCACTGAAGGCTTTCCCTCCAGCGATCGCCGAATTCGCAATCTGAGTACTTCATTTCTAAAAAGGCCTTTGAGGTTCAATGACCGTACACTTCCTCCGACGCGAAGGTACCTAATTTTGGTTATACCAAAGAGCTTATTACGGAAAGAGAGGGAACTTCCATTATGTCCTATACAAAAATGCGAGACGCTCTCACGGATTATTTCCCTTTGCTCGGGCTGGCTATATTTCACCATCTGCTTAATGAATGATCTGTGCGTGGTAACTTATTGAGCTTATGCCATTGCAAAAGAACATTTTTATGGCAACGTTTGCAAAAACCAAACTTTTAACCATCATTATTATTAACATTCCGCTACTGCTGTCTTTTTTTGTTTTTTGTTTATGTTTACTTATTGACATTTATTAGGTGCTTTTATGCTGCTTATGTGTGTATGTCATAGGTTCGTTTTCTGCCCTGGACTTTATTATTTTTTAATCAGCGACAGATATTTTACAATTAAATATGCATGACAGACTGTTTCATTTATCCGAAACTGTAAATCCGTAATCGTGAGAGAGAGAGAGAGAGAGAGAGAGAGAGAGAGAGAGAGAGAGAGAGCTCTGTCATTCAATCAATCAGAAAAAAGCGCAATAACAAAATGTTTCACTAATAGTGTGAATTTAATTTATATCAGGTGTCCCCCTACCCCCCAACCCTCTCACCTCCCACATCACTGGCTTAATAACATCAGTCACTTCATGGAAAATAATTAATTAATCAGACAGAACAATCAGAACCTACTGGCTAGACTACAACATTCCACGCAATATAGATCTAATGCGCAGAAATTCACAGATCAGAACAAGGACTGAGTTTCTACATTACATTTTTTTCCCGTTTACACTCAAACGAAAAGGGATTACAACAGATCAAGGACCATTTTTGTGTCTAGGTAAGGGGTTATCTTGCACAGTATCTGATCACGAGGAGAAAACAGACTTAGTCTAATTTAACTTGTTAACATAAGCAGTTTGACGAAGCCAAACTGCCAATCTGACATCTACTTTTGAAATATAAGCACAAATATAGGCAAACAACCTAGCAATAACGTAAACAGTGAGCGACCTGTTGAACGTAAACTGTCAGCAAGCAAACTGTTTTGGATTTAGCTCATAGGTATAACATGAATCATTCAAGCCGCTCTCCGATTGTTTTAACACTAACAACACTGCAGCGGTCTTAGTTTAGGCCTACATAAACACAAAAAATGAAGTTTTTCAATTGCAATTTACCTTTCTGTGTCTCTTAGAAATTTGAAAAAGGACTTGCCAACACAACTTTTCTTGTATCTGGCATTATGGCAATTGATAGCTGTGCAAAAGTCACCGCCCTGTTTCACTCGGTCGCCTTTTGACTTTCTGCCACAAGCCATTTTCAGCATGTCGACAAGGGAGCATAACTCGTACATTTCGTCTCGCGGTTCTGTACCAAGATCCCCCTCTTTCTATCATAAGCTCTTTGGTTATACTATAGGTTTCCTTTTCTGGAACGGTGGGGCAGACGCTGGTAATGTGTGATGTTAGGCAACGTCGGGAAAAGTTAGTACTTGGATGGATGGCCACGCTAGGAAGGCAACCACCCAACGACAAACCAAGATTGAACCGTGCTAACGACAAACCTCAGTCCTCCAAGCTGTGAATGAATAGCTGGATCTATTTAGAATCGAGGAAGGTCAAGCAGCGAGGGAAATAGAGATAGACACGGCCCTCATTAAGCTGGCCTAGAGAAAAGGAAGGTCCTAAACGCTTCCCTCCCCGAAAGGTTATGGGGACACCTTTACATTTTTATTTGTATTTTCCACCCAAGAGAATGTAACAACATTTTTTTTAGTGTATATGATCGTTCATTTCCATCAATAACAATGTAAACAATTCATACGAACATTATTGGATATCCGTCTCTGTGACGGTGGGTCTATTGTTACTGGGCTCTGCACAATGGAATGTTATTACCCACTCGTCTTTGTCTGCGGGGATCGGGCTAGTTTAATCACCCTATGACTAATCTTAACACATTTATATGTTTAGCCCGGTCTGTGTGCGGATAGGATTATAGAGATAGGGAGAAAAGTGTAATAGCTTTACTGACACACTAGCTCTCACACGGCTATGGAACATAGGTAGTCCAGCCACTTGTAAAAAGTAAATATCACACATTTATTTCCTCTACTCTACACATAATTCTCTAAACACTCTATTAACTTAAATGTCCAAATTCACTTCGAATAGTTCGCTCCTTGATGGGTCTATGCTGCTTCTGTTCTTGATATTTGCTACTGTCTCATCATTGGGCTATTTGTTCTGGTTGGCCTGATGTTCTTGTTTCTGAAGAGTGGACTATCGCACAGTCTTTCTAGATCAGTGTTTGTGCACACCGTTTGTGTCACTTAACTGTCTCGGTGATGTGTGGCGATGGTGTCTCCTCCTTGTTTGTTGACTGTGGGGCGATCGGAGCTCAGTGCTCGATGTCCCCTGCAGGCCGAATGTCAGGGTTGACTCTTAGTGGTCTGTTTTCTGCATCAGACCAACAAGCCTGCTCGTTTGCAAAACGAGTTTCTGCAACGCCTTGTATACTAAGGGCGTGCAGAGAGTCTCACTGATGGCAGAAACAGCCCTCAGTGATTGCTCCACTTATACAAACAAGGTACGAACATTCTTCTAAGTCCGTGGTCCACTGGGATCCCCAACATAATTCCTATACATATACATACATCATGGCTAAACTAAACACATGGAGAAGTAATTAACAATATACACATTCTCCGGTACAGCCACTGGTCTGCAATAATACACATAGGAGAAACAACAGTTGGACAGTGGAGGCTACCTCGTGGTTGCGCAAACCAATCGCGGGTCTGCCACGTGGTCACGCTAAGTTTTACACACATTCACAATGATAAAACATGGCAAGACTTCTCAAACATAATCCAACAATATTATCAATAAATCGCAATGAAACAAAAGATTGATCATTTACCTTTTTGACAATGTCAGGCTGTGGCTATACTGCGAGGAATGAATTTCACCCGTCACCTGCTTAGTCTTCAGCAAAAGAGCTCTTTCAGCTTGCGTCCTTCTCCGTTGAGATTTAGACAAAAAATGACTACCTAGCCTTGCGGTCAGCCAAAGCCCGCGAAAACTCGTTATACCTGAGCGCCTCTAGCGGGAGTGGATATAGGTCAGCCGGCTATGCCACGTCACACCTTAGCTAAGATTTCCTACACATGTGTAGCACAGCCTGACTTCTGCCGTCAACTAGGCAGCGACTTTACTTTACAAAGGCTACAGCAGGCTACAGCGTGAAGCCGTAGTGTAGGGTCTAAATAGCCTCTCGTGACAGTCTCCCTCTAGACAAATATCGCCCAATCTAGGCGTAGATTAACACTTTTGCAACACACATAAAAAAACACACACACACCCAAGCACACACACACGCACACACACACGCACGTATGCGCATACACATACGTGAGAAAGGAAATGGGACAAAGTACAAGAACCAGAAGAACAAGAAGTAGAGTGGCAAGAAAGAAGAAGAAGAAGAAGAAGAAATTATGTATATCAATGTTTATCTATAGGTAGAGGTAGACCCCCGCAGCTATAGGTATATGAAACTCAACAGAGAAGCAGTTTTACATGAGACCATACGAGCTGGCCATTACACTGTGACATATGCCATAACACCAAGATGAACAAATAAATAAACCAGGAATTCTCTTGCCTCGGGCATCTGACACGAATCGCGGTAATTTCCTCACCTTCTTCATGTTACCTAATTAGCCGAATATCCGTCTTGCCCAGCAGTGAAAAGGAATTTTTTTTAAAAATTATTTTGTTTTACATTTTATATCGTCAAGAAATAATATTCATGCAAGGATGCAAACAGTTGGAATTGGATTTTTCAAGAACTACACGGTAGATACCAACAAGGTATCCGTTAGACCTGATTTCAAGAAAAATAAATTCATTTCTTTTTGTTTAAATCAGATTTAACGGATTTGCTTGGGTGGTGGGGGTGGGAGAGGGAGGAAAGGGGGGGGGAGGAGAAGAAGAAGAAACGCTTCCTTATTTCTATCAATCCATTTGTGCACATGAGCAAGTGCAAACTCGTCCTGAAGCGAAAGCCAAGAGCTCTTTAGAAAACCATGCAAAAATGGATGGTTTAATCCAAATATAGGCTATCCTATCCTATCCTATCCCGTAACTCGTAGGTCGTAGGGGCACCACAGATGATCGTTTAACCAGCGTACTCCACCTTTCCCTGAATTTTCCAAATAAATAAATAAATAAATAAATAAATAAATAAATCCCTACTTAATACATGAAAACGTATTTCCTTTTCTTTATTTAATTGTTCTTATAAAGCGCGTTTATCCAGCTCAAGAGCTGCTCAAGGCGCAATTCGATACAGGATCTAACTCAAGCCGCCCGAAATGCCCACCTGTAGCATTTGAACGCATCGTCTGACGCTCAGACAACTGAACACCATCTTGGGTCACCGGGTACGGGTATGAAACAAAAGGGACCAAGCACTTGCTGGGTGAGGGGCCGGGTAGCTCAGTTGGTAAGAGCGTCTTGCTAGTAACCGAAAGGTCGCTGGTTCGAATCCCGGATTGGTCAACGTGTGATCATATTATTTTCCCCTTTACCAACAACTGGCCCGCTGGTGTCAGTATAAATCGGTCCAGTAGTCACCTATATTCGAAAGTGTCGTGTGACTATAATCTACAAACAACAACTTGCTGGGTGTATTTGTGTGGCCGGCATACACCCGTCTAGGACATGAGTGCGTGCATGCACAGATTAGACCTCAGTTTATACTCTCATCCGAAACAATAAATAAATAAATGAATAAATAAATAAATGAAAATTCACCATGCGCCCGACAAATAATCGGGCTCCTCGATACAACGTGCCCGTTTCGTCCGTCTCAATCGTTTGTCTAGCTACATTAACAACTCTATCCAAGTAAGCTTATATGTCGGCATTTCCTATACCCAGCTCATCACCAACGACGAAGTCTGACAGGCCATCATACAAGCCATTGGACAACACGATGACCTGCTCACAGTGTAAAAACGGAACCTCCGACGGTAAGGACACGTCACCAGATTATCAGGTCTTACAAAGACCATCCTGCAAGGCACAGTGCAAGGAGGTAGGAGAAGAGGGAGACCGAAAAAGAGGTTGGAGGACAACATTCGAGAATGGACTGGTTTGACACTGAGCGAAACCATCAGGGTTGCTGAGGACAGAGAAAGATGGAGTACGCTGGTTAAACGATCATCTGTGGTGCCCCTACGATCTCCGAGTAACGGGATAGGATAGGATAGGACTTGTAACTGTCAAACACGGGTAATCCCTAGCACCCTTCGCTAATTCGCGGACTGGGCAAAATGCTGCCAATTTATCGTACTACTACTACTACTACTACTACTACTACTACTACTACTACTACTACTACTACTACCACTACTGCTACTACTACTACTACTACAACTACTACTACTACTACTACTACTACTATTACTACTACTACTGCTACTACTATTACTACTACTAAAAATAAATAAATAAATAAATACTATTACTACTACTACTACTACTACTACTACTACTACTACTACTACTACTAATGTCTTGTTGTATTATTATTTTATTGTGCCATGTATGCATCGTGACACAACACATTTTCCCATGTTTTTGTGGAATAAGATATCGTGACTTGACTTGAATAATAATAATAATAATAATAATAATAATAATAATAATAATAATAATAATAATAATAATAATAATAATAATAATGTCTTGTTGTATTATTATTTTATTGTGCCATGTATGCACCGTGACATAACACATTATACCATGTTTTTGTGGAATAAGATTTCATGACTTGACTTGAATAATAATGATAATAATAATAATAATAATAATAATAATAATAATAATAATAATAATAATAATAATAATAATAATAATAATAATAATAATCGCCTACGTCAGACTCAAAGAGCGGCGATCTGTAAACAACATACAGGCTCACATGTTACAGACTCTCCTACATACACAACAAACAGACATTCATCACTCAAACAGGTGACGTAAAAGCAAATAGTTCTTAAAAGTCGGACAGGAAATCAAAATTTAAATTTTAGACGTGCATTTTAGACAGACTGCATCCAATACCATTATTGAGGGAGGAAACCTTAGTACCCGGAGAAAACCCTCGGTGACCTGGATAGTCTCGTACTTAAGTTCGTTCTCTGAGGGGTTCAAACCCGGACCTTTGGCGTGTGAAACCAACTAACCATCAACGGAGCTACTAGGCCACCCTTATTGTGATGATATTGTTAAAGTTTGTTCTGTAAATGAGGGCAATAAAACCATCCTATAGCTCGTGAAAGCTCTCAAACAAGCCTGTAAGCAGCTTTTAAAGACATAGGTATCTCGACGACCTCACATCGCGAGTCTAACAAAAGGGTTCCTGAATACAGCTATCAAGCGTTACCCAATACCACAGTTACACAACCTAAAACATGTTGGTCACGCAACGCTCTTTTTTAATTTATTTTTTAATTTGTTATTGTGTGGGGATGTTTTGAGATGCAGCGTGCAATGGACTGATCGAGGACAGATCGACCGACGGACATTCGGCTCTATCCTTATTCCCGACAATTTCTAAGTATTTCTAGATATTATCAGGAAAGACATACATTGATGCAACAAACAAACAAACAAACAAACAAACAAACAAACAAACAAACAAAGAAAAACAAAGATCTCTTCCTTATCGCCTATTCAAAGCAGGAAATACATTGACTTTAGGCTAATTTCGGTATAATTAATCGACCAGGAAGGCAGAGTACGAAAACAAAGATGTAAACAAAGAAAAGATAAATAAACACAACAAAAAAGCTACGAGCTAAGCGCACTCGTGATTGTTCTCAAGGTTAGGGTGACATACCTAATGATGTGATCTCTTTAAATTTCTCTCTAAAAACGCCGTTACTCACTCGCACACACACAAATACACACACATGCACACACGGAGAGAGACATTTATACTATTTGTTTTGAAATTGTTTTTAAATAGTTAAAATGTTTTAACAGTTACATTTTCAATGTGTAATATTACCTAAATGTGTTAACAGACATTAAATTAAAGATTGATTGATTCACACACACACACACACACACACAAAGGCACACACCCACAGGCACGCATACACACACATATACGAGCGCTCACACACACTCAAACACGCACACACATACACATACATTTATCGACCAGGAGGGCAAAATACGAATAACAAGATTTAAACTAAGAAAAGATAAATAAACACAACAGAAAAGCTACGAGCTAAACGCACTTGTGATAGTTCTCAAGATTAGGGTGACATATCTAATCATGTGATCTCTGTAAATTTCTCTCTAAAACACCGTCACTCACACGAACACATATAAATACACTCACACACAAACACACACACGCATACACACACATTCGGGCACACAAACACACACACACACGCAATACACGCAATCACAACATATAGCGTACATTCGCGTACCTGTCCACAAACACACACGTATGAAAGCACCCACACTCACTAACAGACGCATTCTTTGGAAGATCAACTATTCGGCAAATAAAATAAAATACAATAATACTCTTTAATAATACAGTAAATGATGGATGAGTTCTCAGCTATAATTGAACTGTTGTCTAATTTCAAACCACGTGTATTCCGTTCCTTATGATGAAGTAATTGTTTCCAGTCCTAGAATTCCAGCCGGTCAATTTGATTTTCAAACCTGCTTTTGGCCATTGTTTTTACCTATGAATGCTTCTACCTAGTAGCTGTCCACTATAGCTTCGAATTTTAGTAGGATTGTCTCCCTTTCAAATGTCGCTCAATATTGGATAGACTTTTAGCTGCAGTGATTCCCTCAACCTATTTACAGCTCACACTTACAAAGGGGGTCGAACTGTGAACTGTGAGGATTGTCTCTCGTTCAATTGATTTCTTTGAGTTCTTTGAGTTTCTTTGATATACATAGAGCATATGATTCAGTTTGGCACTTCAAGTTATTGTAGAAATTAAAAAAGATTGGTGTTAAAGGTAATTTATATATGTTTATTAAAAGCTTTTTATTAAACAGAACTTTTCAAGTACGCGTCAAGGGTTCATTATCAGAGTCAAAAACATTAAATATGGGTGTTCCACAAGGAAGTGTTATAGCTCCTATTTTATTTTCTATAATGTTTAATGATATGAAAAATATTGATTCTAAAGATTTCATAATATCACTTTTTGCTGACGATATTGCTTTATGGAAAACTGTTTCATGTAAGTTTCATACAATTTATATTAAAGGAGTATCAATATATGGTTGATATTATTATAAAATATATGTTTGAAAATGGATTCTGTTTATCAGGAGAAAAAACTGTTTTTATGATATTTACCAACAAATCTATTGATTTTAATAGCAATACATTTTTATCGATCAAGGTAAACAATATCCAAGTTTATCCAAGCAAACCTGTTAAATTTCTTTGAATTGTTTTGCATTATAAACTGTTGTGGAATTGTCATATTAAACACTTAATTGACAAAGCAAGAAAGAAAATAAGTTTATTAAAAGTGCTATCTAAACAACCTTGGGCAAACAACTCTTCATGTTTGATCTCTATAGCTATTGCTACTATTAGATCTATATTAAGTTATGAAAAAGAAGTATATTTTACAGCATCAAAATAGCTTTAAATAGGTTGACTAGCATTGATTCCATGTCTTTAAAAGTAGCTCCTGGCATACCCCAGTGGTCTTCAACTTCAAAAACATATAAAGAAGCAGGAGTACTACCATTTCTTGACCAAAACCGGTTACAAACTGCACAATATGTTACACGGGCAAGATCAATTGTAAATTCTACAACAATTGAGCTAGGTGAAAATATTGAGATTAACAAAGGATTTAAAAATAAAAGTGTATTTATGTCAATTAATGAATATATGTGTTGCAGCATGAGAAAACCAGGCTAAAGTGTCAAAATATGAAAAATTACTTATTTATTTATTAACAAAGTACTAAAAATAATCTTCAAAATGCAAAAAACCAAATTGTTTTATCTTTATTGGTTGATGTTTTATGATTTTTTTTAATATTTTATTTTCTCGGGGGCTAATTTCCAGAAATTGCCTTCAAAGTTTTAAATTGTAAAATGATCATTACTTCACAACCAGAATTTTCCCATGCATGTATTTGGTATCAAAACAATCAGGAAGATGGCAGCAATATGGCAGTGAGTTGAGATAAGATGAGAAAATTCACATTATACACCATCCACACAATACTGAACATAAACAAATTAAAACAGTACGCACAATTTTATTCTGTACCCATCCATAATGCATAGTGTTTTTAAACATATTAGAAATAGAACAAGTGTTTAGCAAGTCTATAATAACTCAAACACATAATAATATATCAAGAACATGGCCTGAATCAATCATTTTTCTAAAATAAACCCTATCATAATGCCCCCCCCCCCTTCCCCCTCTTAAATCCCTCGTCCGTCACGTAATCTTTTGTTTAATTGCAAGCAGCTACATCAGCTCAGTTCAAATAGTCAAACAAAGATTACAAACCTAAAACAAAAGTTTCATTAGGTAGTTTTCAGTCCTAATAATCAAGCTTTAATAATTCCCCGATTCTCCACTCCCTTCCGCACGTCGAATAAATCTGTCGCGTCACAGGTGTAAATCAAAATAACATGTAATTTTGCTCTATAAAGTTTAAATAAACACAAATATCAAAGCAAATACTAATTACTAGTAATTTGGTAAATAGTCCTCATGTTCATTTCCTAAAACAGACAAACCAACAATAATAAATACGGAGAACATAGTCAACTTGTCATGCTAGTAATATTGAATGCAGGCCAGACTACTTACCTTTTCAACCCTCCCCACCCCACCCTCACCCAACAAAATATACTACTGAAATATTTTCCACACTCCTACTGTAATTCTTTCACTGATATCGCCTTTTCAACCTTTACCTAAATCTATGCAAGTAGAATGACGGATTATTAAAGACACGCCTATAGCGAAGAGGCCTACGAAACATGAATCATTGAATGAAAACAAACGGTATCGTTTAATAACGGGATCAAGCTTCTGCTCGTCAGAATCATAATCCTCATAACAGTTCCCACCGGCACCATCATAAAAATTGTCCGAAAGCAGGTCTTGGAGCTCTTCAGAAGCAAAACCGGATCGATTCAAGGCCCTATCTACTCTAGCAGACGACACATCTACTGACGCTGGAGACGAAGCCATCACTTCCGGTTTCCAAAAAGAATCGGTCACTTACTTTGACAAATTGTTTCTAACAAATGCAACATAAATATTGCAAAAAAACACTTGAAATAGATGTAAGATGAGTTTATCCACATTA
This sequence comes from Oncomelania hupensis, assembly GCA_036898135.1. Classification (NCBI taxonomy): domain Eukaryota; kingdom Metazoa; phylum Mollusca; class Gastropoda; order Littorinimorpha; family Pomatiopsidae; genus Oncomelania; species Oncomelania hupensis. The sequence goes on along the minus strand of CM072526.1, from coordinate 1,041,003 downwards.
CAAAATTCACTTTGAACTAAAAATCGTCGAAAATCTATAGGAAACACTTCCGTTTTTCACGACCCGGGAAGAGACGCATTCGAACACAACTTGTGTCACAAGCAAGCTTCAGAACAAGGAATTTTATGAAAAATTCAAATGCCACACATTTTTATGTACCAAAAAGTAGTACCAACAAGGACTTTTCACTCCCCAGACGTTATATATCAATCCACATTGGGGATTTCCCTTCATAGTCGGACAAGAAAAGTTGGGGTATCGGAGGTCAATTAGTGCCATTGTTTTAGCAAGGTGTGATCAACACCCTTATCAAAATCAACAAAATAAACAATGTTTTAGTAATTTTTTAACAAAATCCGTTTGGGATTGTGACGACACGAGTTTTCAGATGGTAGGGAGAGATACACTTTTTACGAAGTTACACTTCTCCGTATATCTGCTGTACATGGAATAGCGTGACCGATTTACTTTTGCGTATGAAAGTGCAGTTTCGTAGAGTCCGTGCGATTCGTGTAGATAGGGAGTCGGCCAATTTTGAATAGGGGTACGCGTAATAAAGAACGTGCATACTGACGAGAGCTCGACTGTTTTGCTTGTGGCCGGCGCAGATTTTGAAGGGCAGAGTGGTTTGAGATGCTATTGCGTGAGGAAGGAATTCTAACGAGACAGCAGCCCTGTGACAGAGGTCATCGTAGTGTAGGGTACTGTTGGAAGGGTGTGTGTATTATTTTATAGCCACCCAAGGTCTTATGCCCTCGTCGGGATAAGGATGTGTAGAATTCGAAGGAAGATGGTAACTGCCATTCGCCAGTGAGTGTAGAGTTCCATACTTAAGGTGCGTGTGGTTCTCGATTGAACACCCACCAAGACTTAGTGTCTGTAGCAGAGCTAAGGTGTCCTCATCCTCAGAATAAATGTTATTTGGACAGTGAAATAACGTGCAAGAGCAAGAGAAAGAGACTCTCAAAAGACTAATCCATTGTGTTGTGCCAATGTTGTGACAGTGTTGTGTCGTGTTGTGGTGTTGGGGGAAAGGGCGTCACGAGCCGAGGCCTGTAAGGTAAGCAAACCCTGTCGTTCAATTCTCTGGTGGCGCGCTCCGAGCACTGCGTACGTGTATGAATGGTAATGAGTGTGGGGAAGGGGATGTATTTTAGGATGTGTAATGAATTTTGTTGATTTTATATGATTTTCCTATGATTTTCTTATTGTATATGTGATGGGGAAAATGTCGTTGCTGTTGTTGTTATGGAAGTGGGTCAAAAGCGACGATGGGGAATATAGAGAGGGAGAGAGAGAGTGAGGGTGTATGTATGGAAAGAGCGGTAGAATGTAGTATGCTGAAGAGGGATGAAGTGATGATTATGAAGGAAGCATGTTTACAGTGTGGATGAAGGGAGGTAATCGTGATGCGCTATAATTGTTGGGGGTGACGGTAGTAATGAAGGGGGGTGGAATGAATCGGGACTGTGAGATGGTAGTGTGGTTGCGATAATTATGTATATTTATATAAACATTGGTTTGTAAAGAAGGTGCGAATTATTTAGCATCAAAGGGTGATTTACATTATTGAAATCTGTGTATAGTATCTTATATTATTATTATGATATTCATAGCTATGCAGGTCAAGATGGCGGACGGAGGACGGCGTGTTATGTTATATTATTTAGTGTTTATTATTTGGTGGGCATATTGTTAAGACTATGTATATGTCAACAGGTGTGGGCTGATGAGATGATGATGATTATTACATCTACGTGTTTATTTCTACGCATTATTCCCACGCTGTTGCCTTTGATGTGCCTGTTGTGCTGTACTGATGTTGATGTTGTTGCCGCTGACTGGGTCCTAACCAGCCTGGGATGTACCTTTGCCTCCACGACACAGTAGCGTTGTGGTGATTTCTTACACTGCTGCAGGTTTTGCCTGTGTACCGAGGCAACACGCTTCCAGGGGGTTTCATGCCTAATTCATGCACACACAGACTCACATTACACGCACCTAAAAACATATCCATTTAGTTAGAAGAATCATCCACTTTGTGAAAGAGACTGTTAGCTCTCTGAGCTACTTAACGAGAACATTGAGACATTACTTCTGTGCCACAGCTTTGTCTAGCTAATAGTTCATGATTCAACGCCATCGCTTATTATTTGAAGACTTGCATTTGAATTGATTTGTTGATTTTGATTTTCTGTATACACTTTGTAAAGAAACTGTTGTTATCTAGTTCTATTTGGGGTTTGTTGTAAGGGGAGGTAATTGTTAGTTAGTATTGGGACGGGGGTCTGTTTAGGGGTTGAGGGAAGGTTAGCTCCCATTTGTCCTGTGTTTGCTTGTTGATTGTTGAATAAAAGAGTGTGTGTTTGTACTCTGGCATTTTGTGTTAGTTTATTTTGTTTGAGTTTATTCTTTTCACTCGCTTTATGAGCTGACGTCACTGAACCCGCTCGGGGGACGTGACATTTTTGGTGTCAGAAGTGGGATAAACTCATTTATTTTGTTAGGGTATTGCCAGAGGTGTATGTTGTGTGTTTGAGTTGTTGTGTGAAAGGGTACGCAGCGGGCGGTTGGCGGGAGTGTGGGTGTATTGCACTAGGGAACACACTCGGAGTGCAGCATTAACGGGGAATTGGGTTGCAGGGTTCACTTGCTCGCCTTCAGGGGTACGACGGTGAACGATTCCTCGGCTCCTGTGACTGTTGTGTTGCGTATTCATTCTGTTAGGTGTTTGTATCAGTTAGGTGTTATTTGTTTTGTGTATACTAACATCTGTTCTTCCCTTCTTTTCCGACATGGCTACGCGGGATGCTCGAGCCGCGATGCGCCGCGACGCTAGGACTCGTAAGGAGGAGGCCGAGCAGGAGGAGCAGGACTTCCGTGATGACGGCTCTGTGACAGGGTTGTTGGAGGAACCTTACGCAGTGAGTACTCAGACCACTGTGCCTAAGATGTATGCCAAATCGCCCGGTGCACAGAGCAAAGTCGAGGTCGCGCTCAGTGATAGCGAGAGATTTAGACAGATTGGGGAAAGTCTGGGTTTCCGTGATGGAGCGCTAGCGCACTATGTGGTTAGCGAGATGAGAAGGGAGGAAGAACGGAGAGAGAAGGAGGAAGAGAAGAGGGAGAGAATGAGGAGGGAAGCAGCAGAGAGGTTAGTTAGGGAGGAAGAAAAGAAAGAAAGAGAAGATGAGCGTCGACGTCTAGAAGCTAGATTGGAAGCTAGATTAGAGGCTGAGAGGGAAGACCGACGTCGGTTGGAGCAGAGGATAGAAGATGAGAAGCGTGAAGAGAGAGAGGCTAAGGAAGAGGAAAGGAGGATGTTTGAGATGAGGCTAGAGGAGGAACGTAGAGCCAGAGATGAAGACCGAGCTGATCAGAGGGAGAATAGGGCTAGAGATAGAGGGGCAGCATACTCAGTCAAGTTGAAACCCTTGGAGGAGAGGGAGGATGTGGAGGCCTACCTCCAGATGTTCGAACGGGTGGCAGAGATTCAGGGTTGGAGGAGGGAGGTATGGGCGGTTAGGCTAGCGCCTTTGTTACAAGGGGAAGCCCGAGATACGTACCTTCGTCTGACGCCTGAGCAAGCCCAGGATTTCGACATTGTGAGGAATGCGCTGTTGAAACGCTTCAGGAAGGACGCCGACTACTATCGTAGGCAGTTTCGAGAGGCCAAGAAGGAAGCTGCAGAGACGTTTCCTCAGCTAGTAGTAAGGCTAGGGTCGTTAGTGAAGAAGTGGTTTTCGCTCGCCGGCAAAGACATCACCGACGTAGGGCAGGTACTAGACACCTTCATTGAAGAGCAGCTTTTCTCCATTATGACCACCGAGCTAGAGATTTACGTGAGGGAGAATCTACCTGAGACTAGCCATGCCGCAGCAGAGTTGGCGCAGCGCGTGGTAGATGCCAAGCGGGCAGCATCAGCACCGGCACCCGTACTACCCAGTCAGAGACGCAGTTTTCCCAGACGACCGGAGGCTCCTCAGCAGCCTAGCAACAGGGGAAGTCAGGTTCAGAAGGTAGGGAGGACGGAAGGGGGTAGTGGGGTACGCCGTTGCTACCGATGTGGGTCGGAGAAGCATGTGGTCAGGGACTGCAAGGTCAAACCTCAGACGGTAGGCCAGGTTACAGTGGGACGGACTATTTCCACGGAGACCGCACCTCGGGCTAGCGTGTGTGCAATCAAACCTTATGATCCATGGGGCCAAGGTAGGGCGAACGGGCAGGACGTTCGGGTATTGAGAGATACGGGGGCGGAGATAGGGGCAGTCGCGAGCAGGTTAGTCAAACCAGCTGATTTGACGGGTCGGACTGTCGAGATTTGCTTGGCGAATCGATCGAACGTGGGTCTGCTACCTACAGCTTGGGTGGAGTTGGATTGTGCGCTGGTCAGGGGGAGAGTAGAGCTGGTGGTTTTCGAGGACGGGCCCGATATCATCCTGGGTAATTGGGTAACGTTTGATAGCGGGGAAAAGAGTCCTGTTTCCTTGTTCGGAGGTGAGTGCGCAATGGCTGCAGCAGTGCAGACTCGGGCGCAGGTGAAGGCCGAGAAGAAGAGGGAGGTACCCTTAGCAGTGGTTGAACCATCCCAGATCTCTGTTAGCACCCCAGAGTTGATCAGGATGCAAGAGACCGACGAGACGCTCGCGAAGGCGAGAACGTTGGCACAGAGTGGTGGGGCGATAGCGTCAGGTAGAGCGTCAGCTGAGTTTCGCAAGAAGAAGGGGGTGTTGTACCGGGTACACACGAAGAGAGGTAGCCAGGTCACGCAACTGGTAGTCCCGAAACAGTTGAGGGGGGGGATCCTTCAGTTGGCTCACGATCCACCCATGGCTGGGCATTTGGGAGGGAAACGTACCAGGGAGCGGATCTGGGGGACATTCTATTGGCCGGGAATGTGTGCCGAAGTACGGAGGTATTGCGCCAGTTGTCCAGAATGTCAGAAGGTAGTACCGAGGGGACGGGTGAGGAAGGTACCGCTACAGCAACTTCCGCTGGTAGACGAGCCATTTCAGAGGGTGGCGGTAGACATTGTGGGACCCATCAAACCCAAGTCAGATCGGGGTAACATGTACATCCTAGTGGTAGTAGACTATGCCACACGCTATCCCGAGGCTGTACCGCTCAAGGGCATAGAGGCGGAGAGGGTGGCAGAAGCGCTGTGGGAGATTTGGTCGAGGGTGGGCGTTCCTAGGGAAATTTTGACAGATCAGGGGACGCAATTCATGTCTGAAGTCATGCGGGAGATGAACAGACTACTGTCGATCCATGGGAAAGCCACCACGCCGTATCATCCACAGTGCAACGGTCTGGTTGAGCGATTCAACGGGACGCTAGTGTCCATGCTCAAGAAGTTAGCCACCGAGCAACCTACAGCGTGGGACCGCTACATTCCAGCGCTACTATTTGCATACCGTGAAGTAGCACAGGAGTCTACAGGGTTCTCTCCCTTCGAGCTCCTATATGGAAAGACCGTGCGGGGACCGATGGCTGTATTGCGAGACCTCTGGACCAAGGAAATACAAGAGGAGGAGGTGAAATTGAGTAGCCAGTACGTGGTGGATTTGCGTAACCGCATCGAGGAAACATGTAAGTTGGCACAAGGAAACCTCAGAACCGCGTCAGCCAAGCAGAAGCGGCACTTCGATAAGAAGGCGAAACGGCGTTTGTTCAACGCGGGGGGATCAAGTGTTGCTGCTGTTACCTGAGAAACACAACAAGTTGCAGCTAGCATGGCGAGGACCGTACGAGGTGATCGAACGCGTGGGAGAGTGCGACTACCGGATCAGGATGCGTGGGAAAAGTAAACTATACCACGCCAATCTCCTGAAGAAATTCCATACCAGAGCGACGGTGGCCACGATCGTCGTAGACGACGAGGGGGTAGAGGAGGAGGAAACTATGCCGGTGTTTGGGGATATTCCCGTAATCACCTTGACAGCATCAGAGACGCCCCGCGACGTGAAGATGGACGACAACTGCCCAGAAATACGGGAAGAATTGCAGGGGCTGGTGTGGCAGTTTGAGGATGTCCTAACCGACTTGCCGTTACGCACTACACTGGACGTGTGCGAAATACGTGTGGACAGTGACATTCCAGTGAGGACGCGGCAGTACCCACTTCCCCATTCGCATCACGAGACCATCAAGAAGGAAGTGGAAGCGATGCTAGCGATGGGCGTCATTGAGAGGGCCAGTTCGCCATACAGCTCGCCCATCGTATTAGTAAAGAAGAAGGAGGGCACGATGCGTTTCTGCGTTGATTTCCGGAAGTTAAACAAGCACGTCGTATTCGATGCGGAACCATTGCCGAACATCGACTACTTGTTTTCCAAACTGTCAGGGGCCAAGTATCTCACCAAGATCGACTTGACCAAAGGTTACTGGCAAGTGCCTATGGACAAGGGAGATAAAGCGAAGACGGCATTTACAACGCCAGAGGGACAATTTCAGTGGACCGTAATGCCATTTGGGCTGAAGACGGCGGGAGCAGTCTTTTCTCGCATGATGCGGAAGTTATTAGCACCCCTGGGAATGTCGGAGATCGACAATTTCGTCGACGACTTGTTGGTAGCCACCATTACCAAGCAGAGACACCTGGAATGCTTGGCACGTCTTTTCCTTAGGTTGCGTGAGGTGCAGCTATCCGCCAAACCGTCAAAGTGTTACCTGGGTTTCCGAAGAGTAGAGTATCTTGGGCACGTGGTTGGACAGGGAGAAATTCGTCCTGAGGTGTCAAAGATGGAGAGAATCCGAGATGCACCACGACCAACGACCAAGCGGCAAGTGCGCTCATTTTTGGGTTTAGCCGGATACTACAGGCGGTTCGTACCCAACTTTTCAGCGATTGCTTCACCACTGCACGATCTGACCAAGGGAGGCAAACCAGGGGCGGTACAATGGACCGAAGCATGCGAAGCTGCATTTTGCACACTGAAGGAGAAGCTGTGCTCTGACCCTGTGTGCTGTCTGCCGGACTTCACCCTACCGTTTGTGCTACAGACAGATGCGTCGGAGGATGGAGTAGGGGCCATTTTGAGCCAGGACAGGGGACAGGGATTACAGCCTATTGCGTGTGCAAGCAAGAAACTGTCGAAACCCGAGAGGAACTATTCGACCATTGAGAGGGAGTGTCTAGCGTTGGTGTGGGGTGTGCAGAAATTCAGTCAATATCTGTACGGACGTACTTTTGTAGTGCAGACTGACCATATGCCACTGCAGTACCTACAGCAAGTGAAGAACACCAACAGCCGACTGATGAGATGGGCACTTCAGCTGCAACCTTTCTCAATGTCTGTGGAGCACATTTCTGGGAAGGACAACGTTCCAGCAGATTTCCTCAGCAGAAACGCTCAGTAGGTAGCATAGGGGGTAGTGAGAAATTCGCGTCGTAGTTAAGGTTCTTCAAGGTGTTAAGAACTGGGGGGGGGTTGTGTGACGACACGAGTTTTCAGATGGTAGGGAGAGATACACTTTTTACGAAGTTACACTTCTCCGTATATCTGCTGTACATGGAATAGCGTGACCGATTTACTTTTGCGTATGAAAGTGCAGTTTCGTAGAGTCCGTGCGATTCGTGTAGATAGGGAGTCGGCCAATTTTGAATAGGGGTACGCGTAATAAAGAACGTGCATACTGACGAGAGCTCGACTGTTTTGCTTGTGGCCGGCGCAGATTTTGAAGGGCAGAGTGGTTTGAGATGCTATTGCGTGAGGAAGGAATTCTAACGAGACAGCAGCCCTGTGACAGAGGTCATCGTAGTGTAGGGTACTGTTGGAAGGGTGTGTGTATTATTTTATAGCCACCCAAGGTCTTATGCCCTCGTCGGGATAAGGATGTGTAGAATTCGAAGGAAGATGGTAACTGCCATTCGCCAGTGAGTGTAGAGTTCCATACTTAAGGTGCGTGTGGTTCTCGATTGAACACCCACCAAGACTTAGTGTCTGTAGCAGAGCTAAGGTGTCCTCATCCTCAGAATAAATGTTATTTGGACAGTGAAATAACGTGCAAGAGCAAGAGAAAGAGACTCTCAAAAGACTAATCCATTGTGTTGTGCCAATGTTGTGACAGTGTTGTGTCGTGTTGTGGTGTTGGGGGAAAGGGCGTCACGAGCCGAGGCCTGTAAGGTAAGCAAACCCTGTCGTTCAATTCTCTGGTGGCGCGCTCCGAGCACTGCGTACGTGTATGAATGGTAATGAGTGTGGGGAAGGGGATGTATTTTAGGATGTGTAATGAATTTTGTTGATTTTATATGATTTTCCTATGATTTTCTTATTGTATATGTGATGGGGAAAATGTCGTTGCTGTTGTTGTTATGGAAGTGGGTCAAAAGCGACGATGGGGAATATAGAGAGGGAGAGAGAGAGTGAGGGTGTATGTATGGAAAGAGCGGTAGAATGTAGTATGCTGAAGAGGGATGAAGTGATGATTATGAAGGAAGCATGTTTACAGTGTGGATGAAGGGAGGTAATCGTGATGCGCTATAATTGTTGGGGGTGACGGTAGTAATGAAGGGGGGTGGAATGAATCGGGACTGTGAGATGGTAGTGTGGTTGCGATAATTATGTATATTTATATAAACATTGGTTTGTAAAGAAGGTGCGAATTATTTAGCATCAAAGGGTGATTTACATTATTGAAATCTGTGTATAGTATCTTATATTATTATTATGATATTCATAGCTATGCAGGTCAAGATGGCGGACGGAGGACGACGTGTTATGTTATATTATTTAGTGTTTATTATTTGGTGGGCATATTGTTAAGACTATGTATATGTCAACAGGTGTGGGCTGATGAGATGATGATGATTATTACATCTACGTGTTTATTTCTACGCATTATTCCCACGCTGTTGCCTTTGATGTGCCTGTTGTGCTGTACTGATGTTGATGTTGTTGCCGCTGACTGGGTCCTAACCAGCCTGGGATGTACCTTTGCCTCCACGACACAGTAGCGTTGTGGTGATTTCTTACACTGCTGCAGGTTTTGCCTGTGTACCGAGGCAACACGCTTCCAGGGGGTTTCATGCCTAATTCATGCACACACAGACTCACATTACACGCACCTAAAAACATATCCATTTAGTTAGAAGAATCATCCACTTTGTGAAAGAGACTGTTAGCTCTCTGAGCTACTTAACGAGAACATTGAGACATTACTTCTGTGCCACAGCTTTGTCTAGCTAATAGTTCATGATTCAACGCCATCGCTTATTATTTGAAGACTTGCATTTGAATTGATTTGTTGATTTTGATTTTCTGTATACACTTTGTAAAGAAACTGTTGTTATCTAGTTCTATTTGGGGTTTGTTGTAAGGGGAGGTAATTGTTAGTTAGTATTGGGACGGGGGTCTGTTTAGGGGTTGAGGGAAGGTTAGCTCCCATTTGTCCTGTGTTTGCTTGTTGATTGTTGAATAAAAGAGTGTGTGTTTGTACTCTGGCATTTTGTGTTAGTTTATTTTGTTTGAGTTTATTCTTTTCACTCGCTTTATGAGCTGACGTCACTGAACCCGCTCGGGGGACGTGACAGGGATATTAAAGAAAAGTCTTAAATAAAGACAAAGAGGCAACAATCTTAAAATTGATGGGGTAGCCTATTTTTAGTGTTCTACGGCTGTAGCAGCGAATCAATCCTGGCGTCTTTAGCCGGGTTTTGTCATGCGGTGACACATATATTTCCTTTAACAAACTCCACATTAATTGATACAACCTCACCATGCGTTATTCCATGCAGCCCTTATCCGCCTTGGCTTCTTTTAGCTCCGGAAATAATTTTGAATTATGGAGATATTTCTAAAAAAGAAAATCCTTTATTATTGGCAACAATTGCACAAGAGTATATTCATTTGTATTCTCAAACTTCGTTACAAATATATACTGATGGATCAGTTTTAGAAAACGGAAATATTGGAGCAGCATTTTATACTCCTGATTTTAAAATATCCCGACAATATTTTTTACAGAAAGGTAGTACGATTTTTACAGCTGAACTAATTGCAATTTTAATGAGTCTATCTTTCATAACTGATTTTACTGGTATTCCTTTAAAAATTACAATATTTTCTGATTCAAAATCAGCTTTATCGGCTTTGTCATCTTGGTTTAGTAAAGAGAGACAGGAACTGTTAACAGAAATAAAGCTCTTATGTCATCAAATCATTACCAGGGGATCGGATATTTCATTAATTTGGATACCTAGTCATTTAAATATATTAGGAAATGTCATTGTTGACCATTTAGCAAAGAGTGCTGCATCTTCGGACGAATCCATTAAATTATTTGTCAACCTGACAGTAAATGAAATTAATAATCAAATAAAACGATGTGCTTGGAATCAATGGAATGAGAAATACAAGCAATAGGTTATTGAAAAACATTACTTGGATAATTCACCAGTATCAAATAACGTTATATCTATTTCAAAATCTTTTCATATTAACAGTTTATTTCACAGAATAAGGCTAAATGCTTGGCGTGCTCGTTTCATAAAACCTCCAGTTCATTGTGTACCGGAAAGGGAGGCGACTGGTTGAGGCTTGGGAGAGAAATTGTCTACCTTGATTTTCTTGGTTTGACTAGCCTTGGGTGGCTCCTGCTTTGCAGAATCCTTTGGGTATGCCATTGGGTTACGCAGGACAAGGCGACACGACATTTGTTATCCCCGGCTGACCATTCGCCTGCTGCTTTTGGTAGCGAGCGGGACCACATTGTCGGCAGGCATTTTATGCAGGTCGGTGTCAGCGACCTTGCAGTAGAGTGCGTGGCACTAGTAGCCGGCAACCCGGTACTCCCAACCACGCTTCACCGCCTTGCAGGGCAACTATTTGTATGTCCCTCTTTTGAGGGACAAAATGAAAATAACAGTTCGGGTGGAGCAATGTTCGCCAAGGTCGTGGCGGAGAGACGGGAGTCAAATACTCCGCTCCGGCTACAAGTGGTGCAACGCCCGGGAACAGGATGATGCTGGACCGTGGTGTGGACTGACTGGGCGTAGTCATTGTCGGTTCCAGACATACCTGTTGCGAACGGGGAAACCATGGGGACATGGTTCCATTTGAGCTGTGGAATCTGTAGCGGAAAGGGAGGCGACTGGTTGAGGCTTGGGAGAGAAATTGTCTACCTTGATTTTCTTGGTTAGACTAGCCTTGGGTGGCTCCTGCTTTGCAGAATCCTTTGGGTATGCCATTGGGTTACGCAGGACAAGGCGACACGACATTTGTTCTCCCCGGCTGACCATTCGCCTGCTGCGTTTGGTGGCGAGCGGGATCACATTGTCGGCAGGCATTTTATGCAGATCGGTGGCAGCGATCTTGCAGTAGAGTGCGTGGCACTAGTAGCCGGCAACCCGGTACTCCCAACCACGCTTCACCGCCTTGCAGGGCAAATATTTTTATGTCCCTCTTTTGAGGGACAAAATGAAAATAACAGCTCGGGTGGAGCAATGTTCGCCAAGGTCGTGGCGGAGAGACGGGAGTCAAATACTCCGCTCGGCCGGTACCTATAAAGGTCGAAAAGACAACTAAAGACAACTAAAGACAGCTAAAGACAACTAAAGACGGCTAAAGACAACTAAAGACAACTAAAGACGGCTAAAGACAAGGGCGAAAAGACAACTAAAGACTACTAAAGACAACTAAAGACAACTGAAGACGGCTAAAGACACCAGGGGTAGAAATTTTAGAGGGTATACAAGGCTATCTTATCCTATCCTATCCTGTCCCGTAACTCGAAGGTCGTAGGGGCACCACAGTTGATCCTTTAACCAGCATACTCCATCTTTCTCTGTCCTCAGCAGCCTTGATGGTTTCGCTCAGTGTCAAACCAGTCCATTCTCGAATGTTGTCCTCCCACCTCTTTTTCGGTAAAAACTAAGGTGCCATTATAAGCTATAGGTTTGGAAATAACAATTTCATTCAGATTGCCAAAAAATAGTAGTAATGTAGTAGGAATAAATTGTTGAAGTTGATTGAAGAAGAAGAAGAAGAAGAAGAAGAAGAAGAAGAAGAAGAAGAAGAAGATGATGATGATGATGATGATGATGATGATGATGATGATGATGATGATGATGATGATGATGATGATGATCTGTCGACGTTGAATTCTATAATTAAAAAAGAAGAAGAAAATTTAGACAGTGTTTTATGTCGTGTGTGTACGTGTGTGTGTGGGGGTGTGTGTGTGTGTGTTGGTGTGTGTGTGATAGTGTTATGATCTTGAGCGTTTTGATCTTATTCATTGTAGATATTATCATCATTATTATTTATTTGCAGTTTCATGATGGAGAAGAAGACGAAAAGAGTGTCTTGGGCAGATTTGGCAGATGACGAGGATGACTTCCAGCAGCCCAAGAAGAGGTTGCCTCCACGGCAAGCCAGGTAAGGATTAATATTTGTATTTATATTATCTATATATTTTAACCTAAAAGTACCACATAACATTTGAACTTCATGACGATGTTGTTCATAGTACTTAACAGACCAGACTATTAATGTGCATGACTTTGTTTTTGTTGTTGGACTTGCCCAATACATGACGAAGAGACAATCATCGTATCATCGGAGGATGAGGGGCCGAAAAAGAAGTTTCCAAGGTAATGATTAATATTTGTATATATATTAGCTATATGTTATAACCTAAAGTACAATATAACAATTGCCATGTTTATAGTATTTACATTACATTACATAATTATTGCTTTAGGTCCAGCGGACTCTTCCGAGCCAAATCAGGACCGGACAACCCCCAATCCGCATAAAAGATCTGCTGAAACAAGCCTAGTGGGAAAACTGAATGCCCTCCACCAGCCAGTCACTTTACAATAAAGACATCCCACGCAGGGGACGGCTGAGGCTTTACCCCAACTAATCGAACCGTGTCCTTATACGACATCTGTGTTTGTCTGACAGTATACCTTATACAACATCTGCGGTTATCTGACAGTGTCCCTATACAAACATCTGTGGTTGTGGTTGTCTGACAGTGTCCTTATACATTTGTTGTTATGACAGTGTCCTTATACGACATCTGTGTTTGTCTGACAGTATACCTTATACAACATCTGCGGTTATCTGACAGTTTCCCTATACAAACATCTGTGGTTGTGGTTGTCAGTGCCCCTCATACAAACATCTGTGGTTAACTGACAGTGTCCTTATACAAACAGCTGTTGTTATATGATAGTATCTTTATACAACACCTGTGCTTATCTCACAGTATGCTTTGTACAACATCTGTGGTTATCTGATAGTGCCCTTTATACCACATTTGTGATTGTCTGACAGTATACTTTATACAAAAATTTGTGGTTGCCAGTGTCCTTATACAACACCTATGGTTATCTGACAGTGTCATTTATACAAAACCTGTGGTTATCTGACAATCAATCAATCAACTTATAAAATAAATGAGTAATTTCAAAGGAAAAATTTAAGAGAGGGACGTTAATACCAAAAGAGGCAGATCAACAATACCTCATCTAAGATGTAGAGTGTAAATGGTGGTAAAATACAGCAGTTATAAAAGTAGAATAATCGTTGAATAACTAAACAACGTTACAACATATGACAGGCCAGATGAAGAGAATAAAAGCTTGTGTAATGGCATTAATCTGGTTTAAAAAGAAAACATATTTGTGATTCACATAATAACAACACCAATAACAACACCAATAATAATAATAATAATAATAATAATAATAATAATAATAATAATAATAATAATAGCAGTTCTAATTTCATTCACATTGAGAACAAGTTAAGAGGGATCAAATTTCATTTAAAAAGCAAAACAATTTTAAGAAGTATACGCATATGCACATGCATCAACATACACACGCATTCACCTATATTCGGTGTGTGTGCCCTATGTAACTTAAACTTCAGCCACACACACGGAGGTATTTTTTCAAATGTTAATGTTGATTTTGACGCTCTGTGGGTTCGGGCAAATAGAATAGACCCAACGTTTCCCGGCGTGTCGTAAGAGGCGACTAACAGGGGTGATGTTAGCACGGCATCACTGGGCGAAAGTCTTCTACACAGAAGTCACCGGCCAGGGCGGAGGAACCTCACGTTACTACAGGTTCAACGACCACGTGCTCAGGGCCAAGGCGAGCCACACTGTATTCGTGGATTTCGGCTGTGGCCAACAGCCTGGAGAGGATTGGGCCCTGCCAGGTCTTTTTTGCCCAAGACACAACACATGATGAGGCTATCCACTAATTCCATGCCGGATCGGTTGTCGCCCGGCTACACAAGGACCGCGCCTTCCGTTAGCCACCAGGACGGAGGTGAAAAGTATGCTACTGATGGACAAATTAGCAAGATCCGCACGAGAAACAACATCGTCATAGGAACCTGGAATGTCAGGACCCTAACTGCGGAAGGAAAATTAGAAGAACTGGCCCACGAGCTGGACCACTATCGATGGAACGTTCTAGGTATCAGCGAACTGCGCTGGAAAGGCCTAGGTGAAACAACGACTGACAAAGGCCACAAGCTCTATTTCAGCGGTAGAGATGACAGGCACGAACACGGCGTTGGATTCTTGGTCCACAAGAACATTCTAGCCACTGTCATGGGTTGCCGCCCAGTCTCCAGTAGACTCATTACCATCCGTCTGAGAGCAACCCCTTTCAACATTACCATCATCCAGGCCTATGCCCCAACATCAGACTATGAAGACAGCGAAGTGGAGGATTTTTATGAAAATATACAGGCGGTCCTTGACCAAGTGCCGAAGAAGGACATAGTCATAGTGCAAGGCGACTGGAATGCCAAGGTTGGCCAAGATGCGCACCACAACTGGGGAGACACATGCGGACCCCACTGCAACAACGAGACAAATGACAGGGGTCTGAGGTTATTGGAGTTTGCCAGATACAACAATCTGGTACTGGCAAACACGCTTGGTCTCCACAAAAAATCCAGACGATGGACATGGCACAGTCCCGGCGGGGAACATCACAACCAGATCGACTACATCATGGTCAAGAAACGCTTCAGATCAAGCATCAACATTGGCAGGACACGCACTTTTCCAGGAGCAGACATTGGAAGTGACCACGATCTCGTGATGATGTCTTTCCGGCTCCATTTGAAGAGAGTAAATACAGCAAAGTGCACTAGGCTGAAGTTCGACCTGGACAAACTGCAAGACCCGGAGGTGGCAAAAATATTTCAGGCCACAATTGGAGGGAAATTTGCACCACTGCTTATTTTGGGGGCAGGCGAAGTAGATGTCAACACCATGACCAATACCTTCAACTCAGCTGTAACAGATGCCGCCACTGAGATCCTTGGCAAGCACCGACCAAAGAAGAAGCCGTGGATCACACCTGAACTTTTGGATCTGTGTGATAAACGAAGAGAGTTAAAAAAGAAAAAGAACACCTCACAGGGAGCTGATGTCTACCGAAAAATCAACAATGACATCCGAAAAGGCATGCGCACAGCAAAGGAGAACTGGATAGAAGATCAATGCCAGGAAATAGAGAACAATCTGAACAAGAACAACAGCAAGAAGGCCTACCAGACTGTGAAGCGGCTGACAAGTGTTAAACAGCCCAAAGTCTCCACTATCCAAAGCAAGTCTGGCATTTGCCTTACAGAAGAACAAGAAGTCTTGGACAGATGGACAGAGTACTGCTCTGACCTTTACAACCATACACCAAATGGAGACCCATCAGTTCTAGCATGTCCCGAGAGCAGAGAAGAAGAAGAAATCCTCCCAATTCTCCGGGAAGAAGTTGAGGCAGCAGTGCAATCGCTGAAGAAAGGGAAGTCAGCGGGAGTGGACAACATACCAGCGGAACTGCTACAAGCAGGAGGAGAAGCGATGACTGATGCTCTCACCATTATCTGCAACAAGATCTGGCAGAGTGGGGAATGGCCTACACCATGGACCCAGTCGCTTGTCATCACTCTTCCCAAAAAAGGTAACCTTCAGGAGTGTGAAAATTACCGCACCCTCAGCCTCACCAGCCATCCCAGCAAGGTCCTCCTGAAAATAATACTCAACAGGTTGAAACCACAAGCTGAACAAATCATAGCTGAAGAACAAGCAGGATTCATGGCAGGGCGAAGTACCACTGAACAGATTTTCAACCTCAGAATAATCTGTGAGAAATACCTACAGCACCAACAACATCTATATCATGTGTTCATAGACTTCAAGAAGGCATTTGACCGAGTCTGGCATGCAGCTCTATGGGCAACCATGAAAGTGTACAACATCAGCCCTAAAATTATAGAAGTCATCAAAAGCCTGTATGACAAGGCTACCAGTGCAGTCCTCCATAACAGCGTCATCGGGAACTGGTTCAGAACAACAATCGGTGTGCGTCAAGGATGCCTACTCTCTCCAACACTCTTCAACATCTTCCTAGAGCGCATCATGTCAGATGCTCTTGCAGATCACGAAGGCACAGTCAGTATAGGGGGCAGAGCAATCTCCAATCTTCGTTTTGCGGATGATATTGATGGATTGGCTGGAGAGGAACAAGAACTTGAACAGCTTGTACAGAGGCTTGACACCACCTCCAGAGCTTATGGAATGGAAATAAGTGCGGAGAAGACCAAAATGATGACCAACAACACCAATGGCATCAACACGGACATCAAAGTACAAGGCCAATCCCTCAACACAGTGCACAGCTTCAAATATTTAGGAGCCATTGTGTCAGACAATGGGTCTCGACAGGAAGTCCTCTCCAGGATCGCACAAACAACTGCTGCCCTGACAAGGTTGAAGCCCATTTGGAAAGACAGAACCATCAGTCTACATTCCAAAGTAAGACTGCTGCGCTCTCTGGTCATCTCCATCTTCCTATATGCTTGCGAAGCATGGACCCTCACAGCAGATCTCCAACGAAGAATACAAAGCATGGAGATGAGGTGCTACAGAAGACTTCTGTGCATTTCCTATACCCAACACATCACCAACGACGAAGTCCGACAGACCATCACACAAGCCATTGGACAACACGATGACCTGCTCACAGTGGTGAAGAAACGGAAACTCCGATGGTATGGCCACGTCACCAGATCATCAGGCCTTGCAAAGACCATTCTGCAAGGCACAGTGCAAGGAGGTAGAAGAAGGGGGAGACCGAAAAAGAGGTGGGAGGACAACATTCGAGAATGGACTGGTTTGACACTGAGCGAAGCCATGAGGGCTGCTGAGGACAGAGAAAGATGGAGTATGCTGGTTAAGCGATCATCTGTGGTGCCCCTACGACCTTCGGGTTATGGGACAGGATAGGAGGATAGGATTTTGATGGAGATTGATATTCTTAAGCCAAGATGGGTATGAAAATGCAAAAACTTGTTTACACAATTTTTTTTGGTCAAGTAAACTGGATTCCAAAAAATGTAACTTAAAATTTAGTTTTAATAATTGGGGATTCTAATTAAGCAATTTGATAAATGGGGGTGAAATAAGTCGCAAAATATGCAAAAATTAGTGGCTATTGCCGTTTTGAAAAGTCACACACGGAAATTGTCCATCATGAAGGAACCGGACTGAAACATGTATCGTTCTTGTTGACTTGGATTTTCAAAATGACAAAAAGCAAACTCGAAGTAAAAAAAATTGTAAAAAAAAAAATTTCCAATGAAATCATTCTAAATTGTGCACGCACTCTCTTTGAAAACCATAGAACAAACACACAAAAAGACAAACAAATTGAAAAATAATTTAATGGCTTTAAAAGCAAAATTTTGATTAATATAAATGCGTGGGTGTGGCACGTGAAATGTTACTTTAGAGATTATCTGTTTAGTCCTGGTTGGAGTAGACAAATGTGGAAGAAAACTGTTCTGGATGTGGTCGATTATTGAATATTTGCTGAATGGTTGTAGGTGATGTATGTTACAGTTCAACACACGTAACAACATTTTCTTGAGGTTGTGTGCGTGTTATGAGACAATTATGTTTGTGACAACTTTTGATGATACTTGATGGCCCCATTATATCGTGTGAGTAGTTTTAAGCAATATTGCTCATGTATGTTGGCCATGAACTAATATCAAAGGTGCTTTAAGTAACCGTGTGTGTGGATGGATATTTTTTATTTTGTTTTTATTATTCAGTTAGTAGGTCAGCAAATGAAATAGACAGGAAGAAACGCAATTTTAAGTTCAATTCAGTTCAGTTCAGTACACAGGAACTATGTTAAGTCCCTGTTTCTCTAGTGAATTTAACTTGTCCTGTTTGTTTTGCAGTTGTTCACAGAATTAATATTAATATGACAATCAGTCATCAAACTAAAATTCTGATTCAACAATGAAACTCACCTTTTCCAAAAGGTTTTTAAAAGTGTTAAGGTTATTAGCTTTTTAAACAATTGTTTCCCAAAGAGTACCAATCGGGGTATTTCACGTATTGAATTTTAAAATCGTGTATAGATTTTTTGCTTGAGGGTAAAAAAACGTAAAGAAAAATAATTTGGGTAACAGAATTTCAGATTGGCTTTTGATCTTGAGCAATTAAGAAATAATTATCGATGTACATCAAAATCATACAACATTTTAGACTAGCTTGACCGCATCGCGCGTTCCCCTTAGGCTTACGCGCGTATGTAAAACTGTACTTCGTAGTTCAATTTTTATGTTTTAATCTTACTTTATAGAGGTTTTGAAACAATAATATTTTGGAGATTTTGTATTACAATAATATTTTGGAGATTCTGTATTACGGAATCTCCAAAATATTAGAGAAATTGAGCGTGCGTTCGTAATGATGAGAGTAGCGTAAGCCTATCGTTTCGAGAACTACTTTTTGTCTTGACGTCACAGCTTTTTGCGCAGTGCAAAGGTTAAAGGGCGTGGGTTACGGCTGTCTGGCCTAGTTGCCTTACGAGTGACCGTGAGAAACGGGATTTATACGAACGCTGAAATCGTAAGTAGTTTGTATCGACATTTGTAATTTTTCAACTGTAATGTATTATTTTCTCGATAGTTCATTGTCTTAGGAATGAAGTTATCATAACTTTTGGTTGATGTGTTAGTGAGGAAAGTGTTTTTACAGATCTACACGCAACCAACTCGAATGTCTTGTTTAGAGTGACATGGCGGCCATGATCATGTAGGCTGATTAGGTTTTGCTGATGGAACTGACCAGTGTTGTTAACAGTAAACTGACGTGGTAATTCACTCATACAAATTTCAAGATCGATGATAAGCCTAGTCAGGCTACTTATAGTAGTTTAAGACTAGCATGTAGTAGTAGTAGGCCTACTACTCGTAACAACAGACGAACAGTATCAGTATGAGTAGTACCAGTAGTAGGCCTAGTTGTGTAGTGCAAAACTCTAGGCTAGCAAAACAACTATAATTAATAAATAAACAGGAGCATTTCTATGATAATATAATCATTGCTGTGATATATATATGTCCTAATAGTAGGATTCAATTTGAACCACAATCTAGTCCAACAGATGGCCGAATGTTCATGTGTTGCTTTTTTTTTTTCAGCAGAATCAGAAAATGGACTTGGCAGGGTTGCTGTTAGATCTTGCTAACGTTGCCTCCCTTCTCATTACAAATGTGAGTTTTCACGCGATTACACTTACGGTACGGACAGTATATAAGGACTTGCGCTCAATCCCTCTTTCTAAGTAGTCTCCTCTCTGAAAATCCTTATTGGGAAGAGAGGGGACTATAAACTAATAACATAACATAACACATAACCCTCTTTCTAAAGTACGTATCATTTTCGTAGTCGTAGGGTACTAATTTGCATTTACTGTAGTAATACACCAACGATGCTCTACGGCTACGTTACGGAAAGCAATTACGAACGCACGCTCAATTTCTCTATTATTGTTTCAAAACATCTACTAGTCATTTACAAGATTGTTGTTTTCTTTGTTTAATTGTTTGCACAGTTGAGCTTAAAAAATATATTTTTTTTTAAAATCTTAATATTGTTTGTCTAGTCACAGTAAAATAGAGATATTTGTGTGTGTATGTGTGTGTGTGTGTGTGTGAGAGAGAGAGAGAGAGAGAGAGAGAGAGAGAGAGAGAGAGAGAGAGAGAGAGAGAGAGAGAGAAAATTCTACGTCAAAATTTAAAACAACACCTTATTTATTGTACTGAACAGTTAAAACAAATACAATTACAGCTGTGGATTGTTGAAAGTTTATTTTTTTAATGTATAATCTTATGATACGAAGCAGCGATAAAAGCCACAAACATTCGGTTTGGGAGTATAAAAAACCCTAAACTTTTTGTTTCGGGGTATAAAACCCCCTTGTTTTTTTAGTTTGGGAAACAATGATATAGGCCTAATGGTAGTTTGTTCCATAGTGGTGCGATTCTATGGCTAAAACAGTGCTTTCTTTAGTTAGCATAACAGTGCTGAACAAAAAAATTATTTTCCGAATTTCTTGTGAGTGAAATTAAAAAAAAAAAGCATTAGCATTAACTTTGTCGAGTCGATATTATTAAGTATTTTATAAGTTTGTATTAGATCACCTCTCACTCTTCTAAATGCCTTTTTTAATGCGGTGACCAACCCGCATTTGCATACTCCATAATAGGTCTGACCACAAGTATATCATCTAGATTAAATATGTGTGGTCTGACAAGTGACTTGTACAGGCAAGTTAGCGTGTCTTCATCAAGGCAGAAAAAAAGATTTACGTATAACCCCAAGTATTTTGTTTAGGGCTTAAATGTAAGCCTGAATCGTGCTAACTGACAGTGCGGTAGTCCCCCTCTTCCCCCCTCCCCTCCCCTCCGCTCAAATGTTGTATGTATTTATGCTATGCGACTGTGACCGAAGGGGCTTAACTCTTTCTTTTTGTTTTTATTAACCACGTGACCACGCCATTTCTACGCCATTTTGAAAAAGATTTTCAGCGCACTTTTTTTGACTTGTCTACTCAACATGGTTTTCAAACTAGACCTGTCGTTTTCGGCAACCAAGAGCACAGATTGGACAGTAAGTAATATTTGATACGTCAATGACATCTGTGTATTTGTAGATGACACGGTTAAATCCTAGAGACTGAACTAAATCTCTGGTCGTCTGGAATGGAATTTGACACTGTAGGCAGCTGGAACTGTAAGATTCACAAAACAGTCGTGCTTGCAGCTTTTGATGGCAGGCACTCTGGTTGATTTCTTGCTTAGAGAGTGCTTAATAATTTCTGATTTAGATAGTGTTTTGGAGCGAAATAAGGGGTAAACTATATCGCGCATGCACATTGACTAACTCCTCCGGCAAGTAATGGCTGTGTACTACTACGTAGGTAGCAACAACACATCATTTTTTCGAAACCCCCCCAAAAAATATTTTCTGCCTAAATTTAATACAGGATAACATGCATATTGCAAAACAAATTCATTTTTTTAACATAAGTGGAAAACTTTTTTTAAAATAGCCATTAAAGAAAAAACGCCGAATCAACAGTTTCAGCTCTTTTTCAATTTTAGGTGACCGGCCGATGGCCTGCTTATATATTGGACATAATGTTAATTTAACGCTTTAATAAGTTAGTCCTCGATGTGATCTTTGTAAACAAATTAAAAAAAACTCAAACTTAATGTATCATGCATGAGAAATTATTTGTATTTTGAAGCACTGACCGTAATGTAGTAGCCATGTTTTGAAGTGTGTAAGCATAAAATAGGCCTATCAGTCAGAATTATTAGGCCTATCACTGAGGGATAACTCTATTTGTCATCACGGACGACAACTCTTGGCATGTGTTGATGCTACGTGCAGGAACTAAAAACCACTTTTTCAAGTATTTTACGGTCGAATTTCAAAATTTTTTTTGCTTTGACATGGAAATAGTGCATTCGATTATCTGTACACAAAGTTTTAGCGAGGATTCTTATTATTTAATAACAATTATCACGATAAAACCCATCTTTTCACTTGCCACTTCGGCTACCACGACGCGGACGTCTCATTTTGCAAAAAAACCGAAGCTACAGGCTTTCATTAATAATTATTGGTTAAAATTATTTATTTCTGATAAGTTTTCGCTTAGAAATAGCGCGTAATTTCATACTACTGTTCTGTGGACACACTTTGGGATAACTCTATTCGTCATCACGGACGACAACTCTTGGCATGTGTTGTTGCTAACGTAGGTACTCCAAGCCCTTCATTGGCTCTTGTCTGCTCGGCAGTTTTGACTTCATTTTCAACACTTATTATTAATGTAAAACTGCATCAAAACGAACAGTGGCTGTATTCAAATAAAAATTGAAAGCTTTATCTTTACATCTGTGTTGTTTTTAATGCATGTTTATGCGAAAGATTCCGAGAAAACAGCTTTTGAATACGCTTCTATCCGAGCGCTGTCTGCTGCGAGGTTGCTCGTTTCAAACTCAAAGTGCTTTAAGATATTTCATTGGATGGCCTAAAAATAAGAACCAATGAGAAGTTCGGATACTTAGCTTCATTTACATATCAAATATGGTGGGCTCTGAAAGTGTAAAAGTGTTGTTAAGAGCCGAACAAAGTGGATAAAGCGGTTTTGATGTAAGTTTGATTTTAACTAGAAGTTTAAAAATTAGCAAGAAATAAAGAGCAGACTTTCCTTTATAAAACTAGGGTATTTATTAATTTGTGCATTACTCTATCGCGGTGCGCTTTGCCGTAGAAAAGTGTACCCAAACGGTGTTCGGGTTTTCTTGCGGCCATGGCGAACTCGTAGGCCTATTCAGCGACACGAGTGCTGAGCGTAGTAGCACACTAGTACTAGTAGGCCTATAATTTGCCGGCACGCACTGCGAATTTGATGATTTCCCAACTTTGAAGCACCAAAACAGCTGAACATTACATGGGATAGGCCTCAAGAAAATTGGGCTTGGAGTATAACATATGAAGGGGTTACCTGTCAAAAATCAGCTTTCTGGTATCAATATTGGCTTCACTTTGAGATTCCAAAGTTGTCAATTTCTTCAATTCCAAAACGTTGCCAAAAAACACCAACATTCGGCATTTTCAAACATTAATAACTTTTTACCTATTTGTCCTATGGGGAAAAAATATACCACTGTGTTCAGAATAAGAAGATCTATGTAAATACTTTAGTGTCCAAACTGAGTTAAAGAAAATCACACAAAAGGTTGGAGTACCTATGTGTAGTGTCTTCGCGTATAGTTACTTGAAAGCGTGGAAAGTGAAAGAACGCTTGTACGAATAGGATTGGGGTTTGTTGGATTTTGGTTTAAAATAAATGCTGAGACCTTGCTGTATTAGACAACATTGAAATTAGCCGTGAAATTCCATTCCAGAGGTTTATTAAGAGTATTACAAGAGTAGAGTGTATGTGTGTTAACCCTTTTTTCACCCGAGTCTTGTCTTGCCGTATTCGCCCACAATCAATCGTGTTATCACTTTGGAACTTTAAAGGAAGGGTTTGTACGCATGTCAAATAGTCACATTTAACTTGACAAGTAATAAATAATAATAATAATAATAATAATAATAATAATAATAATAATAATAATAATAATAATAATAATTTAGAATGATTTAGACATTGAAAATAAACATATTAACAAACAAATTAAAATAATTGTAACAATAAAAAATACTGAACTCAATAATAGGCCTATAAAATATAAAATTGACCGGTTGACATTTTGAGTATACATGGTACCATATTAAATCCATTTGGTTCTAATTTTACAGTATTCCTCGGTCCTGAACAAGCTGTTCACCAAAAGAGGGACAGCTTTTCCAGTGACTTTCAATGTGCCTTCAGAAGCGATTCCTGAAAAAGCACGAAAAAGTGTTGAAGCTCACGTGGAATTTACAGATGACACCCAGGTAAGCTGATACTAGCTGTTATACATATAAATCAAGGTAACAACAGTTGTACTGCAACAGACATAAATAAAAGTATTGGTCAGAGAAGTAATGGTTGGATGCACACTGCCCCTGGGACCCCCGAGTAGGTGGTCTAGTTTAAAATTTGGACCCAGTACAACTTGTTCATAGCACTCCAAGCACTTGTATGTTAACTCATGGTTGGAAAGAGAGGTTGCAGCAGGTTTTACTAATTACTGGCTTACCATTTTAATCATGCTATAGCGATAATAATTGTTGCTCGCCTGTTAAATTAGTAATGACGATAACTATTGTTAGTGTTACTCTCGAGCGAGCGTTGTGGCCAAGTGGGCTAAGGCGGGACTAACTTGCCTTGTCCACAGGCCAGAAACCAATGGCGCCTGACAGGTGTGGGTTCGATCCTGCATCGGGGCGTTATGTTTCTCCGAATATTATTTACTTTCGACTCGGGCAACGCCTCGGGGGTTTTCTCCAGGTACTCCGGTTTGCTCCCCCAGCAAAATTTCAAAAATTTAAAAGAATTTCTAAATTTCAAAGAAATTACAATGTTAGGTAGGTTGGGTTTGGGCGCGCCACAGGCTGCTACTACGCCTTCCACAGGGGAGGCGGCCCAGAATTTCCCGATAAAAAGGGACAATAAAGCATTAAAATCTATTTTTAAAAAAAATCTTTAAAAAATCTCATATCTAAGGCCTAAGGGGAAAAAAGCTCTGTTTATGGTAACCCAACCGACCCTATTATTTTGCGCCGACCATAAGCTTTTTTTCTAAAAACAAACACAAATGTAAAAAAAAAAAAGGAAGACCATTTTAGAAGCCAAGATGAAAAACTTTAAACTGTACCCAGCAGAATCCAAACACTGAAGAAGAAAAGGGGCATCACTCCTCCAAACTTCCGGTTTTGTCACCAAATGTTCCGTATACGTAACAAGTTCCGAAAATCAAATTGAAAAGTCAGCGGGGGTGTGACAGGTGCTCACTGTGTTTTTAGAAAAATGCAAGCACAAACATAAAGGTGCAAAGGTTATAACCAGCTATCCATTTAACTTTATAATCGTGGAAGTGATTATGGACATTCACTATGTAATCTTGTAAACAATGATTAACTATCAATTGATTGATTGATTGATTGTTGCTTTAGGTCCAGCGGACTCTTCCAAGCCAAATCAGGACCGGATTAACTATCAAAATGTAATCTATGCTGTATCTAGGCAAGAAGAGAAAATAATTGACATGGACACGGACTAGAGCTAAACAAACTGTATAAAGCAAAACAGTTTATATAACGTTTATAGTTTTCATAATTTTTCACTCATGCAAACATTGTGAGTTTAGTGTAGCCACCCAAAATTAAACTTTAAAAAATGTCTTCAGCTGTGCGTGAGATGAGTGCGAATAGTCTAAAAAGTACAAATGGTGTCCGAGAGAGATGTCTGTCCGTCCCTTCACCCTCACTTTGTACAAAACTGAAGCATTTTTACTCGGAATGTATTGCATGCATCTTTTACTGTGAGGAGCATGTGAGTCATGTGGACAATTATGGTCTTTGGCCTTCTAGGTTACAATTGACATAACATATATTTTATTCAATGTTGCAGACGGGCCATGTTAAGAGATGCCCAACACATATTAATGAAGATTTGTGTGGCCATGCAATTGCTCCTCGACACATTCTGCAGTCACTTAGTGATGAGTGCTACTATATCTCCCCACCAAAATTAAAAATGAATTCGGTAATGGTTCCAGTTCAACCTGTTAACTTGTTCAGGGTGAGTCAATATGTTTATTATTATTGTTTTGTTGTTGTTGACTAGTTCATAAATATGGAGATAATTGTTACTGGCCTACATATAATAAATTATATATATATATATATATTATATATATATATATATATATATATATATATATATATATATATATATATATATATATAAGCATGTGGCAAAAGGTCGGCATAAAAAAGTTACAAAATAGCATTTTCTAAAAGTGTTTTAAAATAACCCAGGTTTTAATGTTTGAAAAAAGAATGTTTCTGCATTCTTAAAATGTGCTTTAAAAGATAGTTGCTACCAAACAATTTTTAGTATTAGTCAATTTTAGTGACAACCCTGAAACTGTTGCGTGTTATGGTGGACATACAATTAATGTTAGTTTTCAATAGACACTTTGTTTCTTCCTTTTTGCAGAAAGCAAGAGCGCGTTTCTTGGGATCACTCATTTACCTCCCAAAAAACCCTAACGGAACTCATCGACAGAACAGGTCTACTACCTCAAGTCCTGTCAGCATTCATCGAGCCCGATGTTTTTGAGAAGACACTTCCACAATTTGAACATTGGGAAAAGGATTTAAAACAGAAAGGTATATTCTGTCTGTGTTCTCTCTCTGTCTCATTATGTTAATGTCTGAATATTATTCTTTTTTTAATACTTTGGCACTGACGTAGTTACTTCATTTAACATAACTTTACATATATTTCTATGTTTTAGAAAAATAAAAAAAATGTCAGATATAATGGTGGTGGTATTTCTTACTTACTTGGGGTACTTGGCGACAACCATACTTAGTTTGTTTAACCAATTGTGTATCGTGGATGCCCAAATATAGACACATTTACATTGCCACTAGAAGTCTTAACATCAATAAGGTGAAGCCTCATTTGCTCGATTTGTTACAGAACAAAACCTGCAACAAGATACTCAGCAGTTGGAGGCTGGGATTCCTGCGCCTGTCCTGGACTTCGTGTGGAACACACTAAAAAATCTCCATTCCTGGAATCCACCGGTAAGACTTTATATATATCAAATAACAAAGTGTATTACTCCAAAAAAAATTACATCCTGTATCGGCCAGCGCCTTCAGTCACCAAGTACGGCAAGATATGTGCAATATAATAATCCTCCATAATACATAAAGCAATAATAACATAACAACGGGCTTTGTTTGTAATGCCCACAACAATATGTCTTTGTGTGATGACCTATGTGCCTTTTGTAATAACGTTCTTATTGCTATTTTCAGAGAATGGGACAGGAACCCCAGCCTCCATTCCGGCCCATCATGTGGGCACACGCCAAAGAGATACTGTCAAGATTGGCCTCTGATGGTAAGCTATTGCTCTAAACAAATCTAGCCTGCTTTATGTTTTAGTCCTTACTCATGTGTGTAATCCATTTGGTTACAACTGTAGTTAGTTTCTTGTTGCTTTTCTTTATATTATGTTTTTATTTAATTTCAGACCCCCTTCATGGTTTACCTCCCTCGGATGATGTCCATGAGGACGACCCAAGTGGAGAGGCTGATGGCAAGGAAGAGAGTCAACACAGGAGTGAGGAGGAGAGTGAGGACAGGGAGGAGCAGGAGTGCGAAATCATTTCGATAAACACAGACTCCGATCCTGAGGGTATGTTCTTTTAAATGTTTTCTTATGAGGTTGTGCATGGGTGGTGGTGGAGCGTCAAGGGGGGTAAAGGATATTGGAGGAGGAGGGAGGTGAGAGGGGTGGTATTAGCACAGTGATATTTTCAATTACGTAATCGTTTCTTTCAAACAAAAATCAAGTCAATAATGCAGTCCTCGTAGTTAAAATAATAGTGAGTGTTATCAAATGTAATTAGTATTTGAACTATGACAAAGAAGAAATAAAAATAATTATAACAATGGCTAACCCTAACTTCATACTTGTTTTTATACTATTGTCTTTCTAATTACAGACCCTACCTTTGACATCGACAAAGAGCTCAAAGAAATTAACAGAGAAAAAAAAAAGAGGCAGGCAGAGGCGATACAAAGGTAAGAAGCACATAGACATAGACTCACATGCATATAATAGCAATGGGATGGTACTTTGTGAACTTGTTTCCCGCAGTAATTGTTATATTTGTTTTATTGTGTTGTTGTAGATTAATTGCAAAGCCAATGCCAAAGCCAGCTCCAGCGACAGAGACAGCACCCCAGACAGAGGCTGCACCCAAGGTGACAACAGCACTGGCCACCTCCAGGAAGCTCCTAACTAAGACTCCACCTAAGCCTCAGGCCAAGAAATATACACGGTAAGTACCGCTATATTTCCCTCAGCACATAAAGCTTGGCATAGCAGTAGTGTATGCCTAGTTAGGCTGAAAATGAGAAGTGGGGAATAATATGATGAGTGTTTAACCTCAAAAAAGACGTACTGCATTTGCATTCCCATTACGCAATAAATAGGGGTAATAAAACAAGTCTCCAGATATAAATCTATTTGTGTCAGAGATTACATATTTCTTTCCGTGGTGGGTTGCTAGTTTTACAACCTATTAACCATTATTATATAGCACAAAATAAAACACACACAACCATGCACACACAAACGCACCCTCACACACACACCTAGCACATTGTTGTGTCATGAACATCAACTGTCCAAAGGTTGAACATTTCAGGATTTGTTTCAGCGCCTACAAGTGTTTTTATTGTGAAAAGGTTGTCACCAAGATGGCCAGACACCTCGTCAACATCCACAAAATACCAGCAGAAAAAGCCAAAAAAGTGAAAGTATTCAAACCGAAATAAGCACCCTGTGAGCTATAATTTCTTTCTGTTGTTTACTACCTTTACCCAGTCTTTTCGTATAAAATAACAATGTCATGCAGTTGTAATACTCAATGGTTCTCTCTGTGTGTCCACAACTTGTACAATCATGCCTTGATGCTGCTTCTTTCTTGCAGAAACATCGATGCCCTCTTTGCGAAGCATCAGTTGTAAAGGTGGGCCGCCACCTCACAGTCGAGCATCAACTGCAGAAAGGCAGTTATGAGTATCTGCAAAACCTGGCCAAGGTGGGCGGCCGGAAAGCCAAGGGCGCTCTGGCCAGAGGTACATGTCAATTGTAGTGTGTGCTATGTTTGACTTGTATTTGTTCATTCATTGTGGCTCACACATGGTGCTCTTTTACATGCATTGTTCTTCTGTCTTATGAATGCCTTTTTTCTCCTATATGCAGTCATTATTCCTATTATGCACAGATGGCAATTTCATCACGCATTGGTGTTTTGATGGTTTCGTTACCTATTATGCTGATCAATTTTGCTCTTGTTTCAACCAATACGACATTAAACAATTCCTTATTTATTTATCTCTTATATACATATATATACTAATCTGTCTCCGTCTCTCTGTGTCTCTGTCTCTCTGTGTCTCTCTCCATCTCTCTCTCTCTCTCTTTCTCTCTCTATATATATATACTTGTTTGTATCTATCGTTACAGCTATGGCAGACAACCCCACGACAGCAGAAGATAGGACCAGTGACATCCCATGGATTGTGGGCTACGCGTACCGTAAGCAAAAATTATTGTTTTACCTTACTAATGACCTGTACTATTTTGATGCTTAGACAACAACTTTGACCTCTTCTAAAATAAATCTGATTATCATTATTCTCTTTGCTTATGTGTAGAAAAGGTATACGCAGCCTTCGACAAGAACCTCAGCACATACAGATCGATGACAGAAAAGTCCAGAAACCAAGCCATCAGTTCTGTCCTTCAAGCCCTCAAGGCAGTGGCACCGCAGGGACGTGGTGCATTCCATATCGTATTCCATGTAAGTATTCATAAACATCAAAAATTGGTTTGTTATAATGTCATATGCTATTGTCCTCAAAGTTATAAAAATGGGGGTCTGTTGACATATAACCCCTGTGTAATTCATTGCTTTCAGGACGATAAACCCCCCCTAGATGCGTCTTCGGTGTGGGAGGAGAGGCTGGTCACTCCCTTTACAACTCGAGCCAGAAATCATCCACAGACGGCCTCCAATTCACTCAACAAATTGGACGCCGTCATTGTAAGTACCATTAGTTGCAGCATAAGCAGCAATAGTCGTATGTTTGGGTAGTATTATATTTCTAGCATGATGATTATTGGCCAGACGTTCAGCAACAAATACACACCTACTAACCCTAAACCTAACTATTGTTGTGGTGCTCTGTTAAATAGTGTTTTAGATGATGATGATGATGATGGCATGAGTTCTTTTCCCTATCCTGGATTTCCTGGAGTACCTCCAGGGTTTCCAAAAGGTTCTACTCACAGAACAAGGAATTGCCCTGGACACTCTGACATCAATTCAAAAATGACAAAATGGCCAAGTGAGTTTTTGTCCCTTATCATCAATAGCTGTAGCAGGCAGGAACATCTAACACTGCCAAGCAAAATTATAATGTATTTAAACATTAACAAATTCCATTATATGTACTTGGAAAAACATCCGGAACTATTTCTTAAAAATTGTTAGAACTTTTTCCAATGAAGTTTCACACTCTCTGGTCCCTTATTATTGGTTAAATTCTGGGTCAACTAACCTTAACGGACAATCAGAATCTACCTAAGTAAGTGGCAATTTCTCATTTGGATTTTACTGTCATAACTACAGAATGTGTCTGAGGATTTCCAAAATTACTGCCATAAAATGTACAAATGTCAATTTCTAAATTTTCAGGGCACCTCTGATGAAATTAAAAAAACAACGCACTGTTGAAATTACTGAAAAGGTGGGCACTTTCTTTAGGAATGCAACAATGCAATACACAAATACATTAATAAATACAGCAATAAGTACATTGGTCATAATGATGGAAGCAATACATTCATGTGCTCTTCTTTAAAACAAGCTGGACCTTTCACTTTTTTGTCCACAGACATCCGTATGGAGCAAACTCGTCCCATGGCCAACTACCGACAAGCCTTCGACAACGCGTTTCTCCAGAATGCAACAAACTGGTTCATCCAAGCCAGGAACCACTTGATGTGCATTGGAAGCACATCCAACGTCTCACGCCCAGGGGAGATCATCTCCATGACCCTGGGTGAGGTCCTGGAGGCCCGCCACATCCAGGGCAAAATGATCATCCGAGTAAGTAATGTCATTTCTTGGGTTAGACATCCTTGTTTGCTATATATAGTTGTAATATTAACATTCATTATAGTTTTTTTTCTGTCATGTACATGTCTATATATGTGTGCAGGTGAAACACCACAAAACCAAGTCTGCTGGCTCACGAGAAATCATCTTACACCATGAAGATTGGGTGCGCCTGCAACGGTAAGTAATATTAATATGGTTGTGTCACTAAACCCTCCTGTTATGGTTACATGGATCTGGAGCAAATGTGGCTTAGGGATGGACAGTGATTGAGGCAATGGCCACAGAACTGATAAGGTATGAAACATTTCATACACTTTCATTCTTAACCAAAAAATACTACATTGTTGCAGTCCACTGCGACTTAATGCACTAACATTGAACATAGAGAAGAAAGAAGCGACATGTGAAGAATTAGCCACAGTTGCTTCCCTTCAAGTCATAGTTACAAAGATGACAATTAGTTGTCGTATAGGATAGACAGCGCTGCAATTTTCAACCCCTATGAATGAGCATAATTGTGTGAGTGCACAGACTTGTGAGCTTCCACAGAGTGTCTTAACGCTGTAGCCTCTTCTGTCAAAAGACGGTGGCAATCCAAACCATAGTTTGTGTGCTAAGGCCCACTGTAATATTCTTGGGTTGATGTTAATAACGCATTTCATTCCACCGAAAAGTGATCCATATGTTGCACCAGCATTATTCATTATAGACCAAACAGATGGACTTTGGTGACTTGTCTACCTTTAGGGTTAGACACAGTATGCATGGTCAGAGTAGTTGATTGCTAAACATTGCAGCATGTGTGGCTACCATCGTGCAATTCTTTTCTGTTTTAGGTATATCACAGTGGCCCGCTTGGCCGTTTGCGGGACCGCAGAGACCCATGGAGGTGCCCCCCTTTTTATTACCACCACGGGGAGGGCATTGACGGCCAGTCAATTCAACCTCATTCATCAACAGATTGTGGGCAACACCTGCACACAGGTCCGCAAGTTGGTCTCACGGCAGGTAAGGGCAGTTACAGTCAAGTCAAGTCAAGTCAAGAAATCTTTATTCCACACAAATATGCAAACATTTTCTGTGTCACATTGCATACAAGGCAATCAAACATCAAAAACTAAAGTATACAACAAAACATTACAACACTCCTCTCTAAAACAGGTATTCTGGACACTCATGTACTGTTTTATATTTCAGGTCCGAAACAAAGATGAGGTTTCACGAAAAATGACAGCTGACCTCCTCCACCACACGCTCTCCACCCAAACGCGATACTACGCCGGCGATGCAGAGACTGACTACCGGGTGCAGGCCTTCAACCGCATAGGAACGGAGGTGTTCGATGGTCAGTCAGTGATTATAAGTACCTTTGATTCTGTGCTTATCAAGTGTTCATAAGAACTTAAACTGGACTCTTTCAAAAACTGGAAACACTAAACACAATTCATTGTGAGAAGTTGTGCTCAGCATTTTCTTGAGGTACCTGTGAAATAATATTACTTTCTTTCTAATTCAAAGCATTATCTGTACAATGTTACATGAAACCACCAATAGTACAATAACAGAGACAATACAACAATGACAGAGACTTAACTTCAAAATTATACACACAAGACACAACGAAAACAATTGACCATGTACTTCATAGCATCATCAACAGCCCTGTGTTTCATGTCTTTGCAGATGACCTTGCTAAGGAACCACAGCAGGCACTGCCAGGCCCACCAATGGCAGACATCACCGGTAAGTCTCTAACATGTGCTGTAATGTCCACCACTTATACACCACATCATTTGTATTCGTCAAACAGCAAATCATACAGAGTTTATAATCAGTGAATTTTTGGTAAAAAATAGTTAAACAATTGCAGAGAGTTGCTAGCATCATCAAGATCCATGTTTTCCATCTGTTTACAGAGACAGCGTCACACAGGGAGGTCACGGGACTGGAGCCAGTGGCAGGCCCTTCTAAAGAAGAAGACATCTCCAGTAAGTCTCTAACATGTGCTGTAATGTCCACCACTTATTCAACACATAATTGGTATTCATCATACTGCAAATCATACACAAAAAAAGGGTTAAACAATTGCAGACAGTTGCTAGCATCATCAAGATCCACGTTTTCCATCTGTTTACAGATAATTATCTTTCCTGTGGTGGCGGCTACAATGCCCAGTCCTCAGCCAGGCCCCTCCTGGATGGATGACGACACACAAGGTAAGTCTATAACATGTGCTAAAATGTCCACCACTTATTCACCATATAATTTGTAATCATTATACACCAAATGGTTAGCAGTATAATTAGTTCATTTATTGCTAAAGGAATAAACAATTCCAGAAAATTGCTAGAATCATCAAGATCCACGTCTTCCATCTGTTTACAGATATCTTTCCTGTGCTGGCGGCAGACATCCGCAGCCCTCAGCCAGGCCCCTCCAGGCAGGATGAAAACATCCACAGCCCTCAGCCAGGCCCCTCCTGGATGGATGAAAACTCAACAGGTAAGTCTATAACATGTGCTAAAATGTCCACCACTTATTCACCAATTAATTTGTAATCAATATACACTAAATGGTAAGCAGTATAATTAATCCGTTTTTCGCTAAAGGGGTCAACAATTGCAGACAGTTGCTAGTATCATCAAGATCCACGTTTTCAATCTATTTACAGATACCATGCCAGCCCCATCCAGGCAACGGAAAAGAAAGGCACAATGCCTTTCTTCCAGTGAAGAAGAACAGGACAGAACCGGTAAGTCTATAACATGTCCTATAATGTCCACCACCTATTCACCATATAATTTCTAATCATAATACAAGAAATCGTACCGAGTATAATTAGTGAAATTTTGTCACAAAGGGTACATAATTGCAGACACTTGCTAGCATCATCAAGATCCACGTTTTTAATCTATTTACAGATACTGTGGCAGCCCCACAACAGAAGAAACAAAAGCCTGCCCGTGCTTCAGGACATAATGAAGACATAACCGGTAAGTCTAAAACATTTCCTATAACATCCACTACTTATTCACCACGTCATTTTTATTCATCATGCAGAAAATCATACAGAGTGTGTAATAAGTGCATTTATTGCAAAAGGAATAAACCATTGCAGAGATTTGCTACCATCATCCAGATCCATGTTTTCCATCTATTTACAGATTCTCAGGAAGCCACCTCACCGGCAGTGGATGACACTGACAGTAAGTCAATAACAATTTCATCTTATTCCACAAACTAACATTACGAGACCTTCAACCTCTTGTTCCAAGCATAATTAAACACATGGTAACATAAGTGGATTTACTTCCCTTTCAGTTGATTTTACTCCAGTGAAGAATTTCTACAGTTGCTCCCCTTCAAGTCATAGTTATGAAGGTGACGTCACCAAATACGGAGTTGCGTCCCATATTTATGTTCCTTGCTCTAACTTTATTACAGTCCATGCCAATTGTTAGTATCATTTTGGTGCTGTGACATGCCTTTTGCCTCTTTGTAACTTATAATATTATCAAATATACCTTGTCACCTTTCAGAAATAGTGCACATGCTCCTCCTTACCGAAGATGAGGTCTCCAAAATTGACAACTATGAAAGAGAAACCTCTCCTTTGAAGGAAATTGACGTAAGTCACATTGTTGTTTACAGCTGTAGAAGCTATGTCTATAATATAGGTGGTATTCTTTGGGTTATACTTGTTTCACGTATTCACTCCTTCCTTGTTATTATTCATTACATTGCCATCTTTCAATGCTCCAAATATTGGGGTTATGCCTTTCTCATTATATTGTACCACTGTGGATATAAAGGCACTCATACAGACATTCATACAGAATTGTTTAAACATTACTTCAGATCAATATTCAGTGTCATAAGCAAACAACATATTCTGTTTCAGATACCCAAAGGAGAACGGCTGAAGTGGGATAGGTGGGAACATAAATTACTACACAAATATTTTGGGAAGTATCGGGGGGAGAGAGGAGTATCACAAAATCTGAAATTAGAGACATATTAAAACATTTCTCTGAAGCAAAGCAAGGTCTCTCCAGAAAATCTGTTGATCAAATTCGGGATAAAATCAGGGGTTGGAAAAAATCTGTGTAAATAATGCTAAATTTTGGTGGTGGGGGGGGGGGGGGGGGGGGAGATGTCAGTTTAGGGCCCACTTCAGCCACAGTTCCTCTTCCTCTGAGTCGGAGACCAGCATTTCTACTTCCAATGCAAGTTTTCTTCAGCAATCAAGACAGATTGTTCATGATTCATCTTCTTTTGCTTACTTTTTTGTTTCTAATGTACATAATAATGACATTGACTGATCACACATAGGTGTATGCATGTGTTGAAATGTTTGTGTGTGTGTGTGTGAGTGATGTAGTATATTTGTATGTAGGTGTATGGGTGTGTGCATGAATATATATATATATATATATATATATATATATATATATATATATATATATATATATATATATATATATATATATATATATATTACATAAAGGGCAGTGGGAGGGGATTATTAATTATGAACACTTTGTACATATATTTTTAACTATAAACCAGGTGTGCGCATGTGTTGAAATGTTTGTGTGTGTTACTCATGTAGTATATTTCTAGGTATGTGTGTGTGTGTGTGTATATATATTATATAGATGTACAGTGGCAGGGGATTAATAATTATAAAAAATGTTGTACATATATCTTGATCTATGAACCACGTGTGTGCATGTGTTCAAATGTTTGTGTGTGTGTTTGATGTAGTATATTTCTAGGTATATGTATGTGTGTGTTCGTATGTATATATATATTTTAAAAAGGGCAGTGGGAGGGGATTAATAATTATGAACATTTTGTACATATATGTTGAACTATTAAGCAGGTGTGCGCATGTGTTGAATTGTTTGTGTGTGTGAATGATGTAGTATATTTATAGGTATATGTGGGTGCGGGTGTATATATATATTATATAAAGGGCAGTGGGAGGGCAGGGCTCGAAATCAGCGGGGGCCCGGGGCCAAAAACCCGCAAAGTTGATTTCGGGCTCGGAAAGTTGAAAAACGAAGGGCCCGCTTGGCCCACAAAATAATTCGTCTGCTACAGCTAGCTCTACTCGGCAGTTTCGTATTTGGGCCAAGGGAAGCAACCCACACCGGTGCCCTAAATTTGGACAGAAAAAAAAACAACAGATAAAAGAAGCGAAAACCCTTTAATTTTGCACTCAAAAGTTTAATATACACTTCACTATCTTTTTAGTATAATAAACAAAAGGCTATGGCACAACATAAGCGCAAAATGTCCATCTTTGCAAGTACGAAAGTATGGCTACATATCGTCGCCATACAGTTGCTAAAACAATCGCCGATTGCGTTTTTCCAATTTTTGGGAAGCGAAAGACGCCAGAAGAAAACGTCGGCGAAAGGAAAGAACAAGAAAAAGAAAGAAAAAAGAAGTATGAAGAGGAAAAAAGATCAAGGAACTACAATGAAGGGTGGAAAAAAAGATTTCCATGGCATGGCCTTGAAGTGAACGAGGAAGAGTACTGTTAAGTTTAGTTCCCTTTCATGGTTTTGTTTTTTTGTTAGGTTACTCATATTAAAAATTTAATGATGTGTATTGTGCAATACTGAAAAGTATTATACAAGAGACTCACTTGATTTTTTTCTATTTTGTTTAATGGCCATTTCAGGCTCACTAGTCACTAGAATATGTGTGTCACTGAATGTGTGTGTGTGTGTGTGTGTGTGTTTTCCCCTTTTTTTGTTGGTAATGTTTGAAAGTGAAAGAAAAGGCAAATAAAAATGACATCACTCAGCACAATTGGAAATTCCGTTGTTTTTATTTTAGATTATCAGACAAATTGTACTTTCTACTTATATTGTCAATAATTATTTTGTTTTTTTGTTTGCATTATTTTTCAAGTTGGGCCCCGAAAGTTGCTTGTGGGCCCTCAAATTTTTCAATCAAGGGGCCCGGTGGCCCCCAAAGAAAAAAGTTAATTTCTAGCCCTGGAGGGGATTAATAATTCTTTAAATTGTGTATGTACATATCACGGCTGGACCTGGGTCCTCTGTTTACGAGCTTTCAGTTTCTGCCAGCATGAAATCTGATCTTCCAGCCACCTGCCCTTAGCACTGACGCCAGCCTTTCCCTCCCGTTTCTTTAAGCGGTCTTCTCTTTGTCTCTTGTTAACGTGTTCATTTCTGGTGTTGTGCTTGGAATATTTTCATCTGTTTTTCTATTTTATTCAGAAGAATTGCATATTTCTGACAATTATTTTTTCAAACTTTGTTTCTATAGTGTTTGAAGCACCGAGTAAGAGTTATATTTTGTTGACTGTTGTGGTATTTAAGAAGAAAAGTGCTATATAATGTGGTGTGGTGTGGTACTTTGTGGTACTGTTTTCTCTGTTACTGTGAATGGTAAGAACTCATTTTTGGTGAAGTTTGACTTCAATTTCTGTGATCACTTGCATTTTAAGTGCTTTGAAAGTTGTTAACATTGTAAGATATAACTTTTGTGCATTGAAAAATATAAGAAACGAAATGACTGATTAATTGTGAAAGATGTTATTAATGATTTAAAACTGTGGCGTTTTTAAGGTTTCAGTACCAGGCTCCGTTGACTGTGTGAAGCTCTGAACAACTTATGCAAACAACATCAAATTTAATGCACTAACTTGTTTAAATATCTTCTACCAAAGTTAAGATACTTGATCATTGACAGTATTGCCGGAGGATTTTTCATGTGCACTAACTGGATATTTTACAAGTTTGGCAGAGGACAGACACATAAGTTCTGGTAGGATCATTTATTTCATGCATTCACATGCAGCTAACACTGTGTTTTTGTATCATTGTTTGAGTATTGTGGTCCTGATTTGGCTCGGGGGAGTCCGCTGGACCTAAAGCAATAACCTTGTATTGTATTGTATTGTTTGAGTATTGTTTTCGTTTCATTTTAAATTGCACAACTTTTTCTCTCTCTCCTCTTCCCCCCACCCCACCACTTGCTTTCCTGCTTGCACATTATTCTGTTAGTTTACATAGATGATTGTAC
The DNA here is from genome assembly GCA_036898135.1 of Oncomelania hupensis. Taxonomy (NCBI): domain Eukaryota; kingdom Metazoa; phylum Mollusca; class Gastropoda; order Littorinimorpha; family Pomatiopsidae; genus Oncomelania; species Oncomelania hupensis. The sequence goes on along the minus strand of CM072526.1, from coordinate 1,003,219 downwards.
ATTTTAATAATAATTGTATACATTTACATGCCTATGTATTTGTATTTATTTAATATTTTTTTCTGTTTGTACATATTTTATCTACATATATTTATATTATCTCAATATTGTTTTAGATTATTAATTATTTCTAACAATGACAGAAAGTATGCATACTCTGCCTTGCTTGTTGAACTCACTAGATTAAAAGACTGTTTTGGGGAAAAACACAAATATCCTAAATTGAAAGAAAGAAAGAAACATATTTTGAAATGTACACACAAGTACATTTTTTGGTCTCATTTTCTAATGCAGCTTGTGCTTATGTTTTCTGTGAAATCTTGTATGTTTAGGTCAACATTTATCCGCAGCCTTCGACACTATAGACCATGACATTCTTTGTGCACGTCTCCAGTCGGTGTTTGGCTGCACTGGGACGGCTCTGGCTTGGTTCCGTTCATACCTCTCTGACCGCACTCAATCTGTTCTTGTCAATGGCACTCAGTCTTCTTCTTTTCCTCTGAGGTTTGGAGTTCCACAGGGTTCTGTTCTTGGACCTATCCTCTTCACCATGTACACTCAACCTCTCAGCTCAATCATCAAAACTTTCGATCATCTGTACCATTTCTTTGCTGATGACTCTCAAATTCACAACTCCGCTCCTCCAGCTGACATCCCCAGCCTTGCTGGTGATTTGTCGTGCTGCATCAGCTCTGTCGCAGACTGGATGGCAGAAAACAAGCTGAAGATGAATGATGATAAAACTGAAGTCATCGCCATTGGTACCAACAGCAAGCTCCGCCAGCTCTCGACACACTCTCTGCAAGTCAATGATGACTCTATCCCTTTCTCAACTTCTGCTCGGAATCTGGGTGTACATCTAGATGAGAGTCTGTCCATGGAATCTCACATCAACAATCTCTGCAAATCTCTGAATTTCCATCTTCGTCGTATCAGCAAAATCCGCAAATATCTTTCTGTTGATTCTGCCAACAAGCTTGCTGTCTCCTTCATCCTTTCTCGGCTTGACTATTGCAACTCTCTCTTGGCTGGTCTTCCTAACAACAAACTTCAAAAACTTCAGCGCATTCAGAACCATGCCGCTCGGCTGGTGCTCCAACAATCCCGACGCGCTAGCGCCACTTCCGCTCTGACTGCTCTTCACTGGCTGCCAGTGAAAGCCAGAGTTGACTACAAAGTTGCCTCTATTTGCTATCAGTCTCTTCATGACCAACATTTTCCTGTCTACCTCTCTGAACTTCTCAACCCTTACAAGCCAACCCGCACTCTTCGCTCTCAAGACGCTTCTCTTCTGACAGTTCCTCGCTACTCTCTTGGAACATTTGGCAAAAGAGCTTTTTCCGTCTATGCTCCTACCCTGTGGAACAAACTCCCATGCAGCCTTCGCCAATCTCCATCTCTTGACTCTTTCAAAGCCCAAATGAAAACCTATCTCTTCCTCTTACACCTGTAGAACATCCTCCCTTGCGGACACCCTGTTGCGCTGATATCTGAAATGTGTGTGTGTGTGTGTGTGTGTGTGTGTGTGTGTGTGTGTGTGTGTGTGTGAATGTGTGTGTGTGTGAATGTGTGGGTGAATGCGTGTGTATGTGGATGCATGTGCGTATGCGTGTACTTGTCTTAAAATTGTTTTGCTTTTTAAATGACATTTGCTCCCTCTTAACTTGTTTTCACTGTAAATGAAATTAGAACTGCTATTATAATTATTATTATTATTATTATTATTATTATTATCATCATTATTATTATTATTATTATTTATTATTATTATTGTTATTGGTGTTACTATTATTATGTGAATCACAAATATGTTTTCTTTTTAAACCAGATTAATGCCATTACACAAGCTTTTATTCTCTTCATCTGGCCTGTCATACGTTGTAACGATGTTTAGTTATTCAACGATTATTCTACTTTTAAAACTGCTGTATTTCACCACCATTTACACTCTACATCTTAGATGAGGCATTGTTGATCTGCCTCTTTTGGTATTAACGTCCCTCTCTTAAATTTTTTCTGTGAAATTATTCATTTATTTTATATAAGTTTATTGATTGATTGACTGATTTTATACTTTTTTTTGTTGGTTTGTTACCTTTACTAGGTTTACATGTTGTCATGTTTTTAAATGCAGAATAGATTTATTATGCGTGTGTATCTGTGTGTGGCTGCGTGTGATCAAGCGCTTTGTGAAGCATTTTATGTTTGAATTGCGCTATACAAAATAAATTATTATTATTATAACATGTTTTCACACTTGCATACACTACAGCAAAATTGGCATGTGCTTGAAAGTCTAGCACAGTGTGCGGACTTTATCCTTTTCTGTCTAAGCGTGATGGGAGGAAATCCAGCCCAGCCTTTACTCAAACAGAGAGTGGATTTTTTAGCAGAACCATAAACAATGCAATTATAGTCAAACTTGGATCTAATTAAAGAACGATATAACAGCAATAAAGTTTTCTTGTCAGCACCCCAGTTTGTACCACTAATAACCTTGAGCAGGCATTGGTTGATAGATGAAAGTGTGTACAATCGTTGCGCGATTTGCGTCGTATAAGTTCAATAACTCAAGAACCACTGCACCCAGTCTGTTCCCATTTACCAGTTATGTTCTAGCCCCACCCCTGCACTTAGTCCCCGAACACGGAAAGAATGAAAGAATGCATTGGGGAGAGGTGACTGTTTGATTGAGATGACCCTCCTGAAATCCTTTTACAATATGACCAAATACTTTCGATCTAAAAGTGGCCACCTCATGAGGATGAATTTGGCTGCTTTTCCAACATTGTTCGGTCAGGGTATGTGTGCTGTACCCACTTCGTGCACCTGAACGGTGCATTTGGCAGTATTTTGGGCGCCAGACTGTTTCCCGCCCAAATGTCCGGTCGTTATTGGGAGATTGGAACCCTTTCAAAGTACAGAAATCGAAGAACCTGAAGTTTCTCCTCAACCCATCAAGTCAGGCGGTCCATATTGAGCTCATCCCCAAGAGGACCCCCTGAATGCTTCACCTATCTCAAGAAGAGTTGATGGATCACAACCCAAACCCCTAACCCTAAACCAGCAATACAATACAATACAATACAAGGTTATTGCTTTAGGTCCAGCGGACTCCTCCGAGCCAAATCAGGACCAGAGAGACGTTATCTTAAAATATTATAAAATGATTCAAATCTTAAAAAACAAACCTATTAATCTTAAATACTCAAACAAACTTTCACATGACATCTCTTTAAGAGTCTTCTTTAAAACTGATGTATTAAAAATATAATCTCTTTCTTCAGTCAAATCACTAAATTCAGTCCTATCAATAAAATCCAAACTGAACAAAACATGTCGATATGATTTATATGCGATAAAACAAACCAACATCATGTAAAAATTGAAACAGATGTTGACCATTACGTACTTTAAAAATCTCTTTGAAAGGTATAGAACCAAAATATGTTTCTCTTTCCTCAATCAGATCAGCACACTCAGACATGAAATGGCGAACGGAAAAAGATTTATCACATGCAAAGCACCATGGTGGTTCTTCTCCTTTTAAAAGGAAACTGTGGGTGACATAAGTATGCCCAATATGAAGGCGAGACAAAACTGTTTCTTCTTTGCGAGTGGATGCAAAGTTAGGCAAAGAATCTGACAAATCCGGGAGAATTTGAAATAATTTGTTGTTGATATGGTTAGACCAGTCAGTCTGCCACAGCCGTTAACAATAAGATCCAGTCATACAACGCAGATCAGAGTAAGGAACAAATTGGAAAATCTCTGAAGGGAAATCGAGATGCAGAGCATCTTTAGCCGCCCTGTCTACTGCAATGTTGCCGAGGTATCCACATAAAAACTATCTTTTTACCCTCAGAAACAAGTTGTGTATGGAGGTCATGGATCTCTGCCAGAGAAAGGTGTGATATCTTTCTCGTGGAAAGAGCCTGAAGTGCTGACAATGAATCGGACATGATTAAAAACGAGGTTCTTTTGGATTGATAAACTTGTTTCAGAGCTAAATGAACTGCCTTGAGCTCAGCTGTATAAACAGAACAAAAATCAGGTAAACGCTGTTGCAAAGGCTGGTCTAAGTGTCTCCCAGAGACCGACGCAGCAGCAACTGAATCTCCTTTCTTTGACCCGTCTGTAAAAAGTTTTTCATATCCTGGGTATAATGCACACTGTTCTAAATAAAGTTGGTTATATACGGTTTCAGATGTATTGTTTTTAAGGAAAGCAGACAACTGCCAATTAATGTTTGGGGTACATAATTTCCATGGGGAACTTCAGTCCGAAGTTCATCGTCGTTGATGGAAGCAACATCAATGCCTGCTTTTTCCAAATGAGCTTGCATTCTGATGCCAAACGGAGGAATTGTGTTAGGTTTGGCTTCAAATTTCTGAACAAAATCTGGGTTGAAAGCACAGTCATAGGCGGGGTTCATAGGATCAGTTTTTAATTTTAAATAGTAGTTCATTGACAATTTTGTACATCTCAGCTCCAGCGGGGGCTCGTTAGCTTCCACGTAAAGGCTTTCACAAGGGGAGGTGCGAAACGCACCCAAAGCAATGCGTAGTGCCTGATGGGTAACTGGATCTAGCATCTTAAGATAAGATTTTCTAGCAGAACCACAAACAATGCAACCATAGTCTAACTTGGATCTAATTAAAGAACGATATAACAGCAATAAAGTTTTCTTGTCAGCACCCCAGTCTGTACCACTGATAACCTTGAGCAAATTGCAGGCCTGTTGACATTTCCTATCCTATCCTATCCTGTCCCATAACCCGAAGGTCGTAGGGGCACCACAGATGATCGCTTAACCAGCATACATTTAGTTTTCAAAATTTTCAGATGAGGAATGAAAGATAGCTTTTGATCAAAAATAACACCCAAAAATTTGACTTGTTGGACCGCCTTTATTGGAGTTTTATTGAGGGTAATATTAGGATCTTGAATAATTCCCCGGTGCTTGGAAAAGTGAATACATTCAATTTTTGCTTCAGAAAATTTAAAACCATTTTGTAAAACCCAGTCTTCAACGGCCTTGACATATAACTGTAGCTGACGTTCTGCAGATGCCAAAGTTTTACCTTTGGCTACCAATGCAAAATCGTCGACAAACAAAGAATTGTCAATTCCCCGTTTAACGGAACGAACAATGTTATTTATTTTAATATTAAACAGCAAGGGAGACAAGATGCTAACCTGAGGCACTCCCATCTCCTGTTCTCTCGTATCTGACAAAGATCCCCCAACCTTAACCTGAAAAATTCTGTCTGTTAGAAAATTGGATATGAACAGAGGTAAATGTCCCTTCAAACCCATTTCTTGTAAATTTGAAAGAATGCCATATTTCCATGTGGTATCATAGGCTTTTTCCAAATCAAACATGATGGCAACAACATGTTCACCCTGGACGAACGCGTTACGGATAAAAGTTTCCAGTCGCACCAGGTGGTCAACAGTACTTCGACCACTTCGAAAGCCACACTGAGTGTTGGATAAGATATTATTGGTTTCCAGATACCACAGTAAACGGGAATAAACCATTCTTTCCAGTGTCTTGCATAAGCAAGACGTTAAGGCTATTGGTCTATAGTTTGTTGGGTTAGTATGGTCTTTGCCAGGCTTAGGAATGGGTACAATAATGGCCTTTCTCCAAGAGGGAGGAAAGGTGCCAGCGATCCAAATCTGATTGAAGATGTCCAGCAGTTTGGACCGTGAGTACCTTGTTAAATGTCTGAGAAATTGATAATGTACATCATCCGGTCCAACTGCTGAATCTGCACTTTTGTTAATTGCATCGTCAAGCTCGACTAATGAGAACGGAATGTTGTAATCTTCAGAATTATCAGAGGTAAAATTTAACTGTTGTTTTTCTTTACGGGTTTTAACTGTTTCAAAAGGGACAGAATAATTTTCAGAAGACGAATTTGCAGCGAAAGAAGAAGCCAAAAGATCAGCTACAAATTTTTTATCTCCGATTACGTCCCGCTGCACAGTAAGGCATGGGCTCACCTGTTTGTTACTTTTATTTTTGAGTTTGCGGACCACTTTCCACACCTTCGACAGTTTCGCTTTCGAATTAAGCGTGGAGCAGAAACCTCTCCACGATTCTCTTCTCTTTCGTTTGAAGAGCTGTCGGCATTGCGCTCGCAAACGTTGGTGGTTCTGTTTATTTTCAGAGCTGGGGTGCAGGTACGTCGTTCTTAAAGCTTTTTTACGGGCTTGCTGAAGTTTTTTACATTCATCATCAAACCAGGGCGTTTTAATCGTATACGGTTTTGATGAAGTTTGCGGGATAGACTCCTTAGCACTGTTTATAACTATGTCAGTGTAGAGCTGTATTGGATCTATGGAATTCGAAAATTCCTGTTCATTAACTGAACCTCAGACAGGTTGGAAAACAGACTCCAATTAGCTTGTTTTAGTTTCCACCTGCCATGAGTTTGCTCAAGGTTGTCTGAATCATGTTTTAATAAAACCGGAAAATGGTCGCTGCCATGGAGATCTTCTAAAACTGTCCATTTAAAATCCAAAAGTAAGGAGGGATCACAGATCGATATATCAATGTGGGACAAAGAAGCAGTTCTTGAACAGGAAAAAGTTGGAGCACCCTCGTTCAAAGGTACTAGGTTTAACGAGTCTAAAATGTCTTCAATTATTTTACCCTGAGAATCGGTACGATCGCTAGGCCTACCCCACAGGGGAGAACGTCCATTAAAATCTCCCAACAACAAAAAAGGGGTAGGTAACTGTGGGATCAAATTCAAAAGTTCACTTCTATTCACATTTATTGATGGTGTCAAATATATAGAACAAACTGTGAGGGATTTAAAAAGAGATACTCTGGCTGCAACTGCTTGTAAACTTGTATGAAGTGAAATTGGGCTAAATGGGATGTTTCTATGAATAAAGAGTGAAACGCCTCTAGAAGATGTACAATCTAGAGACGAATAACCAGTCATATCTATAAGATGTTTCTATGACAGGAGAGTTTCCTGAATGGCTAACACCTCAGGTTGATGCTCTGTCAGCAGACAGCAGAGCTCCTCATAATTTGCCCTTATCCCTCGGATATTCCATTGTAAAATGGCCATAAAAATGAAGTAAAAGAATGCTAAAATTGTCAACTTCGATAGCACAATAAAGTCCCTTTAGCTTTTCGGACCCTCGTCCATCTCTTCATGGTCCATCAACCCCCCGAAACGGTTCTCCGTTTCGAGAGGCTGATGGTGCTTGGAAGAAAGGGGTCCGGGCCTTTGATTTTTCGTCAAGCCCCGGAACCCGAACTGCCAGCCGACTTCTTCCCCTTCTCCCCAGCACCGGACTTTATATCCTCCCTCTCCCCCTCACCCCTTCCAACCTTTCCCTCTCCTCCTCTGACGCTCTTCTGCTGAGCGACTAGAATCTTCGCCGCCCCAGCAACTACCCGGTCGCTAAAACCGGTCGTTGCTGGTGCGGTGGCATGAGGCCTAGCCTCCTTTGCAGCAGGTGTGACGGCTTTTGATACGGCCGTCTGCGTGTTGTGGGTGACGGTTGGGGACGTGCCCGTCGGCACGTTCTCCAGTGTAATCGGTGGGGCTGGAGAACCCCCCTTTTGAACAAACGTGAGCATTTTTTCCAGAGTGTCCATCCGCGTACACAACGTTTCAAGAATCTGGGTCATTTTATTTAAGAGAATTTCCGTTGCTGGATGTGTGCTAGATTCCACACAGGTGTGGAACCCGCCACAGACGCAAAGGACCTCTCTTTAAGCACCGGCCTACTGTCAAGAACTTTTTTCCTTGCGTCTCCAAAGGAGCAACTCTCAGTGGCCCGCACCTTTTGGATTTCAAGCTCCAACTGCCACTGAGGACAGTCTTTAGAGCTGGAAGAATGATTCCCGGCGCAATTCACGCAGCAAATCGGATTTTTGCATTCGTTTTCATGTTTTTCTTTAGCACAATCACGACATATTTCTTTGCTTTTACAGGTCTTGCTACCGTGACCAAACCTTTAGCAACGGTAGCATCGCAACGGTGACGGTACAAACGGCGTCACCTTCACCCTAAGGTACCCCACCTTGAGTGACTCCGGCAACTTGGCCATAGCGAAGGTCACAAAAAGTGTGTTGGTGGGGATACGTTGGGGTCCCTTGGTGACGAAGACCCGCTGGACTGCTGTGACCCCCTGGCTGGAGAGCTCATCACGGATTTCCAATTCCGACATGTCGATCAAATCCTGACATCGGATGACTCCCTTGGAGGAATTCAACCGTCCATGCACAGAAACTTTGATTTGTCTGTCAACAAAGACGGTAAGATTCCTCTTTAGAAGACAATCCGATGCCCTTTTGGTTGAGCACTCCACCAGGTAGGCCCCAGATCTCAGTTTTTTCACATCTTTGAACCCGATTGTGCAGACGGATTGGAAACCCTTCTGGATGGCGAACGGAGACAGCTTGCCTAGTGGCAAAGCTGGATCCGCCCCCTCTACAACCAAAAAACGAGGCCAGGCCCCTTCCACCCCCGATGCACAAGCTTTTTGTCTCGTCTCCATGTCACTGTCCGTGTCCGTGTCAAGTCCGTCGTCATGCAGTTTTTTTTTTGTGGATGCCATGTTAATTATTTGTTAATTCATCCCCCCTGCTCCCCACCCACCACGGAGTCCAACAAGGGGATGCGTCCAAGCGGAAAATCCAGCAAGGGAGCGCATCAGGGCTACAGGGGGGATATACACCCAGACAATCCCGCACTGCCACTACGGTTTTGTTCAAGTTTGACCCATGAGCCGCAGCCTTCTAGCAGAGCTAGGGCAATACACGACCAGCTGCTTGACTGACGCGGGCCACGCCAGCCTCCCGTCTAGGAGAAGTCCGGGCCAAAGAGGTGTGTTAGTGTGAGGGACCGCAGTCCCTCAGTGACCTCAACCTCCAGGATTCCATTCTTCCTGTTACGTTGAAACGTGATCGAAAGTATGTCGGAAGCGCGCACGATAGATCTAATCGTTTCGTTTTGCAAAGTATTCAATAATGGTGTTTATTTACCTTTGATTTGAGTTTGCATTGTTGTTAGGAGAGGCTTTGTATAACATTGATAATTTGCGTTAGTCGATATTATTTGAGAATCTTCTGGATATGCGTGTTTACTCTTGATAGAAATTTCCTGATACATGTAGAAGCAAGAGGTCGTTCTGGAAGATATAAAAATATGTATTGACGTAAGTCAGTGATGACGATCTTTTATTCGATTGGTGGCAGTACGTCATTTCTACCACGTACCAAATCGTTCCAGAAAAGAGAGAGGTTATTTAATCGTGAGCCGAGTCGCTGTTGAGATAGTAAAGTTGTTGATAGTGATTTGGAAAGTTGCTGTGAAAGTTGTTGAGTTGAATTGAGAATTGTATGCAGTTGTTGATGTGTGCTGAATAAAAGTGGAAAACTTCATACGTCGACTTTGTGACTTGTATGCTGTTTGGACGGGCTGTGTGAATAAACGAATCTGAGTTACACCCTATCAGGAATTCAAGCATCGGGGCTGAATCAGATACTGATAGAAAACACCAACATCGAACTTGAGTGTAACATTTTGGGGGGCCAAGCCGCGATTCACGCCATAGCCAAGGGTTCAACTGCTACAAGCGAGTCAACGTTACGAGAGGCAGTCATCGAGGGTAGCCGCCAACGAGTTGCGTCGAGAGGGGCCAACATACTGGGACTACATCCGATAGATTCGGGTTGACTGCAAGGGCGTGTAGTCGCCGAAGAGTTGCTTCGTGAGCGAACAACAGAGCGGGACTACGTAGCTGCCGCAGGACTACGTCGAGAGACAGTCTCGGAGCTACATCGCCAGTGTTACAGAGAGCGGCGAGCGGACGTCGCGTCTACTTCAGCACAGGAGCGTATACATCAACACCAGCGTGGTGCAGCGTCGCATACGACGAGGACAGCGGGGCCTGCGTCAGCGAAGGCGACTAGTGACAAGCATCAGCGCTACTGCAGAAAGCGTGCTGTTCTAGAACAGTCTAGAAGGGTGCAGCACAGTCAAGAACTTTCCAGAAAAAAAGAACTCTACAGTCAAGAACTTTCTAGAAAAAGAACTTTCTTGAAAAGAACTTTCCAGAAGCATCAAGATGGCTGACTTCTGGCAGAAAGGGTTTGAACTGAATCTAAAAGGCAAGCAGCTGACGGAGTACGTAAAATCCCAGGAGAGAATACAAGAACGAGAATTAGAAGAGCAGCGTCGCCGAGAAGAAAGAGAATTGGAAGAGAAGCGTCTAGAAAAAGAAATAGAACTAGAACAGAAGCGTCTAGAAGTAGAAGAGCAGCGTCGCCGTGAAGAAAGAGAATTTGAACTGAAGCGTCTGGAAATTGAACAGCAGCGGCAAGAAAGAGAAGATGAGCGCAGGCGTGAGGAAAGAGAAGCTGATCGGCAGTTCCAACTAGAGTTGGCGCGCATCCAGCAACAGCAGCATGCGCCACAAGTTATCAGTGACAACACGGCTCCAAAATTGCCAGCTTTCGTCGACGGGAAGGACCAGATTGACAGTTATCTGGCGAGATTCGAAAGGTTCGCTGAAAGCTCTAACTGTCAACCTCAAGACTGGGCAATTCGACTGAGTGCACTTCTGACGGGGCAAGCTCTCGAAGTTTACACCAGACTGTCGAACGATGACGCCAAAAACTACGACGTCTTGAAAGAGGCCCTGTTGCAGTGCTACAACTTTACAGAGAAGGGCTACCGTAAACGCTTCCGTGAATGCCGGCCTAAGTCAGACGAGACGCCAAAGCAGTTTGTGGAGCGCCTGTCGTCATATCTACACAAGTGGGTGGAGTTATCAGGCGAAATGAAGTCTTACGACAGTCTCCATGACCTGATTGTGAAAGAACAATTTCTCAATGCCTGTCACAAGGACCTAGCGACCCACTTAGAAGAACAAAAGCTGCAGACGCTTAAAGATGTGACTGAGGCTGCTGAAAGATATCTTATCGCTCATGGGAAAACCCTGGGGCCACCCAGCGCGACGAAACATTTTCAGAAGACTGCAAACCATGGGAACCAGATCCAAGGGAGCCAGACGAGCCAGAGACAGACAGACTCCACGCCTCCTCCCAGAGAAGGGCATTCAAGGGGCTGTTTCACCTGCAACGCTACAGACCACAGAGCTTCTAACTGTCCTCAAAACAAAAGTAGCGGACAGCGGAGCAGTACGGACAATTCAGCGGCGGGCAACCGGCAGAGGCGGTTCTCCAATCAACGGCAAACCAGTAGATCTGACCATCAAGTGTGCGGCGGGAGCGTCATTCTTCCGAGTGAGACCGAGCGCACAGCTACCCCTGCGGACGTGCAAGAGTGCATGACTGATGGCCAACTCCTCCTTGCCAACGGGAAATCCATCCCCGTCGTCGCCAGCGCAGCTGTGACCGTACAGAACATGCCTGTTTCCAAGGGACGCGTCGGAAATCATGAAGTGACTGTTTTAAGAGACTCTGGCTGCAGTGGGGTCATCCTCAGAGAAGACCTAATCGCTAAAGAACAGTTCACTGGCGATTCAAAATGGACACTTATGGCCGACAGCAAATGTGTGAGAGCGCCAGTTGCGAAGATTCATGTCAACACCCCTTTCTACATAGGCGAAGTAGAAGCGGTTTGCCTGAAAAAGCCGCTATACGATTTGATGATCGGGAACATCGACGGCGCGAGACGACCCGACGACCCCGATCTAGAGTGGAGTCCTGCCTCAACCCAACGCGTCGAAGTTGTGGAGGAGGATCCATTGCCATTTCCCGATGGAGACCTTACAGAGCTGCTACGGGACAATGTGGTTACTCCGGCTCAGCCCTGCCGACCAGAGATCGTCGGTGCTGCTACTACCAGGGCCCAGGCCAAGAGAGACAAGACGTCTACGCCACTGAAGGTCGCCGACAACTCTAAAGCTGCCATCGTGGACAGAGATAAGCTGATCCAGCTCCAGGAAGATGATAGTACTTTAAACAAGTACAGGAACCGCCAAGACCACGTGACCAAGGGCAGTGGCACGGTCTATTTTGAGGTGAAGGCCAAGATCCTGTACAGAATCTTCCAGCACCCGAGGGTCAACGGAGGTAAACCACTACGTCAAGTACTGGTACCATTACCCCTAAGGCGCCAGGTGATGGAAGTAGCGCATGACTCAATCATGGGAGGTCACCTAGGCATCAAGAAGACGTCAGACAGAATCCAGGCGGTGTTCTACTGGCCAGGACTTCATGCGGACGTCAGCCGTTTCTGTCGATCATGTGACATTTGCCAGAAGACCATACCTCGAGGAAGGGTCCCTAAAGTGCCAATGCAGAGAATGCCTTTGATCGACCGACCTTTCAAGAGGGTGGCCTTAGACTTAATCGGCGAAATAAGACCTCCGAGTGAAGAAGGTCATCGATGGGTACTGACTTTAGTAGACTATACGACTCGGTACCCAGAAGCAGTGCCACTGAAGAAGATTGACACTGAAACTGTAGCAGAGGCACTGGTGGACATGTTCAGTAGACTTGGAGTGCCTGAAGAAATTCTGACAGACCTCGGGACGCAGTTCGTCTCCGACTGCATGAAGGAGGTCAACAGACTGCTGAGCATCCGGCATTTGACTACGACACCCTACCATCCGATGTGCAACGGGCTTGTCGAAAAGTTCAATGCTACGCTGAAGTCCACCCTGAAGAAACTGTGCAGCGAGCAGCCCAGACAATGGCATCGCTATATCAACGCCTTACTTTTCGCCTACAGAGAAATACCGCAGGAGTCCACCGGCTTTTCTCCGTTCGAGCTGCTGTACGGAAGAACCATCCGAGGGCCGATGCACATCCTAAAAGAACTGTGGACGAAAGAAGTAGAGACCCCAGAGGTGAAGAACAGTTACCAGTACGTGTTTGAGCTACGGGAGAAGCTGGAGCAGACTCTCGAGATAGCCAGAGAAAACCTGAAGAAGTCCCAGGACTGTGGAAAGCACTACTATGACCGTAGGGCTGTGAACAGGAAGTTTAAACCTGGCAACAAAGTGCTGGTGCTGCTACCTACCGACCACAATAAGTTGCTGATGCAGTGGAAAGGCCCGTACGAAGTGGAGACCGTGGTGGGGATCAACGACTACAAGGTGAAGGTCGGTCAGCATTCCAAGATATACCACGCCAACCTCCTTAAGCTGTACGTGGAAAGGCCATCAGAGACTGTGCACGCAGCCACAGCAGCTGTGACCGACGACAGCTTTGACAGCGAACAACTGTTGGAACTGGGAGACTTCCACAGCAAAGAAGGCATCGATGATGTTAAGCTACGACCGAGCTTGACGGAAGGTCAAAAGATGGAGCTCAAGGACCTTATGGGCGAGTTTCCCCACAACTTCAGCGATGTCCCTGGCTCTACGACTTTGGTCGAACATGAAGTCCACACCCAGACCTGGAAGGAGCATCTGCAGGCCTTGAGGGAGCTGTTCCACCGTCCCACAGAAGCCAACCTGACCGTGAGACCCAGCGAATGCATTCTGGGAGCTGACAACGTCGACTGCGTCGGACATCCGACGGGAGAGGAAGACAACGGAGGATGCACTGACTCCAGGAAAGCCCACGAGATCACTGTCTTTGACCCTGGGCCGATGACGACCGCAACTGATGAGGGCGTCGTTTCCTTGCGGTTGAAAGAACATTGACTGTGTGGAGAACATTGGCAATATCTAAACAGACTTGCAGATGAGAAACATTGACCTTGTGTGAATGAACTGTGAACATTGACAGTATCCAGAAAGACTTGCGGATGAAAAACATGGACTCTGTGTATATAAACTGAGAACATTGACAGTAAATGAGACAGTCTGAAGTAAGTTTTAATTCTGTACATTGTTTGTGCATTACGTTTCAACGTTGTTGAAAGAAATTAGGTAAATTTCTTCTTGAGTGGGGGGTTATGTTACGTTGAAACGTGATCGAAAGTATGTCGGAAGCGCGCACGATAGATCTAATCGTTTCGTTTTGCAAAGTATTCAATAATGGTGTTTATTTACCTTTGATTTGAGTTTGCATTGTTGTTAGGAGAGGCTTTGTATAACGTTGATAATTTGCGTTAGTCGATATTATTTGAGAATCTTCTGGATATGCGTGTTTACTCTTGATAGAAATTTCCTGATACATGTAGAAGCAAGAGGTCGTTCTGGAAGATATAAAAATATGTATTGACGTAAGTCAGTGATGACGATCTTTTATTCGATTGGTGGCAGTACGTCATTTCTACCACGTACCAAATCGTTCCAGAAAAGAGAGAGGTTATTTAATCGTGAGCCGAGTCGCTGTTGAGATAGTAAAGTTGTTGATAGTGATTTGGAAAGTTGCTGTGAAAGTTGTTGAGTTGAATTGAGAATTGTATGCAGTTGTTGATGTGTGCTGAATAAAAGTGGAAAACTTCATACGTCGACTTTGTGACTTGTATGCTGTTTGGACGGGCTGTGTGAATAAACGAATCTGAGTTACACCCTATCAGGAATTCAAGCATCGGGGCTGAATCAGATACTGATAGAAAACACCAACATCAAACTGAGTGTAACACTTCCCCGACACGGGTTGCCCTGCACGGCAAACGCAGGGGGCCAAGAGAAGGCCACAGAGAAAAAGAGGGGTAGAAAAAGAAGGAATGATGGGGAAAAAGAAGACAGGGAAAGTCCGGTAAGGCAGAAGAAAGGGAGTCAAAACTGCATAGTATATTGGGAGAATTTAAGGGTGAAGAGGACCAATAAGACAGAAACAAGAGAAAAGAGAGGAAAAAGGGGTAGGCAACTTTGTCACCCAGCCAGAGAGAGGCATGGGGTCCACCCCCGGCGCGCGGAGCCGAGCCCGTGGGGGCAGATTCTGTTAAAGCCACACCCCAGGCAATAGATGACACCGACAGTAAGTCATACCTGTCAAGTGCTACGGAATTTTGCGTAGCGCTATGCATTTTAAACATTTTCCCATTGCTACGGCGTATCACAAAGCTGCTACGCAATTTTTCAAAAGTGACGATAATATTTTTTAAC
Source organism: Oncomelania hupensis (assembly GCA_036898135.1). Taxonomy (NCBI): domain Eukaryota; kingdom Metazoa; phylum Mollusca; class Gastropoda; order Littorinimorpha; family Pomatiopsidae; genus Oncomelania; species Oncomelania hupensis. Next base: position 988,204 of record CM072526.1, on the reverse strand, counting down.
CCAGGGGGTTTTCGCGCGAAAGTAGTCTGTTCCGGTCGAGTCCGGTTTAAAGACACTTAGTAAAAGCACCGCACTTCCGCAACACGTGTTCGTTCAGAACTTCAGTCTACAATCAGTCTTTGTGAGGGAGACACAGACGGAGTTGAACAAAGAAAATAGCAAAGCCTCCACCTAAAAACCTCAAACGACCAGGAAGCAGATGAACTTTTTTCCCCCAAACAAATTTGCTTATTCACAAAACATGGTTTAAGGTGCTTAAACCATGTTTTGTGAATAAGCAAATTTGTTTGGGGGAAAAAAGTTCATCTGCTTTTTCTGTGTCAGTGATTGTCTCCCTTGGGTTTTTGTGGTTTTTTTTTAATGATTGCCTAGCTTATTTTCTGTCTGTATGTTTTATATTTATTAATTTTTTTGTGTTGCATTTTCACATTTATTTTGAAAAACGTACATGAAAATGTTTATAATGATAATGGTAATAGCTAAAGTGTTGTGCATTAACAAGATTTTACAATAAATTTGTAAACACATTGGATGTGTGTGTTTATATCAGATGCAGAAGTTTCCAGTTTTGTTGCGAATCGCAGAATTCACATTAGTGCTACACCAAACCTCCATTTGCTATGGTTTTTCTGTTAAATTGCTACACCACAACCCGAAAACCCCTTGACAGGTATGGTAAGTCAATAACTATTTCGCTGGGAAGCAAGGTCAAGGGCAGGTCATTGAAAAGGTCAGGGTCTGTGTTTACCTTGGAAGACGAAAGTAGGAAAGAGGATAGAGGGCTGCGTGTACGTATATATAAATTTATAAGTGTATGGGAGTATATATATATATATATATATGTATGTATATTTGTGTATATATGTATGGGTGTTGATGTATGTTTAAATCTATATAAATTTGTGAGAGTTTGTGTGTGATAGTACGCGTGTGTGTGTGTTTGCATGTGTGTGTATTGTTTTTAAATAATTATTTTGAGTAGGAATATGATTGTTCTTTTGTCTAGACCTCCTTATTTTTACTCAGTTCACACACACAAAATAAATAAATGAATAAGAACGATGGGGTGCTCAATGTCATTATGATGGCGAAGGGGTGAGAAAACCTTTAAAAAAAAATATAGTTACACACAAATTCTGAAATATTTGTAAGGTTTCCGTGTACTCTAAAGCTCTCTTTGGCCCGCTGCGGTACCGGTTTTGCGTACCAAGTTAACCCGTTAAAAAATTCGTCTGCAAACGAGGTATACTAGCTTTGCTTCACAAACAATAGCCTCAGTATCGAATCGGGCATTGCATTTTCATTAAATCCGACTACACAATCACCCAGAACAGCTTTTACTTTGTATCTAAATCAATTATCTTATATAATATACTTGAAAAATATTATTGTTATTTTTTTTAATCCGTTGTACTTTCTACGCGGCAACAAATTTCTGCCATAGACAATGTCTTTCAAAGATGGCAGGTGTTTTGGGGCTCTTTAAGTTGTTTGTAGCCTTGTATGTAGCATGGACCCTCACAGCAGATCTCCAACGAAGAATACAAAGCATGGAGATGAGGTGCTACAGAAGACCTCTGGGCATTTCCTATACCCAACACATCACCAACGACGAATTAAGTCCGACAGACCATCACACAAGCCATTGGACAACACGATGACCTGCTCACAGTGGTGAAGAAACGGAAACTCCGATGGTATGGCCACGTCACCAGATCATCAGGCCTTGCGAAGACTATTCTGCAAGGTACAGTGCAAGGAGGTAGAAGAAGAGGGAGACCGAAAAAGAGGTGGGAGGACAACATTCGAGAATGGACTGGTTTGACACTGAGCGAAGCCATCAGGGCTGCTGAGGACAGAGAAAGATGGAGTATGCTGTTTAAAGGATCAACTGTGGTGCCCCTACGACCTTCGGGTTACGGGACAGGATAGGATAGGATAAGATAGCCTTGTATAACCTCTAAAATTTCTACCCCTGGTGTCTTAAGCCGTCTTCAGTTGTCTTTAGTCGTCTTTAGTTGTCTTTAGTAGTCTTTAGCTGTCTTTAGTTGTCTTTAGTTGTCTTTTCGCCCTTGTCTTTAGCCGTCTTTAGTTGTCTTTAGCCGTCTTTAGTTGTCTTTAGCCGTCTTTAGTTGTCTTTAGCCGTCTTTAGTTGTCTTTAGTAGTCTTTAGCTGTCTTTAGTTGTCTTTAGTTGTCTTTTCGATTTGTAATTGTGGTATATTTTTTAATGCAAATCACTTAGTATTTGAATGTCAACAAAATTATAACCATTTTCAGTCTCTACTTATTAGATTAAATAAATTAAAGCTACCTATGTCAATCTCAAGTATTATATATCCAGAAGAACATTCTGATTGGTCATTGACTTAATGCTCATAGATTTACTTAGAAGTCACGAATTAATCAATTTCTTCTAAATATCTTCTAATAATTAGTCTAGCATTTGTCTGTTTATTCTTTGTACCTAATGTATTTAATTAAGCATTATTAGTTTCAATAAATATGTGTTATTTATTTAGTTATTTATTTTTTGATGGAAGGGAGGGAGGGTGGGAAGAATTATTTATGAATTTATTTTAATTTTGATTGATTTTAAAAATAATTTTTCTTTTAGTTTGTTTATGGGGAGTACAGGGGGAGGAGGGGGGAGGGGGGGGGGCCCGCGAGGCCTAACTTCAACTTTCTGTAAGACACAAAATGACATTTATGAGTACTTCGTTCTTCACAGGTGATGTTGAAAGATTTTATGGTTTTTTTTATGGTTTTTTTTTGTTTGTTTTTCTTTTGTGTGTTTCTTTATCAACTAATTGTTACAAGGGAATGAATTTATGTTGTTAAAAGTGTATGCGTATGTTAGTAGTATGATGATTTCTATAGTTTGATTAATTATTTACTTAATTTGGAAAATATCTATGATGTGCGCATGTTAGATTTTGTAAATTGTTTATGTCACATCAGTACAACGTATGTTAATCTGATGAATAAAACTTGATGCAACAACAACAACAACGTTCAATTGGGGCTCATGATGGAACGCTGTGTTTAGTGCGTTCGTTTGCTATTGTTGGTGCTGTTGTTGGGGATGAGCGTAGCGAGGGGATGGTGATAGTGGAAATGTGGGTAGGAGGAAGTGGGGTTAGGGGGGGGGGGGTGCTAAACGTTTGGAGCTGGTAACATGGACAAGTGGACATCATCAATGTAATTGTTGACAGTTGCCTTTGGTATTTCAGGTTTACGCCGATTTTTTAAGGACACCGTGATATGACCTTGGGAGGGGCTTAGGGACAAGTGTGTGTGTGTGTGTGGGTGGGTGTGTGTGTGTGTGTAAGAGTGTCAAGAAATCTGTATTCACACAAAAACTACAGTGACAATGTGGCGTGTTTGTAATATATAGTAACTCTAGGCAAACCCACACACCAACACATAGCAACCTGCACCGGTCAGCCACACAGCTCAATAACACATTTACAAATATACATGTGTGTTTTTTGTGTATGTGTGTGTGTGTGTGATGAGAGTTGGGGGCAAGGGGCAATGGAAGAGATTGGAAGGGGTTTGAGGAAGATTAGGTCGATGCTAGATTGAACCTGGATCTTAGCTGTTAACCTCCTTAGTGCAATGCCTGTGTCGGCTTGTCTTCGGGCAACTTGTCGTGGGCCTTGGCACTTGTTGATTTAAAGGGAATGCTTTCTCTATCCTATCCTATCCTATCCTGTCCCGTAACCCGAAGGTCGTAGGGGCACCACAGATGATCGTTTAATCAACATACTCCATCTTTCTCTGTCCTCAGCAGCCCTGATGGCTTCGCTCAGTGTCAAACCAGTCCATTCTCGAATGTTGTCCTCCCACCTCTTTTTCGGTCTCCCTCACTTTCTACCTCCTTGCACTGTGCCTTGCAGAATAGTCTTTGCAAGGCCTGAGAATAGTCTTTGCAAGGCCTCTATCGTTGTTTGTATTTCCAGGCTTTACCAGAACGAGCGAAATGTTGGGCTTTCTGTCCGTCTGTCTGTCCGTCGGTCCGTTTGACGCTATAGCCCAAGAAGCACTGAACGGATTTTGATCAAATTTCATAGGAACATTACCTATGGCAGTTGACTTCCTCCTGCGTCATCATATTTGTTCTACAGCAAAGATCTCGTCAATAGAGTCATTTTACTGCTAAGAACATTTTGGTCAATATCTTAAAAACGGTCAAAGTGATCTTGAGGTGATTTTTTTTTTAAATTCAGGTACTTCAAATCGTGAACCATCCTTAAGTCCGGTAGTCGGTCATCTGCCGCTCCAAACTTAACTTCTTTGTTCAAAACACGCTTTTGGCATTGTCTCAACAACAACAAAATCTGAACTGATATTCATCATTTTACATTGCGGAAACTTTAATTACTGCTAAGCATGTTATACCATTCGTATTTGTAGATCTACTGTCTCATCGTGGAAGGTCAGTGCGCGCGCTTCACTTATTTCTACACTCGTTTTGCGCTGTATCTAAAAAAAACCGGCTGCATTACATTACATGGTTATTGCTTTAGGTCCAGCGGACTCTTCCGAGCCAAATCAGGAACAGAGAAGTGAAAGAGGACTCATGCCTGATCCGGATAAAAGATCTGCCGAAACAACCCTAGTTGTAACACTGAAGGCAATCTACCAGCCGGTCACTTTACATTAAAGACATACCACGCAGAGGCTATACTCAGTAGTAGTAGTAGCAGCAGCAGCAATAGTAGTAGTGGTAGTAGTAGTAGTAGTAGTGGTTGTTGGTGGAGGTGATAATATGATGTTGCTGATGAGGACAGTGGTGTATGCGTTTGTGTGTGCGTATGTGCATGTGTGTGTGTGTGTGTATGGGTGTGTGTGTGGGTGTGTACGAGTGGGTGTGAGTGTGTACGAGTGTGTGTGTGTATGAGTGTGTACGAGTGTACATGTGTATGAGTGTGTACGAGTGTACATGTGTATGAGTGTGTACAAGTGTACATGTGTAGATGTGTGTGAGTGTGTGCATGTGTAGATGTGCGCACGAGCCATATTCCTCTGTGTGTATGTGTGTGAGAGTGTGTGTGCGTGCGCGCGTTTGGGTGTGTGCCTATGTGTGTGTGTTGTGTGTGCGTGTATGTGTGTGTATGCACGTGCTTCTGTGTGAGTGTGTTATTTCGTGCCTTTAAGTCTGCATGCGTGCTTGTCTTTTTAGCGTGCGTGTGTTTGCGAAAGCGTGTTGATCGCAATGAACCAAGGGGCTAGCCGCATGCCTAGTTCTTCGTATAGAACTCTTTACTAAGCTCAGTTTGCCCGTTAGACTTCATTATACATGTTTTGCTCCCAGGCACAAACGTGACAACCTGCTATTTATTTTGTCATTGTCCGGCTTCAAGTCTTGCGGGTGCATTATTATCGTTATTACATTATTGGGCAAAACATGATATAGGAGAAAACATTAAACATTAAAGGGAGCCTGGACTCTATTTGAACAGAATGCGGAAAACACTAATAAAACAACAATTTAATTTATTCGAAGATGCTGCTGCTGCTGCCGCTGATGCTGATGATGATGACTGTCGCGTTATATATATTCTTATTGTGTCTAGGATTCAATAACAGATAAAAATAATGTAGAGAAATATTAAATAAAGAACAAAAGAAATTATTGGCTAGTTCATTTGTCTTATTTACTTTTTAAAAACTAAAAAAGAATACCACTGGTTGATGGTGGATGATTATTATTTCATATGATAAGATCCAATGAACCTGTGATGACAAAGTTCTTATAAAAGTAATGTTATCATTGCTTAGCTGCCGTGGAGCTGGATGAATTTATTGAATTCATGGCTTCCTAGGGTTGTTAATACCTCTTGATCTTGAAAGCGTTGCTCCTAGTATTTTAATCAGGTCTCCGTTTTTACGCTAGTTCAGGAGGAAGACGATTCGTCCAGTTGACTTCGGATGGGTGGATGGAAGTCAAGGATATGGCGGAACCAGTGTCATTAGAAGAATAATACGTGGAGGATGGAGGCGGATTAGAATGAATACGACAGGGCGAAAAAAAAAAGAAGAAAAGAAATAAAAGCTTTTCCCTGCGCACAAACAAATAACACACTCCGCATCCCTTTGAATGACCAGCGAGGAACGTCGTTGACGTTGTTTGGACAAGAACCCTGCATATTCACGATTTATTTATGGTTCTTATTCCCAAAACACAATAATGTTCCTTCTTACTGCTCATCCACACTGTTCCAAAGATTAAAAATGTAGCAACTTTCTTTATGAACTGAGCATGCATGTTAACAAAAACAAATATAATATACATTTCATACACTGAAGAATTTATAACGAATCACCTTGATGAAGGACGATGAATGGTTTGCCTGGCGCGATGGATACAAGTACAAGACTACCCATTTCTCAGCTTCACACATCGAATCTTAACTTTACCAGCTCAGGATTCTTTTGTTGTGTTTACAATATGTGCTGTATGGTTGTGACGAGCTTCGTGAACCAAATCTACGGCCTCTGTAGTCCAAAATAATGGCCTGGCTTGAACAAACGATGATGATGATGATGATGATGATGATGATGATGATGATGATGATGATGATGATGATGATGATGATGATGATAATGATGTCCACTTGAATTGTGGTAGGTTTCTCGGAAAGGTAACAAACTCTATAATAAACTCGTCTGCGATCACTCTTTATTTATTTATTTATTTATTTATTTATTTATTTATTTCTACGTCTATTCACATTTGTGATATTAGACAACATATTGAATTATAAATAAAATACATTATACCAGCCCACTCCCCTCCACCAAAACAAAAATAAAATTAAATAATTTTGTTTAAGCCTCAGACTTACTTTAAGCGCGCTCTTAGGAGTGTTCCGTTAAGATCTTTCTGCCTTCTCCGCTTCTCCTGGTATATCTCTCTGCTTATCCTGAAACACTACACCAGTGCCTGAAGGGATTTTTACACTTTGGTTTAAAAGGTTCCCTGCACAGCCCGACGCACGGAGACATTACACAAGTTAGGTGCATGTAGCGGATCCTCTATAAGAAAGCGGTCGCTAGCACACAGTTATTGCTTTAATAACTTCACACGATGAGCCCAATGCAGGGTAGAAGAATACCTTCGCAAGTGTTGCCTTTCAACGGAACGGCTGTGGAGATGCTGTGAATTACGAGGAGTAAACACTCCATTGGATGAGAGTATCAACCGAGGCCTAGTCTGTGCACGCACGCGTTCCATGGCACGGACATTACAGATCCTGACGCTCATGTCCCAGACGGGGGTTAGCGCCGGCTACACTAATATACCCAGCAAACACGTGGTTTCTTCTTCTCCCCAACCCCATCCATACCCAGTTCACCAACGATGTGCTCAGTTGTCTGGGCACGTCAAAGGCTGCGAGTGGGCCCCTCTTACCACCTGAGTTAGATCCTGTATCGGCCAGCGCCTTGAGCAGCTCTTGAGCTTGAGCAACACTCTATAAGCACCATTAATAAGTAAACGTAAGTACTAACATCACTGACACATTTTGTTACTCCGAATTTTCAACGCTATTACTACTACTACTACTACTACTACTACTACTACTACTACTACTACTACTACTACTACTATTTCCTCTTCTTCTTCTACTGCTATTGCTACTACTACTACTGCTACTACTACTACTACTACTACTGCTATTACTACTATTTGAAAAGGGTTTAAATGTATAGAGTAGTTCAATAATTACGTCAGGTTGTTTAAACATTTTTTTTTTTAGCTTATGTCTCAATTTTGGTTGAGTTTTTGCCCAATTTAGCTAGCGTTGGGCAGTCTCGCTAGCAAAGGGTCGGGGCCATTCGTTCGTCGAGCAGCCATTTTGTGATCTAATACATTACCATGATAGACCACAGGCGCTTGTATCTGGACCCGCGAGCGCCTATGCCTGTGACGCGTCTCCATTTGGTTATCTATAATACAGATAACCAAAGGGAGACGCGTAACAGGCATAGGCACTCGCGTGTTCAGATAATAGATAACCAAAGGGAGACGCCTCACAGACATAGGCGATCGCGTGTCCAGATAAAAGCGCCTGTGGTGATGGACAATACCAGATAGAGACGGAGGAAAGAAGGAGAAGAAGAACAAAGAAGAATGGAATTAAGTGCCAGAGGAAGAAAATGAAGAGCTGGAGAAAGATGGGGAAGAAGGAGGAGAAGGAAAAAAGAGAAGGAGAAGAAGAACAAGAAGAACAAGAACTAGAAGAAGAAGATGTGAAAAGAGAGAGAGAGAGAGAGAGAGAGAGAGAGAGAGAGAGAGAGAGAGAGAGAGAGAGAGAGAGAGAGAGAGAGAGAGAGAGAGAGAGATGGAAAAATCGACTGTTGTTAGAAACTAGTGGACAACAGGAAAGAAGATTAAATATTCCTTGCTATGATGAAGGTGGACAAGAGGACGCTGCTTTAGCAGTCTGGTGACGGTATGTCCACTGCATTGTCGGTAAGCCTTGAGTAGATGCTCACAAATAGGAGAGCTATAGGTTATTATTGGCCGTGGTATAGCCATCTCCTTGGCCAGGGTAACGGCACGGTATTCCCTCATGAGGGACACATTTAAATACAATAAATAAATACTTACATTATTTTGGTGGATGGAATACAGGTATGGCTTACGCTAGCCACTCCTTCTAGCCATAATTTTCCCACCCCTATGGGTCCAATGTTTATGTCTGCCCTGATGACATTGTGACACTGTGGATTTTCCTAAAGTAACGTTTGCTTCGGTCGGTGACGGTGTTCCTGAAATATAGGATCAGAATCAGGATGTGGATTATTTCAGTAAACTATAATTTGCCCGCGGCATGAATTTTCGAAAGGCTTGCTCTCTCACGTTATTGTTGTAAACTTATTTTGTGTTGATGCTTTTTGTGGGTCATTGCGTTCGTGTCTTGGAATGAATCAAGTTTAAGATTTAGACTTTGATTCTAGGGTTTCTTCGTCCAAATAATTCTGTAATCATGACGAACCTCGGCGAGCGCCTTGAAGATTTGTTTGCGCCTATCCTGTTAAAAGACCCTCCGACCTTCATCGCCCTCTCATCATCATCATCATCATCATCATCATCATCATCATCATCATCATCATCATCATCAGCAGCAGCAGCAGCAGCAGCAGCAATAGCATCAGCAGCATGATTATCATAATCACTCATCATCATCATTATCATCATCATCATCTTCTTCTTCTCTCTCTTTCTATTACTTCTTTTTCATCTTCTGCTCTCTCTCTCACTTTCTTTCTCTTTACTTTATCATCATCATCTCATCATCATCATCATCATCATCATCTTCGTCATCATCATCATCATCATCATCATCATCATCATCATCATCATCATTATCATCATCATCATCATCTCTTTCTCTCTCGTCCATACATACATACGCTGTCTCCGACTCTTTCACACACGCACACACACACAAACTCTCTCTCTCTCTCTCTCTCTCTATTTTACATAAACACACACACATTATCTTTTTCTTTCACACACATAGGCTACATAAAACTCTCTCTCTCTCTCTCTCTCTCTCTCTCTCTCTATCTCTCTCCCTCTCTCTTACATACACAAACGCACTCTCTCTTCCTCTCTCCTTCTCTTTCTGCCTCCCTCTCTCGTCCACACACATATCCACTCTGTCTTTATCTCTTTGACATACACACACCCGCGCGCGCTTTCACATACACACAAACACACACACACGCTCTCTCTCTCTCTCTCTCTCTCTCTCTCTCTCTCTCTCTCTGTCAGTTGATCTCGTTCACATACATATTCTCTCTCTTTCTCTCATCCTCTCTTTCTCTCTCTCTTGATCTCTCTGTCTCTATCTCTTGTCCACACACATACACACACACACACACTCACACACATCTCCCTCTTTCTCTCTGGCTCTCTCTCTTTCTCTCTCTCGTATACTCTTTCTCTCTCTAACTCTCTCTCACTCTCTCTCTCTCCCTCCAATGTGACAATGTCCAGGAAAACAGGCTTGTCTCACAACACTCCTTAACCAAAGCACACTATTAACTTAAGAGAGAAAAAAAATAAAATTGTATCTCAATTATATTAACTAGACATGCTGTGGGACTTTATTCAGGGTTTAGTTAAACACGGCATGCAGGAGTTTAATATCATTAGAACAATACTTTTGAATGTTATACGCGCCTTGTTCCTAAAGCAGACTCAAAGCGCGGCGATCTGTAACCCACACACACATTTACATGTTACAGACAATCCTACATGCACAGCAAAAATATATTCATCGCTCAAACATGTGGCTTAAAAGGCAAGTCGCTGTTAGAAAACGGAATTCGAAATCGAATTATATTTTAGAAATGTTGGATAGACTGTAGCTAATACCATTTATGGTAGGGAGGAAGGAAACCGAAGTACCCGAACAAAACCCTCGGAGTCCTGAAAAGTCTGGAAGGCTTCCCTAAGTCATATAAGTTCGTGCCATGTTGGAGTTTAAGGGCAGCTCGTCGCGCTAACATAGAACTCTGATCTGCTTGTTGTTCAATCGCGACACATTTCTTTGGTAGAAGACGTGAAATTTAATAGAAACACACAACTTTGACAACTAATTGGACAGACTGTCGCACACAGCGGACAGACGGACACTAGGGTACGCTGACGGCGGTCGTGCCGTATGGCTAACGCTAGATCGGACGAGCTATAGTCATCTGAGCTTTAAAGGAACCCACATTGACCAAGCCGCCTGGGAGCCTATCCGTTTAGCATTCACAGTGACTGTTGCCCCGTTGAAAATTGTGATGTTGGTTTTGAGCTTGTAAAAACAACAGCAATAACAACAACAACAAAACTTATTTCTTTTTTTAAATTAAAAAATCACGTAGTGTGTGTTTGTGTGTGTGTGTGTTTGTGTGTGTGTGTATTTGTTTACACAGTGTTATGAGAACAAATCAGTGAACATCTACATAACTGGTATTGACATGCCTACTTGTTTTGACGTCAGAACAATGATCCGTTAGGGTTAGGGCTGGTTTAGGGTTACGGTTAGGGTTCGAACACTTCAAAGTACTTAAAAATGGGGACGAAATATGACCCATTGTCAGCACAACGTAGGTGGCGTTTCGGGAAAGTCATGATAATACTGTGTAACCTCGGCTGTGTGTGGGTGTGTGTGTGTTCGTGTGTGTGTTTGTGTGTGTGTGTGTGTGTGTACTTGTATAACCGCACAGCTGAGTATTTTTTTCATATAAACGGGTAACTAATGGGGTAGTTGAAAAAAAATAATTTTGGGAAGCAAAAATCTTCACCGTATTTTACAATCATATTTTTTATTCGGTAACAATATAGCGCCACCGTAAATATGGAGATATCGCATCTTCCCAATTTGTCGAAAAATGAGATAGACAAGTGTGTAAATTATACACATCTGTATAGTAAGCTGCTCTACGAACAAAATCAAGTTTAAAGGGCACATTACCCCGTACTCTTGTACACCATTCATAAATCTACTTAATTTTATCAAATACAACATTTGATTTGTAAATATCACTGAGAAAAAGGCCATTCCCCAATAATTGTACCCTGTTTGATAACATTCCCAATTGATCGGCTTATATACGTATGTGTGTGTGTGTGTGTTTGCGCGTGTTTGTGTGTGCAACCGCAAGCTACCGCTCTAAAAATAGCATCTAGTGGATCGTAGAGCGTTACATATTGGTGTACCGGCAAACATGGGAGATCACTCTCTGTCAGCACAAAACATTTAACATTGAAATGTCAGCGTTTGGTTTGAGCAAGGAAAGCCCACCTTATCATTGTTTGATGTAATAACAATTTCAAGGAAAGCCCACCTTATCATTGTTTAATGTAATAACAATTTCAAGAAATGCCCACCTTATCATTGTTTAATATAATAACAATTTCAAGGAAAGCCCAACTTATTATTGTTTAGTGTAATAACAATTTCAAGGAAAGCCCACTTTATCATTGTTTAATGTAATAACAATTTCAAGGAAAGCCCACCTTATTATTGTTTAATGTAATAACAATTTAAAGGAAAGCCCACCTTATTATTGTTTAATATAATACCGATTTCAGGGTCAGCCCGTTTTCGCACTAAATGAAAAAAATAAAATAAAATAAAATCTTCAACTTGCAGCCCTTTCATTATAAAAATGCGCTTGCTACCAGAACATTCCTTTGCAGACAAGCCGTGATTTAAGAGACAAATAACATAGGTATGTTAAAGGGGCATTATTTCCAACATGTGCATCAATTTAGTGCATCCATTCTTCTTCTTCTAACTACTACTACTACTACTACTACTACTACTACTACTACTACTACTACTACTACTACTACTACTTTAATAATCTGAAAATTAATAAGACAAATTGTACAGATTCTTCTTTTTTTTTGTCTTCTCCTCCTCCTTCTCTCACTTTCATCATCATCATCATCATCTTCTTCTTCTTCTTCTTCACCCGATACACATTGGTCGAAGGCTACCAGAAGCATGCTGTAGAAGTCGCCTCAACAGGCCATAAAGCATGCTCTCATGCTTCAGAGCACTGCTTCCTATACGCTTCAAGTCCTAGAGCATTGACCAATGAACTCATGAAAATAGAAAATTTAAGTTTCGTCTTCTCTAGGGGACGAATTAGGTCAAACTCTATTTGTTTCTAGGTCAACTGTCTTTTACGAACCGTTTGAGAATGTTTTTGAACCGTTTGTTGACGCCGGATAGTGTCCTCACTTGGTTTCATACAATTTAAGAATCCAACAAGGCAAATGGATTTTTGAGACGGAAACAGCGGAATGTTGTAGAGCAACATTCGGTATATATTTACAGTGCAATTGCGCTTTTTCCTTCACTATAGAGCTTGAAGCGTATAGGAAGCAGTGCTCTGAAGCATGAGAGCATGCTTTATCGCCTGTTGAGGCGACTACTAAAGCATGCTTCTGGCAGCCTTCGACCAATGTGTACCGGGTGTCTTCTTCTTCTTCTTCTTCTTCTTCTTCTTCTTCTTCTTCTTCTTCTTCTTCTTCTTCATAAAATGCAAAGACAAAGGCAAAGATGTCCCAGTAACCTTTTTGCTGTTGGGGTTGGACGAATGTGGGACCTCTCTTTTCTCTAGGCCAGCGTCATGATGGTGGTGCTTACTTTCTCTCCCTCGCTGCGTGACCTTATCCGGAACAGCTCCAGGTAGGAGGACTGGGTGGACTGGAGTGTGTCGTGTGCTTGTTTCAATCTTCTTGTGTGGTTTGGTGGTGGCCTTCAAAGAATGGTCACCCATCCAAGCACTAACTCTTCCCGATGTTGCTTAACATCAGACATTGGTAGCACGACTACACTACTGCGCAACCCTTACAACTACTACTACTACTATTACTACAACAACAACAACAACTACTACTACTACTACTACTACTACTACTACTACTACTACTACTACAACTACTACTACTACTACTACTACTACTACTACTACTATTACTACAACAACAACAACTACTACTACTACTACTACTACAACAACAACAACAACAACAACAACAACAACTACTACTACTACTACTACTACTACTACTACTACTGTCCTGATTCGGCTCTTGGAAATCCGCTGGACCCTATAAACACTACTACTACTACTACTACTACTACTACTACAACTACTAATACTACTACTAAAACAACAGGTACTACTACTACTACAGCTACTAATACTACTACTAAAACAACAGGTACTACTACTACTACTAAAACAACAAGTACTACTACTACTACTACTAAAACAACTCAAACAACAACTAATACTACTACTACTGAAACAAGTACTACTACTACTACTGCTACTACTAAAACAACCAGTACCACTACTACTTATACTTCTACTATTAATACTAAAACAACAAGTACTACCACTACTACTACTAAAACAACAAGTGCTACTACTACTACTAGTACTACTGAAACAAGTACTACTACTACTAAAACAACAAGTACTACTACTACTAAAATAACAAGTACTACTACTACTAATACTACTAAAACAATAAGTACTACTACTACTACTACTACTACTAAAACAACAACAACAACAATAACTACTACTACTAAAATAACAACAACAACTACTACTACTACTAGTACTAAAACAACAAGTACTACTACTACTACTAAAACAACAACAACTACTACTACTACAAAAACAACAAGAACAACAACAACTACTACTACTACTGCTACTACTACTTCTACTACTACTGTCCTGATTCGGCTCTTGGCAGTCCGCTGGACCCTATAAACACTGAATATCTTGCAACAACAACAACAACAACAACTACTACTACTACTACTACTACTACTACTACTACTACTACTACTACTACTACTACTACTACTACTACTACTATAATGTTACTGCCACATCGCAACATATTCCATGTGCATGTGTTATGTCAATTTGGCCAATAAACTTCGTTGAATCGTTGTTGAATCGTTGAAATACATCTCCTGAAACTGTTAAAAGTGTATGGAGTCAAGATACAAGATATAAGATACATGATAGAAGATGATTTACTGTCCCCATATAAACCAGAAAATGCAACATGCGCATGAGCAACATAACATAAGCCCAAAACATCCTATCCTATCCTATCCTGTCCCGTAATCCGGAGGTCGTAGGGGCACCACAGATGATCGTTTAACCAGCATACTCCATCTTTCTCTGTCCTCAGCAGCCCTGATGGCTTCGCTCAGTGTCAAACCAGTCCATTCTCGAATGTTGTCCTCCCACCTCTGTTTCGGTCTCCCTCTTCTTCTACCTCCTTGCACTGTGCCTTGCAGAATGGTCTTTGCAAGGCCTGATGACCTGGTGACGTGGCCATACAACAATACACAATACAATACAATATAACTTTATTGATCTCAAACTGAGAAATTCAATACATGGTCTGCAATCCGACATAAAAATTAAGAGTACATGGACAAGAACTAAGAAACGTATTAGCATATTATGCATACACAATTATATAACACAACATATTCATTTTTTACTACTTATACGGCACATAGACATTACTTTCAAGTTCTCGCACAGCACACTTACTATCACATTTATTCCAACATTGAACATGTCATTTTTCTAAGATACATAGACTAAATATTGCCTTTCGCACAGCACACTTACTATCACATTTATTCCAACATTAAACATGTCATTTCTCTAAGATACATAGACTAGATATTGCCTTTCTCACTGCATATTATTACAACGTTTATTCCAAAATACCTTCTCATCCTTCACACACACATTAACACACACACACATACACACATGCACACACCCATAGTAGCTAGGAGCAAACATTATTAACTAGAATACGTTCCAAATATCACTTAAACATTGCATCAGGAAGGAAAAAACAAAAAAAACAAAAACAAATCTCACAATAAACACAAATGTACATAGATCATGAACACTCATTCCTACAATCTTGCTCGCGACATATTCATAACATGAATGGAATTGGGCACAAAACTCTTTCTTGCTCTCACTGTGGACATTTTTGGCATTCGATGTCTGCGCCCTGACGGCATGAGTTCATAGTGTGTAGCCAGAACATGGCTCGGGTCACTCGCAATCTGATATGCCTTTCGCTCAACCTGACGTTCGTACAATACACACAATTCATCCTGCCTTTCACCCGTCACTTTCGCACAGACGTGTACAATCCTGTTCAATACGTTTTTATGTTTCTCACTCAACCCTCCATACCAACACAGGAAGCCAAAGGTCACAACAGACTGAACAAAACATCGGTAAAAGTTGGTTAACACGGGACGACTGACATTGATGGAGCGAAGCTTCTGAAGGCAATATATTCTGGATTGACATTTCTTGTGTATGCTTGTTGTGTTGGAATTAAAATTGAGTTTATTGTCTACAATGGTGCCTAAGTATTTGTACTCATTGACTCTTTCCACCCTTTCTCCCCCTATCTCCAAGTCTGGTATGGCAACGGGGTTTCTTCTGAAATCTATTATAAGTTCTTTTGTCTTCTTTACATTCAGGTTGAGATAGTTATCATTGCACCATACGGTGAACTTAGAGACTTCTTCTACATAGACGGAGTGAGAATTTGAGAGATTTTGTAGAGCGGTGTCGTCAGAGTATTTGATGAAAGGGGGTCGGTGGAGCCAGAGCAGTCGTTTGTGTAGAGTGTGAAGAGAACAGGGGAGAGAACAGTGCCTTGGGGAGAGCCAGTGGAGGTGGAACGGGAGGAAGAAAGACAGTGTTGAAAGCGGACAGACTGTGAGCGGTTGACAAAAAAGTTGACAATCCAAAGAACCAGTCTCGGGCTGACATTCAGAGCCAGAAGTTTGCGAGCCATCAGAGTTTCCGTTTCTTCACCACAGTGAGCAGGTCATCGTGTTGCCCAAAACATGCCAAGGACAATATCATAATCAATGAATAAATCATCATACGTATATTAAATCAACATTCATTCACATAAACATACTCAGGATCCTCAGCAATCAAACTATAAGGAAATAAAATTATTGCGACAATAAAATATGTAAAGTAATATAAATAGCATGCACCTAAATTAATGCATGATTAAAAGAATTAGAATTCAAATAATAATAATAATAATAATAATAATAATAACAACAACAACAACAACAACAATAATAATAATAATAATAATAATAATAATAATAATAATAATAATAATAATAATAATAATAATAAAAACAATAGTAATAATAATAATACTAATAATACTAATAATAATAATAATAATAATAATAATAATAATAATAATAATAATAATAATAATAATAATAATAACAATAATAATAATAATAATAAAGTATGCTATCACGCGCTATTTCTTTAAAAGAACTCAAAGCGCGGCGATCTGAAGAGATTGCTATTACAGCAGTCGGAATAGAAATCAATTTTTAGTTTTGAAATTTTAGATTGACTGCTTTTGTTGTTGTTGCATCAATTTTTATTCATCAGATTAACATAAGTTGTACTGATTGACTGCACCCAATACCATTATTGAAGGGAGGGAGGGAGGGAGGAAACCAGAGTACCCGGAGAAAGCCCACGGTGTTTTGAAAAGTCTCGTTTGAAATTGAATCAAAAGTTTTCTTATCATTTACCCAACCGGATGAATTTCTTTTTTCTTTTTAATTATTTCTTTTTCGTTTGGTTTGAACATGTTGTACTTGCCTTTGTGATGCTATAAACTACTGTTGGTTTTCTGGGATTCAGTTTTCTTCGATCACTGCTTCCAGAATGTGATCGCGTGGGGTTCGATGAAAGAAAAGGAAGAAATACGTCATTGTGTGTGACCAGAGTGGAAATGACGTAAACATTTAGTTTTTTAAAATAAATGTACACGTCACATGGGGTAGTTTCTTGTTTCATCTTAGTGACGCAACATACGCGCTTGATAAAATATTTCAAAATTACATAAATATCACAAAATGTACAATAAGGATGCATTGCCTTCGGGAACAGTTTAATATAGACAAGAAATCGACCATTCTTGAAAATGAAAGGGAATTTATAGTTACTACACCTGAAAAGCAAATAAGTATAAAATACTCGAAAGACAATGTATGTAAACAAAACTTTCCTGTACTAGTACGGGATAAACATACGGGAAATGTAACTTTGAAGAAACTTCCTGTATCAAGTAAATTTCCATTTCAAGGTTTTGTAGGTAATGTCGCTTCTGTTAGTAAACTGCGTTCTGGAGACTGGTATGTTCATTGTGTTTCTCAGCAACAACAAGACAAATTATTATCACTGTCTGACATCGGGGGTGCACATGTAAAGTGTGTTATTCCAACTGAAACAACTGAAGGAGTAGTATTTGGACTAAGCAATACACACACTCTAAAGAACAATGAAAACATCATCAAATACAAGAATATCATTGCGAAAAAATCAAGTCACACCATAACAAGAATAGTGTTTGCATCAAACAAATTGCCTGCAACATTGACACAAAATGACAAAACTTTTAAGGTACATCCATATTGTCCTCCAGTTCTACGTTGCACAAGATGCCAGCGATTAAACCATACCTTGAAACATTGTTGTGCAAAACAAAGATGTTGCAGATGCGGAGGATATCACACAAGGCAAAACTGCAAGGCCTCCAAGCCTCACTGTGTAAACTGTGGAGGTGAGCACTCAGCTGCCTATCGTGGATGTGACAAAAAGGTGCTACTAAAAAATGCTCTCACAGAAAGGTCAAAATGCTCAATGAGCATACAAGAGGCTATTAAGAAAGTACAGCAGAAACGTCCTGAAAAAGAAAGTAAAAAAACATATGCTCAAGTAGCTGCACAACAAACTGCAACCTCAACACCATCTTTTACAGAGTTTTTGGAAAAAGTAGCTGTCCCAATAATTAGTGAGCAGGAAACAAACATCGACAGACTTTTTGCAATCTACAAAACATTTTTTCAACATAAATCAACAACAGCAAGCATTGTACACTCTGAAAGAGAGAAGGCAGAGCAGCTGATCAAACTGTGTAAACACAATGTACGACAAGTGTCAGATGCGATAACAAGTGATGAATCATCACCAGAGACAGTGTCATGTTCTACTCCTTGTGACACATTTGTCGAGTATCCGGATGTTTCTAAACTGAACATGAGATCTGTCAGTGACATCACCAGTACTCCTTTTGAAAGGCTAAAGCATAGTAAAGTAGACAAAGATACTAAACAACTCATAATAGGAGACTCCGTCATTAGAGGTATCAGAATGGAAGAAGTTGCTGTTGAAGGCGTCAAAGGTCAGCTAGTCTGCATTCCTGGTATGAAAATTGAAGACATTGTACAATGGTTGGATGATGTACCTGTAAATGGAAAAATAGAATCTGTCATTATTCATGCAGGTATCAACAGCTGCAAAACAAAAAACATTAACATGAAGGACTGGCTAAAGATGATAAAAGTAGTCAAGACAACATTCCCTGCAGCAAACATTTGTTTGTCATCTATAGTACCCCCAAGAGGTCAGTTGAGAAAGAAGGTTGATGCCTCCAACGCTGCACTGAGAGCAGCATGTGTCAAAGAAAATGTACACTTTGTGGACAACAGTGTATCCTTTCTCACAAAAACGGGGGCTACAAACCGTTCCTTTTACAGAGACTGCATTCATCTGAATCAAAAAGGAATGAAGTTAATGTCACTGATGTTCAGAAATATTTTGTCATAATTGAACAACATTCATTAAAAAAAAAAACAATCTTAAATTTATGATTGATGATAAATTTAGTATTGTTCAGTGGAATTGCAGATCTATATCCACAAATGTACACTCTTTACAACAATATGTAGTAACAAACCAACATCATGTTCTTGCACTGCAGTCATTGAATGTAAAAAGGAAGAAACTTCCTAAGATCGAAGGCTACTTTTTTCCGCCGATAACACCATTTAGTAAACAGAATACAAAAGTTAGCGTTGCGATATACATTAGGAAAGATTTGGATTACGTCACAAGCAAGTCTCCCATTCCAAAAGATTTAAATGATGTGTATTCAGTAGCCGTGAAAGTAAAAATACATGATCAAATGTATGTTAATATCACGTCTGTTTATTATCCATTAGGACCAGATGATTTTAATACTGAATGGTTACAATCAATTGATATAAATGAAAATTGGATTATAGTTGGTGATTTCAATGCTCATTCAACACTTTGGGATAAAGGATGTAATTATAATACAAATACTCGTTTTATTGAAAATATCATTACTTCTGGTCTTATATTGTTAAATGATGGTAAAATAACAAGGATTCCTGACATAGCAACCCACCAACCTTCTGCCATTGATCTAACGTTTGTATCGCCTGATTTGGCAATAGACAGTATATGGGAAGTGGACTCTGATTCATTAGGTAGTGACCATCTTCCAGTTGTAACTGTAATAAATGAAAAGCCAGAGGTACAAATAGAAGATGATATTATACCAAAATATATTTATACCCGTGCAGATTGGAATCAGTATCAAATGCATTTATTGTACTCTGAGGATGACTTTCTACAAAATGAAGATATTAATGAAATTTGTACAGGTTTTACAAAAACAATATTGTCTGCAGCTAATAAGTCTATACCTATTAAGAGAAATTCTGTAAAGAAAAAACACAGTGGTAATATTTGGTGGAATCAAGCATGTGCAGATGCAGTTAAGGAAAAAAAGAATACATTTAAGAATTGGATAAAATGTAGATCTGTTTCCGCACATAGGCACATGAAATGTGCAAAAATTAATTGTAATAAAATTATAGCATCAGCAAAGAAACAGTACTGGGAAGATTTTTGTAATAAAGAAATATCAAATACATGTAATGTCAATAATGTTTGGAAAAAAGTTAAAGAAATGAAAAATGGCTTTCAGCTTCCTAAGTGTCCCATAAAAATAACTAACAAACTATTTTCTTCTCCAAAGGAGAAATCTGAAGAATTTGGAAAACTTTTTGCAAATGCAAGCAATACTAGTAGTCTAATTAGAGATGAGTTCGAAAAAAGAAAACATGAAGAAAACTCTGAACATTATAAAGAACCTAATTCAGATAATTCTTTATATATGAATTCTAGGATATCAATAACAGAGGTTACAGATGCTTTAAAATATTTTGGCACTAAAAAATCTGCAGTTGGTCCAGATGGGTTATCATACATTTTGCTAAAACACATGCCTTTAAAATGGATACAACATTTTCTCACTATTATCAATAAATGTTGGGAAAATAATGTGTTGCCTGATATTTGGAAAACATCAATAATTATTCCACTTTTAAAAACAGGGAAAAATCGACACGAATCCTCAAGTTATCGCCCCATTGCATTAACATCACATGCTGGTAAAATTATGGAAAAAATTATAATGAATAGATTATCATATTATTGTGAAAAAAATAAAGTAATTCCAGACAATCAGGCTGGTTTTAAAAAAGGCAGATCAACAGTAGACCATTTAGTGAAATTAACAACACACATTAAGAAACAATTCGCTAGAAGGAAAAATATATTAGTTACATTTTTTGACGTTAAAAAGGCTTATGATCGAGTTTGGCATGCTCGACTTTTATACAAATTAAAAAATATAGGGCTTTCTGGAAATATTTTTCAATATATTAAAGGGTTTTTGCATGGAAGAAAAATAATGGCCAAAGTAGGTCACTCTTATTCTTCTACATATAATATTAACATGGGTATACCACAAGGCTCTATAATTTCACCTCTTTTATTCACTATTTTGTTAAATGACTTACCTCAATTTGTAAGTAATAAAATTCATCTAGTTCAATATGCTGACGATATTGCAATATGGGTAAATGTATCTTTAAAAAGAAAAACTTCTATATATGAAATAAAACATATTCAAAAGATATATCAAAATGAACTGAACAATATTGATATTTACATGAAGGATAATGGATTGGAATTATCAGAAGAAAAAACAAACATGATCTTGTTTAATAATGGGATTAACCCCAAATGTTTGCCCAAATTTTATATTGGTATCAAAGAATTGAAATATGTACAGGAAATAAAATTTCTCGGGGTATCTTTTACATCTAAATTAAGTTGGAAAAAACATATACATTATTTGTTGGAAAAGGCCGTCAAAAGTTTAAATTTAATAAAGATTATAAGCTTTCAAAAATGGGGACGTGATACTAAAACTCTTATTCATCTTGTGTGCATGCTTGTCAGATCTAAATTAACGTATGGACAAGAGGTATATTTTTCGGCACCAAAATATTTACTGAAACAACTCCAGAGTATGGACAGTAAAGCAATTAAAATTGTTATGGGTATTCCAGTACATACAAAAACTGACGATGCTTATAACGCAGCTGGAGTATTACCATTAAATGAGTGGAGAAAATTATCATGCGCTAAATATATAGTTAGAGCCTCTGCTGTAGAAAATTTCACTGACACAGAACTAGAAGTAAGATCTGATTTAGATTATCCAAAAAGAGCACAGGGTATCAGTTATTTACAAACAATAGCAACTTATACAAATGAACTTTTACAGGAGTCAAATTTATTTCCTAAATCAATCTCTACAAAAATACCACAAATGCCTATACCAATCTGGGAATTTAAGCGAGCAAACTTTGATTTTGAATATACTGCTATACGGAAAAAAGAAAATGGATTATTGTTAGCAACAGAAGCTTATGAACATATAGATAAAAAATATTATTCTTATTTGCAAATTTATACTGATGGTTCTGTTTTAGATACAGGCCAAACTGGGGCTGGTTATGTTATACCTGCTTTAAAAATTAGTGAATCCTTGTATTTAGGTAAAGATCGTTCAATTTATACTGCAGAACTTACCGCAATTCTTATGGCATTACATAAAATCTTGAGTCAACAAAAGACCTTTTTTAATATCTTATTATGTGTAGACTCTAAATCTGTTCTTCAGAGTCTGGACTCTAATATTTATAAATGCAGAGGTGATATTATATATGAAATAAAATATCTTATACATTGCTTAATTATCAATGGCACAAATGTTCAGTTTTGTTGGATACCATCTCATTGTGGTTTAGATAATAATGATTGGGCAGACAGGAAAGCAAAAGAAGGGGCGAAAAATCAACACAGCGTTAGCCATATTGACATCCCCTTATCAACAAAAGAAATTTATAGTATAATAGAAAAGAAAATAAAAAATAAGTTTCCTTTAAAAATAATATACAGTGATAATTCACAGTATCCTCGAACAATAACCTCTTTAGCACATCGTCTTGCTTTAAATTCTTGGAGGACAAAATATTGCAAGGATATTGTTTGCATTTGCAATGAAAATTTAACTATAAATCATATAATTCATGACTGCAGTGTAATAACACAATATATTCCACAAAACATTCATAATGTTCAAAATAAAAATAGTAAATATTGGATAACCATCGCTAAATCTATAATTTATAGTCCTGTAGGACATTTGTTATAAAAATTGCAAGTTTATTCTGATTAGTTCGTATATGACAATCTCACAAAATTGACTTTTCTGTACATGAACATTTCGCAAGTTTGACATGTTCCATAGTAATTTTATTTTATTTTTTTTTAAAGAGTTTTAAAATATTGTTTGAATACTTAATTTTTATTTAATTTTATTTCATGTTATGTTACTGTACCATTTTGTTTAAATGTTATTTCCATTCCCCCATCCATGTAGCGCATATCCTTTTCCCCCACCTTCCTTTTATTTTCTTGTCTAAAATCACTTCGGTGAATAGACGTTAAATGAAATAAACAAACAAACAACAAACAAACAAGTGAAGACCCGTTCAGGAACAGGACTGAAGACTCACTTGTTTACGTCCAAGTACTATTCAGTGAACCAAGCACCTCTCTCACTTCTGCTGTCCACTTCCATCGACACCCGCTTCTCCTTCTTTCCCTCCTCTCCCCCTCCCCCCTCCCCCCACTCTTCACACGCACACTGGATTTTATCTTTCCTATCGTGTTTTGTTATTTCTTATTTCTTCTTATTGCGCACTGAGCATTCAACAA
This sequence comes from Oncomelania hupensis, assembly GCA_036898135.1. Lineage (NCBI taxonomy): Eukaryota > Metazoa > Mollusca > Gastropoda > Littorinimorpha > Pomatiopsidae > Oncomelania > Oncomelania hupensis. The sequence goes on along the minus strand of CM072526.1, from coordinate 964,602 downwards.
TGGAGGGAGACACGCGCGTTATAAATGGACATCATCATCATCATCATCATCATCATCATCATCATCATCATCATCATCATCATCATCATCATCATCACCGTTATAAATCATCATCATCATCATCATCATCATCATCATCATCATCATCATCTTCTTCTTCTTCTTCTTCTTCTTCTTCTTCTTCTTCTTCTTCTTCTTCTTCTTCATGTAACACGATTGCAATTTCTCATTTAGATAACAGAGTTGTCGTCTTCACTGCCGAAAATGAAATGATACGATTAGAATGACAAGAAAAACAACAACACGACATCACAATTCCGCACTATATCAATGTTCGACTCCATTTGCGGAAAATGTACGATTTCAACGCGGAGGATATCCGATTTCACTGCCGATAATATATACGCGATATCTGCGGAAAATATGCGATTTATCTGCGGAGATTGTGCTTGAGCAATTCCACGATGTTGCTGCAGATAATTTTGAAGTTTAAAAAAAATGGAACGGGGGGTGCGTAGGTTGTGGATTTGGGTTTGGGTGGTAGTGGAACTTTTCCATTATTTGGTTTAGCAGTGAGAGAGCAAAAGCCGATAAGCGATTGGACAGGCTGTCAGCCGTAACTAGGTGTTATAGTCAATTCATTATTTTAATCCGTATTTAACTTATAGCCAGAGGTCATCTCGCTCTCAATGTTAACACCTGTTTAATGCTTCCTTCCTTATTATATTTACATGTATTTCATTTTCTTTTATGTTTTAGATTTATTTGTTCGCCTTTTTCATTATTATTGGATTCTGTTCTAATTGGTGTGATTTTATTTTATGTATTAAGTTTTTTGTTGTAATTTATTTATTTTATTTTATTTTATTTTATATAATCCAGTAACTGGCCAGTGTGTGAGTGCGTGTGTGTGTGCGTGTGTATGTGTGTGACTGTTTATGTGTGTATGTGTGTGTGCGTGTGTGTATGTAAAAACAGATATAGTAGAGTTTAAAACTACCATTTAAAGCCCCAACAACATCTTCCCTCCACCACTCCACTCCCTCCCAACAAAAAAGTTAAAAGATTTTAAAATCCATTAGGTGATATGAAAAGAAAGTAAAAGTTTCATTATTTTAATAATTACATTTCTTTTAAATTAATTCATTAATAAATTGTTCAATTTAATGTCGTGCTTTTAGATTTAATTGTCAGCGCATTCTACGGTAGGCGTTTCCCGAAGAGCAGCAGTAACATTTCACAGGCAGGCAAGGTCTGGCTCCAACACCTCTCCAAGGGCTATCATTTCCTATCGAGCTGAGACACCTTACCACTCTAAAGGCTAGACCCTGTAATTCTGCTACCACCAACACTCACCCACCCACCCACCCTCCCTCCTCACCTCTTTTCCCCCCTCAACAACCCCCACCCTTCACATATATTTCTTGTCCCCATTGATCACTAGGAAAATTAGTGTGTGGTGTGAAGATTCCGTACCCTAGGAGAATTATACCGACCTATCTATTATAACATAACATTTTCCATTGCATACATCAATCACGCTAACATGCTGCATCATGCGACTATGTCCCATATCAGTGCAGACATAGGAAACAGGAGCAAACTACTAAACATTTGATAGATTCTATTAATCCCCACTAGCAAGTGAGGTACGACGCCAGAGCAACCCATTTTTTTACATGGATTTAGAAGAGGAGAAAAGGGCAGTGAGGAGAGGGAGGGGGGTGTCCAAAGGGAGGGGGTAAGTATTGAAAGCAGGATCGGAGGGAGCAGGTGGGCATTGAGTGAGGGGAAGGGAAAAGATGATAATTAAAGCCTCTGTAGGTTAGGTAGTGATGATTGAGGTGGGGGCGAAGTTGCATGGAGGGAGAGAGAGAGGGGGAAAGGGTTAGAGAAAGGAGGCCAACTGCTGAAGGAGCGGCTATACACAAGTTAGTGGGGTCACGGAACAAGAACGGTCATGGCGAGAGTGACTAAGACTCAGACGTTTTATTCATAACGAAGATACAGGTGTTAGTCGGGAACCTAATCTTACAATCGTTCCTCGTATCATTCACACACACATTCAGCGATTTTGAGTCCAATATGCCAACGACCAGATAAATAACAACAATAATCCGACAAAACAAATAACTTTAAGAACTATTATGCAGCATACAAAAAAAGATATATGGCAACCTATATTAGTGTTGCAATTACACAACACATTACAAACAACCCAATGTATATTAAATAATCAGGTGGTACAAGTACACACACATTCTAAGACACATCAATTGTAGATGAAATAATCAAGTTGCACATTGGGAAACGTTTGACAAAATCATGGGTTACGTCATATTAAGGCAATGTTGCCTTAAGGTACGTTTGACTGAAGAAAGAGTGGTGCAAGATCTAATTTTTTAAATGAAGAGAGTTCCACATTAGAGGTCCTGAGAATGCAAAACTATTCTTAAACAGGTCAATTCGAGTTGGTGGCCGGATGTATTCGTTAGACCCATAACGTTCTGTCTCAGCAGTTAATAGATTGCTTATTTAAGATGATGCCAGGCCATTTTGCACTTTAAACAAGACGGTAACAGTGTTGAATGTAAACTTATGGAATAAGAACAGTAGGTTTGCTGCTGTAAGTTTTTCCGATGATGAAAGGCTCGAATCATCAATGATAATCTTCTCTGCTCTACGGTGCAATGAGATTAGTTTATTGATATGCACTTCTCCTGCACCACACCATACTGATGACGCATAACTGCGATGTGAAAGGCAGAGGGACGTAAAACAATTTGTTTCGCATCAGGACCGACCAAAAAAATTAATTTATCTAAGAGGTACAGATTTTTAGAGACAAGTTTGCAAACGTAATCTCCATGTTTATGCCATTTAAGTTTATGATCAATAATAACTTTAGGCACGCAATGAGTTTGAACGTGCTCAACAACATCGGTCCGAACAACAAGGTCAAGGCAGAGGGGCGTTCTCTGATGTTTCTGTGCACGTTATGACCATGCTCTTAGTCTTTTTTGGATGTAAAAAATATGTTGTTATTATTGCACTTTTGTGCAATATTATTAATTGCATCCTAAACATCTGGCTGAATTTTGTTTAGGCCATGAGAAGAGGTATAGTTAGAGCTGTCATCAGCAAAGAGATTGCAGGATAGAAAACTTGCAGGTATGTGAAGGGCATGCCATTTATAAACAGGCAAAATAGTAACGGACCTAGCACAGATCCTTGGGGTACACCGGTTTGTGGCACTATCTACGCAAGTGTAAGTCCTTTTCAAGAATACTTGTTGCTTCCTAACAGTCAGAAACGACTGTAAAAGGTTTACTGTAATTCATTTTTAGTGTACAATAATAGTTTAAATACAAGGTTTCTATTAACATGATCAAAAGCCTTTCTAAGATCAAGAAAAACAACACCCACGATTTGGGATTAATTAATAGACGATAGCCTTGAATCACAAATAGACGTGAGGGTAGGGTTGCACGAATGAAATTTAGGAAATCCAGATTGAAAAGGATACAACAGTATTTGTGGTCAATAAACTGCGTAACATTAATATGAATATGCTTTTTAAGAGGTTTAGACAATGCCCGCAACATGAATACTGGACGGAAGTTGTTGACGGCATAAAGATCTTTTCCTTTTGGTAAAGGAGAGAGAGAGAGAGAGAGAGAGAGAGAGAGAGAGAGAGAGAGAGAGAGGGGGGGGGGGAAGGGATGGGTCGTGGAGAGGGAAGGGTATGGCAAAGTGATCAAGAGGGAAGCCAAGCAAATATGAGGAACGGGGTATCATAAATCTGCCGGCATCATTGATCAAGATCGGCGTCGAAATTGCCGATGCCCCCAACCCTCTTCTCCACTCTTCTCCCCTTCACACACGCGCACGCTTACACACACAACCAACTGACAGACAGACAGACATAGACACCCACATACATACACACACATACATACACCCACATACATACACACACATACATACACACACATACATACACACACATCTTTGTCTTTTGGTTGATCTGCTGACGCGTAGTTTTTTCCACCGTTGTGCCGACTCCTTCATTTTTGAAGTTAGAGGTACAGAAAACTACAGTTTTACTTCTTTTCCTTTGCTGAAGCTTATTTTGTGGTGGAATATTCGATAGCTCAAAAAAAGCAAAACTAGACTTTACGTGCTCTGTGGAGACCACACGTGTATAAACGTTGTGGTGACCACACACAAACTTTTTACACACGAACACATGACATCGAAATTTCTGCCGACATTCACTTTCCCGCCCAAATTGTCCCGACTTTACACACAACAAATTGTGGTGACCACATGTGTTAAATTTCTGCCGACATTCGCGTTCCCGCCCAAATTGTCCCGACTTTACACACAACTAATTGTGGTGACCACATGTGTTAAATTTCTACCGACATTCGCGTTCCCGCCCAAATTGTCCCGACTTTAAACACAACTAATTGTGGTGACCACATGTGTTAAATTTCTCCTGACATTCACGTTCCCGCCCAAATTGTCCCGACTTTACACACAACTAATTGTGGTGACCACATGTGTTAAATTTCTGTTGACCATCCAACCACTTTCTACATTCAAACAGAACAGAAGCCAGCATTGCAAACATGTAAGGTGTTGCCAAGTGAAGAGTTTATGTATTATTATTAGGTTAGATCATTATTATTATTATTGATTCTGTTGTGCGTTGGTGCATCACTGTGGTTTCAATGTTTATGTCTGAATGCCACATTATGTACACATTGGATTGCTTATATACACTGTGTAGTGCAAGCAAACTGAAGACTTTGAAGAGTAAAAGTGAGCGAGAGAAGCGATCTGCTATTATGGTCAGATCTCTAATGGCTGTGATTTAAAATTATTAAGAACTAGTGGTTTTTGTACCCTGGCAAGGCAGGGTACACAGGTTGCTGTTTAAAATGTAGACAGAGAGACAACTGTTGTGAGTGAGTTTCATTTGGACGATGATACCTCCCCATATCCCCCTTGATACCTCACAATACCCCCCCCCTCTTATATCTCCCCGTTTCCCCCCGGCCCCCCCCCCCCCCCCCCGGTTTCTTTTTATTTTAGCCGATGAGTTTGTACTTCTGCCTTCAAAACGTCGTTTTGCTCAACCCATTTCGAAAACTAAAAGATATTCAAACTCATTTGCACCCTCTGTTGTCCGCATTCTCAACGTTTATACAATGTAATACAATGGATTGTTTCTTACGATTGATTTCATTGATTCTGTGTCACTATAGACTATAGATATAAGCTGCTGTTTGCTGTGTGAGTGGGTGAGTGGGTATAATTCCAGAGAGAGTGAGATTTTTGCTGGTAGAAACTATTATTTGTAATATTTGTTTTTATAGTTGATATTTTAGTTTACTTATGCATTTAACAGCACATTTATTTTTTTGATTGGGAGTACTCTCTGTGTGTACGTAAGGTCATTTTTAATTTGTATTATTATTCTTATTGGTTATTTTTGCGCCAATGCTGCCTTTGTAATTGTAATTGCTCAGTTTGAGATGAATAAAGTTGTGTGGTATTGTGTTGTGTTGTGTTGTATAGTATTGTATTGTTGAAACGTAAATTTTTTTAACCTGCCAGTGGGTATGCTCAGCCTTAAGATGAATGAAATTGTATTGTGTTGTAATGTATTGTATCTTTCTGCGGAGAAACTATTATCTGGGACATTTTGGGGCAGTTTACTTTTATCACATTCACCTCTAGTTTATTGTATGTATTTAACCGTATATTTTGTTATTTATCTGTTAATTTTTTTAAAATTATTTAATAATTGGATTACTTCGCATGTGTATGTAATATTATTTTTAATTCTTGTGTATTCTGCTATGTCGCGCTGATCCTGCCATTGTAATTGCTCAGTTTGAGATGAATAAAGTTGTATTGTATTGTATTGTATCTTTATTAATTTGAACCTTATTATTTGTCATGTAACACATTTTGATCACTGTGGATGTTTCAAGATTTCCGACTGAATCTAGTTGGCGAGAAAATCACGGACACATTTCACATCCAAATGCTGTGCAACTCTTACAGAAGATATGTTCCAGCAGCATAACACAAAGCACTGAAAAGTAAAAAGCATGCATTTTATCTCACAGACCAGAATTTGTCGGAAATCCTGCAACATCGGCAATAATCAAAGTGACGTGTTAAAATCATTATAATAATGCTTTTTAGCATCTGCAGTTATGATAGATTGAAGCTTAGACAACATAATTAATTTTGTTGAGAGAGTTTTACAAAGATTTTGGATATGTGAATGCCAACTGAGTTTGTTGTCTACGAGGACGCCTAAAAGTTTATGACTTTCAAACTGTTTAATATTATTTACATTCACGACAAAATCAAGAGAAAGCAGAGCCTGCTGATGCGTTTGTCTAGTTATTAACATGGCTTTTGATTTAGATGGATTCAGTGACATATGATTTAACCTGCACCAATCAGCAACATTATTAAAGGCACCTTGTAGAGATTGCTGAATTTCACCTATGTTCCTCCCCTGATTGTGCAATGTCATATCATCAGCTAACATTCAACAGAATTATCTGAGAGGTGTAATGGGAGAGAAAGAGTGCGAAAGAGAGAAAAAGAAAGAAAAAAAAAGAAAGAAAAAAAAGAGAAAGAGAAAGAGGGAGAGAGAGAGAGAGAGAGAGAGAGAGAGAGAGAAAGTGAGAGAGAGAGTGAGAGAGAGAGAAAGTGAGAGAGAGAGAGAGAGAGAGAGAGAGAGAGAGAGAGAGAGCCCGCGTCATCCAAACACACACAAGATATAAAGTAAAACATCCATAATCAACTTTTATTCCCTTGAAAAGTTCATAACTATTATCTCCCCTAGGCACACATAGCAACAAAATCTGCTGTCCATCATGTGTGACTTTTAATGACTTAAGCAATCCCTGTGCTCAGGATTTATTAACAGATGCCACACATCCACCATTAGTTGCTTGCAGAAGAAAAAAAAGGAAGTCGAAGGTCAGGAGGAAACATTCCTTAGATAATCTGTCAGTGTGATTGACTTTTTGTTAATGCTGCTACCATCTTTGGTTCATGCTGCAAAATTAGTTCCATTATTGGTGTGCATATAATCTAATCTATATTATCTAAGCGGGAACCACAGACATAAACATCACGTCTTTCTATGAAAAGTTACAGGAGGTGAGGAAGGATTGCACAAGGGAAGTGGTTGCAATCTTTAGGTGACGCATCAATAAACAACAGTTAGATGAGATAGGTGCTTGTGAGCGGAACTCTCTAGGAGCATCATCAATAAACTACAGTTTGTTAAAACGGGGGATTGCTAGGTGCCTGCTATGAACCAATAATGAAGGGTACTATACTACATATATGTACCCTTTTATTAAAAAAATCAGTGCGAAAGAGAAGATGATCCTTATCTGCTATTGTGTTTTAAATGTGTTCTTGTTAAAGATAGAACACATTTTTAAAATTTGTAATTAACACAATGTTTAACAAAGGTATATGATAAAAGGTAAACATTTTCCTTTCATTCTTCTATAATTCCCATGTCTGATGTCTGAAATCACATAAAATGTCTATGTCTCAAATCACGTCAAAAATACTGATCACGGAAAACAGTCGTTCTAAATTTTGATGAAACAAGTGGTCAGACTGAGACTAAGAGGCTTTAGTGAAGAAACAACCAAAATTCCTAACCACGAGAACTGGGTAATGGAGGGAACAGGGGAGATAAACCTGAACTGTGCAAACTGAAAAACATCGCACAACTCAACTATTGCTATCCAACATTTTGAATATAACAGGATCTTAAAATAAAATTAAAATTAAATTTAAAAAAATCTTCCCCTCCCTCCTCTCCTCCCCACCTCATGGTTGCTCCCAATATGCAACACAATATGCGAAGCCTTTTCAACATAAGTCAAGTTTCTTTCAAATTCAAGCACTGTCGACACTTACAAGCCCTGCAGACTCGTAGTGTTGGCGTCTACAGTCCCTGGCGCATACGTACTTTTCAATATATCCATTTGTCATTTCCATTTGGTTTGTTTACCTGTTTGTTAGCCAATTGTTGTTGACACGGTAGATCAACACACTGTGACAGTAGGGCGATACTTTCGGCGATGGCATACCCACACAAACAATCAGCTACCACAGCTAAACAGGTACATTAAGAAAAATATGTATGCGCCAGAGACTGTAGACGTCAATACTACTAGTCTGCAGTGCTTACACTGCATGAATTTGACAGAAACTTGCCTTTTGTCAAAAAGGTCTTTCCTGCGCCGTGACGTCAACAAGTGTTGCTTACCGGCAGCAACCGCCACACAATCCCTAGTGTGAACTATGCACTGTACAAAATCTAACACGTACAACTAAATGACCATGCGTAAAAGAGAACAAAACTGTTGTAGCTGAAAAAATTTACTTGGATAGAAAAAACCAAACTAAACATCTTATCCTTTGTAAGGAAACATGTCTCGCACAGAAAAACCCCAATGGCACTAACAAAAGTGCTAGATCACAAATTCCGAACAAATTGTTAAATCTGCAAACCTAAGTTTAACACAAATAAATATGCAGCTCATGGTGCAATGTCAAAATAGAATAAACGCTAAGACCCAATAAACGCTTTCTAAAACCAAACTACATAAATGGTTAACTTGCATGGATCAGTACCATGTTGTTTGCGCATGATTACACAGATTTTGTAGTCTCCGGATTCACAGGATGTGATTACGTTCTGAGATCCTGAGGTCACTTCACTTCCGCCCCTCTCTCTCCGCCATGGAACAGCAGAGTAAACAGCATCTTTGAACACGCGGGATTTTTTGTAAGCATTACGAGTAGTTTTATGATTTTGCATGACTTCACACATGTTTTATTGACTACTGACTGTTATTGTAGTTAATATATGCTGCAAAATGTAACAAGACAGGTAATTTTCTCTGCAGAGAGAATAAATTGCTAATAAAATGAGTTTGGTTTTCGTTCTATCTAGTTCTGCACAGATAGTGTTCGATTTCCTGAAGAAGTAAGCATCGTATCTTTCAAAAAAAAAGATTTTGGGTGGAAACAGTACGTTCTGTCTATGTAAGTGGGGGCGTCGAAAACATGGAAGTGACCGGAAAAATAAGAGAAATGTGTACGTAGTACCTTACTTCTATCATTTTATTTGAAAATCAAAAAACCTCTAAGGATTCACTAAAAGCGTTCTTTTTTAAATCAGTTGTTTGTAAATTTATATAGTTAAGTAGTTATTTCTTGCTTACAGGGTCCAGCGCACTGCAAAGGGTCGAATCAGGACCACAAAATCTAGACCAGAATTTGGTTAAAAGAGGACTCACTCCTGATCCATATAAAAGATCTGTCAAAACAAACCCTAGTGTTAAAACCGAAGGCACTCCACCAGCCGATAATTTATAATAAAGGCATCCCACGCAGGGGACGATGAGGCTACACTCTAATTTATCTAACCCCCGTTTACAAAAATAAAATAGAATACAAACATCATTATAAATTATCAATAAAACATACATATAAAATGCCTACATTGCTAAATAATAACATCATAGGAAGCCCTAGTGACCACCTGGCAGAGAGCGTCCAATATTCCCAAGCTGATCTAACAGACCTCATACACAAATAAAAAGTCTTGTCCCGGAAGAATTTTCAAGAAAAAAGGTAGGTTACTGGTCTAGTGAAGAAGAAGATAGTATAGCAGATTGATAGAACAGAGCAGGAATGAGAAAGAGCAAATGAGAAAGACAGCGACAGTGGGAATTTCAAGCACTAAATTTCCAGAAAGTGGGGATACTATTTATACTGAAAACCCCCGGCACCCCAACGGGGGTAAAGATCTGCCGAAACAACCCTAGTGGCAACACTGAATGCACTCCACCAGCCGGTCACTTTACAATAAAGGCATCCCACACAGGGGACGATGAGGCTACACTCTAATTTATCGAACCTCCGTTTACAAAAACAAAATATAAGATTAACAACGTAATAAAATATCAACAAAACATACCAAAAAAATGCCTACATTGCTAAATAATAATATCATAGGAAGTCCCAGTAATGGAATTTTGCACTGGACAAAATCTAAGCAGTTTACTTCAGATTGTTTCTGATGAAGTCTTTAATATTTTTCCATTTGCGATTTGCAAGTACTCTGCTCTGTTCTTGTGCAGCCTCAATTTCAGCTTTCCCTGGTAACTTGCAGTTTAGAAAGAATTTAGCAAAATGCTGATCCACAGCGTTTCTCTCCTCCGAGGTCCACGACTTTCGTGCTGTGTTTGCTCTTGTCTTCCTCCCTGAAAAAAGCAACACAAATGTTTAATACACTCGAAAAAACCCAAACAGCTAAGCAACCTTGATAACAAACTGCATGATCTGGGTGTTGTTTAGGAACTAACCCACTGAGCCTGCTTTCTGTTCTGTGTTTGATGTTAGCACAAAGTTTACACACATGGTCACCACAAAGTTGTGTGTAAAGTTAGGACAATTTTGGCGGGAACATGTTTGTCTTCAGAAATATTAATGTCTTCTGTTCGAATGTAAGAAACATGGTTGTGGTCACTGCAACATTTTACACATGCAGTGTCTCATTTTGGCGCCTAACGTTGGATTATGACCGTTTTTTAACTCAAATGTCTGAGTGACATAAAAACCAGTCGGGTGTGACCGATACACTTGTGTCACAATCCCACATCCCATATAATGATAGGCGAAGATGACAGATAAAACCCAAACCAACACGTGATCGTCTTTCTACAAATACCTGTGACAAGTTGGGCCTGTGGCAAGTGGTGCCTGTGACAAATCAGGCTAATCCCATAAAATGCATGCTTAAGATTGATGCACAATTTTTAAAATCAACACTTACCAGCGAAAATATACTATTTTTAAATCTATGCTACTTTACTAGTGTTATAATTTAGTTGAATGTAACTTACTTTTTGGATGAGACGACGAACACGGTTGCCCATCACAATCACTGTCGTCAACAACACCACAATCGGCAGTTCCTAGACAAAGAAAAAAACAAATGATTGGCTAAGTTTTTCACTATTTTTTCATAGAGAATTCTGTGGCACAAAAAGAGTTAAAGATCACAAGTATCCAGCAAAATAAATGCCCTTTTTCAAAAAACACATTACTTCTTCCATCAACTCTTCCATTACCTGTGCCAATCCCATATGTGAAAGGTGTTAGTCAAGTCACTTACTTTTGGTTTTGGTTGGAGAAGATGAACACGGTTGCTTATCAGAAACACTGTCACCATCAACAGCCCCTGTACAAAGAACAAATAAACATTGCTTCAGCCACACAACAGCATTGCCTATCTCAGAGATATAAAAACAGATTCACATTAACAGTTTCAGTGATCGAGTCTCAAGGTTTTTTTCCCTATCACTTATGAAAATACAAAAAGAGACAGTTGTGAATTATGTCAATTATGCAACATTGACTATATCGCTGATATACGAGTATATCCAACAATATCACATAACTGTCCCCTTTACCCAATTATGAGTTTAAAATGTGTCTCACCATCACTCCATACATAGCAAGTGACTTATTTCGACAGAGACACATGAAACCGAAAGAACTGGCATCACATTTTATCAGCAATTTTCTCTATTTTCAGAAGAAAAAGAACTTGGGCAATTATGTTGTGCTCCTCTTGATTTGTTTAGATATGATATAAATGGAAAAAACATGAAAGACACAGGAGGTCCACAAATATATAACGACAGTTGAACTTGAATACGAGTGGCTTACCAAGCCAGTGGCTATTTGCAACTTTTTGAGTTTAAGTCTAGAGAAGCTGAGACTTAGCCAGTTATAAATATTGTAGTTTAATTTTTTTTCCATATAGCAAAATTAATAATGAAAACAGATTGAAAACAAGTCCTTAGACCTTTAGCGGCACAAATTACTGTAGCATAATATTTATGTCTTGCAGGAGTTTTAATAATCTTTCTCCATAACTTCTATCTTTTTGGCATACTGCAAAGGAGTCATTCTTTGTACACACAGCAAAAGTGTTTACATGCTAATAGCCATTACTGTTTTTTTTAATTACAAAAGAGTGCCGAGTAGCTGTCTCCCTGTCGAACTAAACTTCCTCTCAAGCAGTATTGGAATGAAGCATACGTGATACTGGTTTAGGAAAACGGAAGATTATTGATTGTTTTAGGCGGAAGAAATTATTCAGAGGCAGAAGAGCAGAAGAAAGCTTTGAATTGTGGAAGAATTTTCCGCCAAAACAGAAGGTAGTCAGGTCTCATTCCATATTGTCTTTCAATTCAACTCAACTTTTTCATTAATCTATCAGTATCAGTGACACAAAACAACTAACAATTTACTGACTTGCACAATTGGAAGACCTTTCAGCTGGATGCTGACGAATTGTTGAGAGAGGTGCCGTTTCCTTGCAGGCCTTTTCAGCTGGCTGCTGGTGGATTAGTGAGAGAGGTACCGTTTCCTTGCAGGTCTTTTCAGCTGGCTGCTGGCGGATTGTTGAGAGAGGTGCCGTTTCCTCGCAAACAACGTCCTCTTCTTCTTCTTCATCACCCTCTTCATCCAAAACTGTGATTAAAAAATACCATCCTGACATGAAGAAAGCAATGAAAATGAAAATACTTGGTACGTACTTACTGCTAACACTGTTAACTGTAGGTAGTGGCAGCCCAATTTTTTTTAAACTTTGTGTTTTCAAATATGTGTTTTGTGAAACTATAACAAAATGCAAGCAAGAGTTTACAGGTGTGAGTTGTTAATGCAACTGGGCGATAATTGTCGATGAATTTCCGAGGTTTGTTTTGTTTTAAAATGGGTACCACAATGGCTTGACGCCGGCCAAAAACATTTCTTAAAATGATTTAAAGGGATACTTTTAAAAGAAAGTGGAGCACGTTTGACCATTAAATAGTAGACCCCATCCGGACCAACACTCTTATTTACCGCTCGAAGCATCTCCAACATAATGAAGGGAAGCATGACACCCACCCCCAACCCCTCCCCCCACCCCACAAAAAAATGCCAGTGGCAATAGAATTTTTTTTAAAGGCCTATAGAAAGTTATTGAGTTTAATCACTTACTATCAGCAGCAGAAACTGTAATTTCATCCAGAGTCTTCCCACGAATGGTTGCGAGGTTGCCTTTTTCCAGTGCCAGCAGCAACTTTGACACCTTTGCAGCTTGGTATGTCTGCTGTGGGAGGCGATAGAATTCCCTGTGGATCCTTATGTCATGGCCCATAAAATCAGCCAGAACATCCAGTTCATGATCTTTTAGATTGACCACTTGGGATATAGTGGCAATTTGTTTCCTCAGCTTGGTTGATGTGATGATTTCTGGATGTTTCACACCACACTCTGCCACTTCATCCCTAAGGCAGTCACTGCCTCTGATATGTCCAAGTGAACCGCCGCCTTGTCTTGGAAACAGAAACGTGTTGTCAGGGTTGATGCCCACCTTGTCTCTTGTGAATACAAGGGTTTTCAATGAACCCTTCATTGCAGATGTCAACAAAATTGGAACAGTTCTCCCTTTTTTCCCAGGGATCTCTATTCTTGTCAAGCATCGACTAAGTTTTAGCTCGAGTTTTGAGAAAACGTTTCTTTCAATCTCATCGTCATGAGAGCAGGTTTCAGAGTGCTGTGTGAAATGGGCTACTTTCATTTTTGACACTTCACCTTGGCGTCTCCTGTTGAACATCATGATTTGTGTCAGCGTGACGCTGTTCAGAGTTTTCCAATTTTCAGCCACAGTGTCACTGTCAGCTGATAGTGTGTCCGATTCTAGCAAATCAGCACACCTTTTTGCCTTTTCCTGGAGATGGCTTGACAGAAGAACAATATCAGATGTCACAGGCAACAGGCATGGCGAATTCATCTTCCTTTTTTTGAGAGTTCTCAGCGCATGGTGGGATATCCGCTGATTCCAGGTCAACTCAATGAGTTTGATCATTTGCAATGCTTTTTGCTCTCCCACACTGTCAAGGTTTTGCAAACAGACTGATTGATGGATTAAGGCACACTTTTTGAAGTACATACCACAGTTTTTGGCGAAAGACGGTGTGTCAAATTCCTGCGAGTCGCCATTGTAACCAGCAAGTCGCTTTGTTGCCTCAACCAATGCATCATACTTGTCAGGCGAGATACAGTCAGTTAAAGACACAGGACTGCCAACAACCTTCCTAACTTCGAGCAGCACTTTGGCAACAGTTCTGACCTTTGTTCTGATGTAGTTGTGCATATCTGGGTCGTGACCATTTTTGTCAAACTCAACTTCCCCATATTTTGCAATCAAATGGTCTGTTTTGGCAAGAGTGGACACAACATCTTTTCTAAAGGAACTCTGGAACTCTGAAAACCGAGTGCTTTTTGTCTGGTTTGGGAGAAGACACTGACCCTTCCTGACTCTTCCTCCCCTGACCTTATCACCAACAGTGGCAAAAGAACAAGCGTGTCTGTACAAGAAAACCTTCAGAAAATATCCGTAACAATAAGGACAAGGAACGTAACTTTCCTTTTGATCATCTTTACACTTTGTAGGTCTGTGTGATACAATCATGACACCCTTGCCATTCTTTAATACCTCCACATTATGGAGGTGGTTTCCAAGATTTCTCATTTTTGATAACAAAGCACACTTCTGTTTTTCATCTCTGCATGAAGCAAACTCCGTCACACTTTCTTCATCAGCATGTTGGGTAAGCAAATGTCTTGGCAAGCGTTTCTGGGCGCGTCCACAGAAGACACAGTACCAACATTTCTTGTCGGTTGTTGACTGAACTGTAATTGAAGGCTCTCTGTCTTGGGCAGATTGTGACTGAACTGTAATTGAAGGTTCTCCGTCCTGGGAGGATTGTGCAGGCAAAGTGGCGACTGGGTCTTGTTTTTGACTCAAAGCAGAGAAAGTAACAGACTCTTCACTTTCGTCACTTTCTGGAACTTGTGTCACTTGAACATCATCATGTTTGGAGCTTGTATCAGAGTCTGTGTCAGTTGGAGGAACAAAGTTTGGATCATTGTCACTGTCATCAGGGCAGTCTTCTTCTCCATCAATTGAAAATAGGGAGTCGCTTTCACTGTTAAAGCCACTGGTGCCAGTTGTGGACAGATTATCATGATGCTCCTGGAACCAAAAGAAATACAATATAAATAAGTTAAGTTTTAGCCGAAGACAAAATGTAACCACCTGTGTGGTGGGAGATTAAAAGCGGTCACACGCTAGGATCCTACCTGTCCTCTGATGAAAAACCCTTTACTCTCTCTTGGAAAACACAGACGAAAATTTTAGGCATTTACTTTTGCAACACTGTTCCTGCATCATCTATAGAAGGAAACTGGGAAAAACGGATTTACAATATACAAAGTTTAATTGTATCTTGGTCCCAGAGAAATTTGAATATTAGTGGCAAATTAGAAGAGTTGGCAAGAGAGCTGGACCACTATCGATGAAACATTTTAGGTAACAGCGAACTGCGCTGGAAAGGTATAGGCGAAACAATGACCGACAAAGGCCACAAGCTTTATTTTAGCGAGAGAGACGACAGGTGCGAACACGGTGTTGGATTCTTGGTCCACAAAGACATTCTGGCCACTGTCATGGGTTGCCGTCCAGTCTCCAGTAGACTCATAACCACCCGTCTGAGGGCAGCCACTTTCAACATCCCCATTATCCAGGCCTATGTCCCATCATCGGGATATGACGACAACGAAGTCGAGGATTTCTATGACCATCTACAGGCTGTTCTTGACCAAGTTCCGAGAAAGGACATAGTCATAGTGCAATGCCATTGGAATGACCAACAGCCTACATTCCAATGTAAGGCTGGTGCGCTCCCTTGTCATCTCCATCTGCCTATACGCTTGCAAAACATGGACTCTCACAGCAGATCTACAACGAAGAATACAAAGCACAGAGATGAGGAGCTACAGAAGACTCCTGGGCATATCCAGCATATCACCAACAACGAAGTTCGACAGACCATCACACAAGCCATTGAACAACACATGACATGCTCACAGTGGTGAAAAAACTCCGATGGTATGGCCACGTCACCAGATCATCAGCTCTTGCAAAGACCATCCTGCAAGGCACAGTACAAGTAGGCAGAAGAAGATGGAGACAGAAAAAGCGGTGGGAAGACATTCGAGAATGGACTGGTTTGACACTGAGTGAAGCCATGAGGGCTGCTGAGGACAGAGAAAGATGGAGTACACTGGTTAAACAATCATCTGTGGTGCCTCAACGACTTCCGAGTTATGGGATAGGATAAGATTGGATAAGAATAAAAAATATTCAAATACCCGTGCATTTGAAAAGGTTAAAAGAACTGTTGTATGTAACACACTTGAAAATGGAGGCCTTAATTTGATTGATATAAATGAAATGCAAGCATCATTTCTACTTTTGTGGGACCTGGAGTTACTACAAACTTGGTGCTGATAATACATATGCTTCATTTCAGATGCTTCTTTTAAAATTTTTGTTGGAATATGTCATGTTTTTTTGTTCTGGAAGAATGTGTTGATCACCTGGCTAAACAACTAAGATTACGTTGGCAAAACATTGTAATTAAAAATTGCTGTCTTTGGAATAATGATTGTATTAAGTATAAAAATATATGTTTATATTTTAAAGATTGGCTGAAAGCAAATATCTTCTTTGTAAGTAATATTGTAAACAAAAGCGAAATTATTAACTTTTGAGCGCCTGTGTGATAGAGTAGGCCGCTCGCCATCACGGGTGTTTGAATACAGCGCAATGTGCACTGCGCTTCATGGCTGCGTGGTACAAACCAGGCTGGGGAACAACTCACACTCAAAACCTCTAAAAATTGGCCGGGGCCCAGGGGCCGCCCAGGCCCCAGTCTGGTCCTGGGGCAACACCCTGTTAGGAGGACCGGGAAGTGGGAGTGGGGCAAAGCCCCCCGGCAGCTACCGCATTTCAGCAAATTAAAGATCATTTTAGGCCCTCTCCTAAAAGCAAGAAAAGAAAAACGATATCCAGAAAGTCATGCAGACACAAAGACAACAACCAAAATGAAGACATAATTGAAAATAAAATCTCGCAATGCAATTTTGTTTTTCTAGGAAAGAAAAGTCACTTTCTGAGAGGAGAGTTCCCCAGCGTTTGTCAAACGCTTATAATTATTTTTTTTTCATTCACAAGAATTTTTGTCCGTCCACCCCACTCTCCTTTCTGCTCGTAAACTGAGACTCTAGCTATCCGAGGCTGGAACAACACAACCATGTTCCGTTAATTTTTTGTTGAGAAAATATGATCTCTCACTGACCGGGTCACATTGGGCAATAGCAAGTGAATCCACAAAAGAAGAAAGTAAAATTATTACACTGAAAAAATTCTGCACAATATATATCCTATAAATATACTTTTTAATAAGATGGGACTAAGGGATACTAAAAACTGTAAATACTGCAACGTAATTGACTATATTGAACATTTCTTTTTTCACTGATCAAAGGTTACAAAAATTTGGACGCACTGCATAAACTATAGTTAGATACAAACAAACCGCAAGGTGACTTTGTCAGAGACAGAAGTACTGTTGGGATACAATCCTCAAAGACTTTCAATGAAATGTATTAAACATGCTAACCATGTTATTTTGATTACAAAAATGATCATTAGTAAATTTTAGAAAAGGTACTGAAATCAAAATTAGGAAAACATTTTTGAGATATAACAGTTCATTCATTGTATATGCCTGATGTACGGATAACCATTGATAAAAGCTTATGAAAAGGGCACCCGTTCAACACTCCCCCCTCCCCCCCAAAAAAAAAGTCTGAGGTGAACCAACTGAGAAAAAAAAAAAGAAACGAAATGGAAAAAAGAAAAAAAAAGGACTATTCTGGTTGAGGGAAAACAAAATATTCTGGTTGAGACTGGTTATGATTCTAATCTGTATGGTATTCTGTCTTAACTCTTGCGTCAAAATAGAACAAGGCCAAGTATACAGATAGTGTCACCAAAGGTTTTATTTGCAACGATGCAAACTTAGCGTA
>CM072526.1:911533-941533 GCA_036898135.1 Oncomelania hupensis | reverse complement strand
CGAATGTTGTCCGCCCATCTCTTTTTGTGCCTCCCTCTTCTTCTGCCTCCTTGCACTGTGCCTTACAGGATGGTTTTTGCAAGGGCCTGATGCTCTGGTGACGTTGCCATACCATCGGAGTTTCCGTTTCTTCACCACTGTGAGCATGTCATCATGTTGCCCAACGGCTTGTGTGATGGTCTGTCGGACTTCGTTGTTGGTGATGGATGTGCTGGGTATAGGAAATGCCCAGAAGTCTTCTGTAGCACCTCATCTCCATGCTTTGTATTCTTCGTTGTAGGTCTGCTGTAAGGGTCCGTGTTTCGCAAGCGTATAGGAATATGGAGATGGCAAGTGAGCGCAGCAGCCTTACCTTGGAATGTAGACTGATGGTCCTGTCTTTTCAAATGGGCTTCAACATTGTCAGGGCAACAGTTGTTTGTGCGATCCTGGAGATCGCATTTGAAACTGCAGGCTAGATATGCAAAGTTCAGACAACGGAATACACATAAAAGTGGCAATTTTTCACTGTCAATCTAAAGAGTATGATTGCTCTGGTGGTTCAGCGTTGTTTTAGGTCCACATCCCTCTTTCTCAGAAGGGCTAACTCCGTCCGCCATATCGCCAATGGTTGGAGTAGACGTTGAACAATTGAGATGGGCCACCCGCTTCCACACTGCGAGTTATGGTCTTGATTTTGTGGTCCTGATTCCGCTCCTTGCAGTCCGCTGGACCCTGTAAGCAATGAATAACTAAATAACTTCCACACTGCGTTCACTAAAGGCTGGCTAAGACAGACGCTAGTCTCACTCTGAGCGAGTCTCAACTACTGTGTACGATTCAGTCCATGCCCGTACTTAAGACGTGTTTATCCCAAGGCAGAATGTGCATCTAAACATGGCTTTAAAAAATGTGCAGGCTGTTACCTTTGCAGTACGTTGTTCGTCTTTTATCCCTGCATCCAAACAGGCGTCGTCTTCTGAATTCTTCTTCCACCTTCAATGAATGCAGTTGTTAACAGTTGCTTCTAGTGTTGTTGTTGTTGTTGTTTTCGACCCCTTGTTCTATTTTAATATTTCTCCTATGTCTGAGAAATCACTTTGTTGGTTCGTTTGTTTGCTGTTTTGCTGTTTTTGTTGTTGTTTCTGTTTGCTTGCTTTCTTTTTATTTGATTTTCATTCATGCACACACATACATAAAGGCACACATACAAATACACAAAAAGATACAGACACACATACAAACACACACACAAATACGCACGCGCGAACACACAAAGCACGCATACGCACACACACATCAGGACAACATAAACAGACATACGCACATACCACAGGCGGCGGAAGCTGCTCAGGATTGGGGGGGCACACACACATTTTATTCACTGACATCAGGGCCGGACCTGGGAAAGTCGAGGGGGTGGGTGGGGGGGGGTAGGGGCGGGAATAAAAAGATTCAGCGAAAGCGCGAAGCGCCGAGCCTTTTGGGGAGGGGGGGGGGGAAGGGAGGGGTACGGGGACATGCTCCCCCGGAATTTTTTTTTTTCAAGGATGCAAAATGGTGCCATCTGGTGCAATCTGAACCTTCAAAAAGCCATCTGTGATGGTCTGGGACTTTGAGCTTTTTGAACAATTGAACTCACAAACTCTGGGGTACAAAAATTATCCTCTGCCCCTCCCTTAAACACACACACACACACACACCCACACTAACATTTTTTTATCAGCAGAGATGTTTTGTATACTATTATTATTCACTACTTTTTGTTGATCGTTAACGGTATAAAGCTTTACCTTGTAGTTTATGAACATCACCGCCCTGCTTTCACTTAATTCAGTCTTGCTGCACTATATGTTCCTCGGCATTAGTATCATTTGTGAATTGTATCTTCTGGCAAAACAGTTCACTGCCTCTTTGAAGTCAATATCAATATCCCTGTGCACTTTCAGTAAAGCAAGTCCATTGAGTCTCTGTTGCCCCATTGTAGAGCGCAGGTAGTTTTTCAGGTTGCGCAACTGACTTTTTGAGCGCTCACACTCGGCAGTAGAGACAGGCAGGGTGCAAAGGTTCTTTAGCATGATGAACAGGTTGGGATAAAAATCCCTGTCACAATGTTTCAGTGCTTCTGATGCCGTGGATGGGATGATAGCTGTCCCATTCTCAGCAGCACTTCGCCTTTTGCAAACCCACCGTTGGTATTCTGCATGAAGGGTAGCGTTGTTTGGTAGGTCAGACTCCCACAACATTGCCAGTGTCTTCACCCTTCTGGAATCTGCATGAAACCATCCTGGTTGTCTATTAAAGTGCTTGGCACCAGACAGAGACGACCAACTGCTATGCCAGCATTTTTTAACCTCGAGTTCAATTCGGTTGACAGGTGTTCCAAGAAAGGAATGGCAATGATAATCTTGAAATATTCTTCTGGAGTGGCCGCAGTTTGGTTGTCACGGAGAGTCTGTCGGGATGCTTGACGAGGAACACTAACACCAGTTGTCAAAGCATTTGCCATTTTGCTGACTTCACCAAACCAGGCAACGAACGCTGTGTCGACATCTCTTCTAATAGAAGACTTGCAGTTACTGAACTCTTTGATTTCCCTGTAGGCATCGACAACATCTTTTGTCCTTTTCTGCAGCTTCACTGTCAAGGGTTTCCATTTCAACGATATTTTTGGACGATTCAGCGATGGTCGTTTCAATGGATAATCGTTACAACGAATTGTCATAATTATCAACTTAGCATCTTAATTAATATTTCTAAAAAGTCGTTTTTGGTGGATTAGGGCAGTATCAAGGTGAAGGTGCTGGAAGAGGCTTGCGGCCAGAACAAGAAAATATGGCTGCATTTACTAATTTAGGCTTAGGGGTTGGGTTACTTGGTCGTTTCAACGGAAAAATGCTTTGGACGTTTCAACGGATCCCTTGAAATGGATTTCCATGGAATTGACTATAAATAACTCTTTGTACTTTGGACCAAAAGTGACTAAAAATTGCAATGTTTTAAAAACAATTTAAAAAAAAATTGAAACTCTTAGCATAAAAAAAATTCAATTTTTTTAATCTGGAGGGGAGGGGAGGGGGTCCGGAACCCAGGTAACCCCCCCCCCCTCCCCCCTGGGTCATTCCCTGGACATTTACTCCAAATAATTTGAACTATTTTCATAGACACTATGTAAGAGAGAAAAAAAGATTTATCATATATTTCTACAACTGTGCATATTAGAGGGAGAGAGAGAGAGGTGGGGGGGAGGGTATAGAGAAAGGGAGAGAAACTGACCTGACAATGTTGATCCATCACAGTAACAAAAGTCATGCATGTCATTTGGCATGGGAATTTTTTTTTTACACCGTTAATTTTCCAAAGTATGCCTGACGGCGCAATTATTTAGACGCTCCTGCGTCATCGTTGCCCGAAGGTATGTTTTTACCCGCTTTAGGGCTGAAAAACTGCGTTCAGCCGTTGCAGTTGTGGTTGGGATGGTGAAGTACAGTCTGAGAAGTTTATCCACTTCACTCAGATTCCGTCGCACAATGTCAGAAGCTTTCAGTTCATCCGGCAGTGCTTTGAAGATGGTGATCCTAGAGTTAGCCGCCTTCCTGGTGTCACCCAGTGCATGTGGGAGGAGTTCTAGCTGAGTTTTGAATCTGTCCAAGTCGATGTCAGCGGAATATGTATCTTTGATTTCTTGAGGAATTTCTGGTCTCTTCCCTGCTGCTCCATCACTTAGAAGAACTTCAATTTTCCTTTATAAGTCGAGAGCTATTTGATCAAACCGGCTCTTTAAATGTTCTTTGATGTTGTCAATGGCCTCACAGTATTGCTGTCTGTAGTAAGCAGATGGACAAGAGTAGCTGTGACCCTGTGAGCCATCGTCCAGTCTTCGTGGAGGCTGCTTCTGTCTAGGAACGCAGGGCTCATCACACAAATTTGCAGCTTTCGTTGTGATGTCAGCAAAAAAATGTTTCATAACAATCTTCATGCCGCATGCTTTCCAGTGTTCTCAGACCAATGTCAGCAGCGTTTACTGCGTCATCACAAGTCGTTTGTTTTCTTTGAAGAACTGTCGCCAGCTCTTCAGTCACAGCAAGGATCTCATCTTTGAATCTTTTTGCAACTCCTGACACATGACCCTGAAAATTACTCGCCCCGTCGTAGGCATGGCCCCTGCAGTTTTGCACTGGCAAGTCAAGTCTGATCAAGCAGTCCTTCAGTGCTTTAAAAATGATCTCAGCGCAGGTATTGTTAACTTGCATCAGTCCAGAGAAAGGGGGAAAATATTGGTTTGAACCTCCAAATAGTGTTTTTGAGGGGCTGAATATTGGGGGGGCAAATGTATAGGTTTGCCCCCCCAATATTTTTCTAGGGGGGGCCAGTGCCCCCCTTGCCCCCCCGCTTCCGCCGCCTGTGCATACAAAGACACAGGCACACATACACTCACGCACATGAGAGATCTCCCTCCACGTGTCAAGACCAACACCTAGACATTAGATGTGAGTTGAGGTCACAAAAAGACAAAATATCTGTTTCAAATGTTCCCCCGCAAGCGTCTGTAATTTCACATCTCGGGGTTAACTATTCCTAAGTTTTAGTTCCGCGAAACAGCGACTGCCAAAAACCGCACACCCATCATAAGAATTCCAATCCAGTCCATTCATGTAAAGTCTGATAACTAATGATTTTAAACTTTACCCAAGAAATAATAAGTGGGAAAAGATAGCAACCATTCGTGTATTTCCAGACACAGAGACAAAAAATACCCATGTTTGGCGGTGTTTAGCCTGGGTTTTATTCGAACGAAGTACAAGAACAACATGAAATGATAGGCCGCTATCTGAACTAAACATGAAATAATACATTACATTACACGGTTGTTGTTTTAGGTCCAGCGGACCCTTCCGAGCCAAATCAGGACCAATGATGAAATGATAGGCCTCTATCTGAACTAAACATGAAATGATAGACCACTATCTGAACTAAACATGAAATGATAGACCACTATCTGAACTAAACATGAAATGATAGACCACTATCTGAACTAAACATGAAATGATAGACCGCTATCTGAACTAAACATGAAATGATAGACCACTCTCTGAACTAAACATGAAATGATAGACCGCTATCTGAACTAAACATGAAATGATAGACCACTCTCTGAACTAAACATGAAATGATAGACCGCTATCTGAACTAAACATGAAATGATAGACCACTATCTGAACTAAACATGAAATGATAGGCCGCTATCTGAACTAAAAATGAAATGATAGGCCAATATCTGAACTAAACATGAAATGATAGGCCGCTATCTGAACTAAACATGAAATGATAGACCACTAGCTGAACTAAACATGAAATGATAGACCACTATCTGAACTAAACATGAAATGATAGACCAATATCTGAACTAAACATGAAATGATAGACCAATATCTGAACTAAACATGAAATGATAGACCGCTATCTGAACTAAACATGAAATGATAGGCCAATATCTGAACTAAACATGAAATGATAGGCCAATATCTGAACTAAACATGAAATGATAGACCACTGTCTGAACTAAACATGAAATGATAGACCACTATCTGAAATAAACATGAAATGATAGACCACTATCTGAACTAAACATGAAATGATAGACCAATATCTGAACTAAACATGAAATGATAGACCACTATCTGAACTAAACATGAAATGATAGACCACTATCTGAACTAAACATGAAATTATAGGCCAATATCTGAACTAAAAATGAAATGATAGGCCAATATCTGAACTAAACATGAAATGATAGACCACTATCTGAACTAAACATGAAATGATAGACCACTATCTGAAATAAACATGAAATGATAGACCACTATCTGAACTAAACATGAAATGATAGACCAATATCTGAACTAAACATGAAATGATAGACCACTATCTGAACTAAACATGAAATGATAGACCACTATCTGAACTAAACATGAAATGATAGACCACTATCTGAACTAAACATGAAATGATAGACCACTATCTGAACTAAACATGAAATGATAGACCACTATCTGAACTAAACATGAAATGATAGACCACTATCTGATCTACACATGAAATGATAGACCCCTATCTGAACTAAACATGAAATGATAGACCACTATCTGAATTAAACATGAAATGACAGACCACTATCTGAACGATCTATAGTATGAAAATAAAATTACCCAAATCGCCTTCGCTAGTTTTTACAATCAGCGCAAAACGTGTTTACAAAATCGTGAAGCACAATGAAGTTGACCTTTAGAGAAAGTACAAATACTAAGGATGTAACATGCTTAGCTGAAGAAAACAAACACGACGAATTGCGCTTCATGAATTGCAAAAAGTGTGTTTTGAAGTAAAAAGTGAAAATCGGAGTGACCGGACGGCTGCTGCTATTGTTCATTATTTGAAGTACCTCTATACCCAAAACCCAACCAAATCGCTTTAGCCAGTTTTGATATCTTTAACAAAACGTGTTTTGCTATAAAATGACTCCAATGACATTGACCTTTGCGGCGGAGCTGATATGATAAGGAGGGTCACTCACCACTATAATATTCCTAGCTGATATGATAAGGAGGGTCACTAACCACTGTAATATTCCTAGCTGATATGATAAGGAGGGTCACTAACCACTGTAATATTCCTAGCTGATATGATAAGGAGGGTCACTAACCACTGTAATATTCCTAGCTGATATGATAAGGAGGGTCACTAACCACTGTAATATTCCTAGCTGATATGATAAGGAGGGTCACTAACCACTGTAATATTCCTAGCTGATATGATAAGGAGGGTCACTAACCACTGTAAAATTCCTATCTGATATGATAAGGAGGGTCACTAACCACTGTAATATTCCTAGCTGATATGATAAGGAGGGTCACTAACCACTGTAATATTCCTAGCTGATATGATCAGGAGGGTCACTAACCACTGTAATATTCCTAGCTGATATGATAAGGAGGGTCACTAACCACTGTAATATTCCTATCTGATATGATAAGGAGGGTCACTAACCACTGTAATATTCCTAGCTGATATGATCAGGAGGGTAACTAACCACTGTAATATTCGTAGCTGATATGATAAGGAGGGTCACTAACCACTGTAATATTCCTATCTGATATGATAAGGAGGGTCACTAACCACTGTAATATTCCTAGCTGATATGATAAGGAGGGTCACTAACCACTGTAATATTCCTAGCTCATATGATAAGGAGGGTCACTAACCACTGTAATATTCCTAGCTGATATGATCAGGAGGGTCACTAACCACTGTAATATTCCTAGCTGATATGATAAGGAGGGTCACTAACCACTGTAATATTCCTAGCTGATATGATAAGGAGGGTCACTAACCACTGTAATATTCTTAGCTGATATGATAAGGAGGGTCACTAACCACTGTAATATTCCTAGCTGATATGATAAGGAGGGTCACTAACCACTGTAATATTCCTATCTGATATGATAAGGGGGGTCACTAACCACTGTAATATTCCTATCAAGTTTGGTCCAAATTCACAATCAGTGGTTTTAGAGATATATGGCTTCCAATAAACTGACAGACGGACCGACCTACAGACCGATGTTTGGCTCGTTCTGATTTCCCACGAATATTTCAAAGTATTTTCATATATTATCTATAAATGTAACTTAACTTTGAAACACACCCAAGATCACGTAACAAGCTTTCTCTCTCTATCCCTGTCTTTCTGTCTCTCCGTCTCTCTCTGTCTCTCTGTCTCTGTCTCTGTCTCTGTCTCTGTCTCTCTCTCTCTCTCTCTCTCTCTCTCTCTCTCTCTCTCTCTCTCTCTCTCTCTCTCTGTCAATAAGACCATATACGTTTAATGACTTCGGTGTTCTCTATCATTGACAATGTTCTGGTACTGTCCTATTCAAAACGAAACCTAAATGTTCCTTAGGCCTATGTTCCTCGAAATCTAGGTTTATATTCCCTCGGGTCTACAAGAAGAATAATAATACTAATAATACTAATAATAATAATAATAATAATAATAAGAAGAAGAAGAAGAAGAAGAAGAAGAAGAAGAAGAAGAAGAAGAAGAAGAAGAAGAAGAAGAAGAAGAAGAAGAAGAAGAAGAAGAAGAAGACGAAGACGAAGACGAAGAAGAAGAAGAAGAAGAAGAAGAAGAAGAAGACGAAGAAGAAGAAGAAGAAGAAGAAGAAGAAGAAGAAGAAGAAGAAGAAGACAGAATGTTATCACGCGCTTTTTCTTCAATGGAACTGAAAGCGCGGCGATCTGAAGAGATCGCTAGTACAGAAGTCGGAATAGAAATGCGTTTTGGTATTGTTGAAGTAAGGTATGAGGTAAACCAGAGTACCCGGAGAAAACCCTCGGTGTCCTAAGTCATGCAAGTTCGTCCCACGCGGGGTTCGATCCCGCGACCTCCAGCTTAGGAAGCCAGCTCTCTAACCACTGAGCTACCAGGATCATCCTACCCACCTCCACCCCATCCTCCCCCTAACAACTTTACGTTCGACATTGTTTTCTATTTATTTTGTATGTTGTGATTTATTAATTGTGTGTGTGTGTGTGTGTAAATGTGTGAATGGACTGTGGATATGTGGGGGGTGTATGTATGTATGTGTGTGTGCGTGTGTGTGTATGTGTGTGTGTGTGTGCGTGTGTGTGGACTTGTTTACACGGCGTTGTTGGGATCAACTAGTGAACATCTACATTACTTGTTTTGACAGCCCTCGTTGTTTTGACGTCAATTCAATGATCCATTAGGGTCAGGCCTATGTTAGGGCAAGGGTTAGGGTAAGGGTTAGGGTTGAATTAGTTTTAAAGTACTTTATAAAGGGGACGCAATAATTATGACCCATTGTCAACACAACGTTTGTGGCGTTTGAGGAAAGTCATAATAACGCCGTGAAAATAAGTTTGTGTGTGTGTGTGTGTGTGTGTGTGTGTGTGTGTGTGTGTGGGTGTGTGTGTGTGTGTAGGTGTGCGTGCGTGTGTGTGTGTTTGTGTGAAGGTTAACAACATTTTACCTTATATTCTAGGGTCACTCTATTATCTAAGTGGAAACATCGGCCTGAAGGTAAAAAGGCCCACAAGAATTTAAACCTGAGTGAACATAGACCTTAGCAGGGAGATGGGGGAGGAGGAAGAATATACCTAGAGGGTCATAGAGGCAGGGGAACATAGACATGCTTCCGGTTTTTCCCAGGACAGTAAGCGTGATCTGCATGCGATTTGAGCTCTGCTGTCCCATTTTATGAAGATTGGAAATGTCGATCGGGGCTAGGTTTCTGTCAGTGTAAATGATGCCAACATCAAGTAACTCCAGCGACGTTCTACCGTCAGCTAGTCTAGAAAGCATGTTGTGTCTAGAGGGCCTGCTTTGAATGTGTGTTTATTACTTAGTAGTCTGGATCTCGCCTCGTGTTGACGCAATAAAATCAGTTCGTGGTCGTTTCACGTCAGCTAGTCCTAAAAAAAAATCGGAATTTTGTATTTCGATGGCCTTTCCTTTTTTCTTCCTTCGTTTTGATGATTACGTACTTGTCTGAATCTTGCAAACTAAGGACACGTATACTTTAAATTGTCTTTCAAAGGGTAAACTAATTTGTTCCCCCCCCCCTCCTCCCCGTAATCTTCCGGTGGCTTGGAAAGAGAGTTGTAATGAGTCTTTCTTTTCGCATGGCCAGCTTTGTGAGGACGGTGCCTATTCATCTCCTTTTTCTCGCTGTCTTGCCTTTTTCCCGGTTCTAAAGAGAGTCAGGTACCGTACTGACAGTGGTGTGTGTTGAGGTATGCATATGTGCGCTGTTTCTTTCACACTTTGTATCGTTCAGTGATGGCCTCCAAGTACTAAACCATTCCAATCGAAGCTTGTCACCGAACCCGACGGTACTGCGCACAAGCGATTCTACCGTGCGCCATAACCACTGCGGCAATGCTTCACCGCACTACTTTCAAACCTTCACACTGGAGATGTGCCTTAAAGGGCCGCAAATCGAAGGCTTTGTTAACGTTTTGCAAAAAAAAGGGGTTACCTAAAATTCGCCTTGTTATTATATTAAACAAATACAAACGGGCTTTCGTTGCTCCAAGCAACCGCTAAAGGTTGATTCCGTGATGTTTATTCTGACAGGAAGTGATCTCACCTGTTTCACGGTACACCAATATCTTATAGCCGTTTAACTTTTGACCCTATTCTAAATGAACCAAGCGGCTTCAAGAGTGGGTTTTCAGAGTGTAGGGTAGGCTAGAGCCTATTGTAGCGCCCTGAAATCAAACATCTTAACGATATGTAGCGGATGGATGGTGGGCTGGTTTGAAAGAGTGTGTGCAGGTTGTAGGGTGAAGATGTCTCATTCATACATGAAGGCACGGTGGTCTAATGGTAGTGCTTTGGCTTGCGGATCTGAAGGTCCTTCTTCCCCATCCCTGGCTGGCCAGGATTGTGCTCAGTTGTCCGGGCGTCAGACCATGCGCCCAAAGGCTGCGGGTGGGCGTCTCGGGCGGTTTGAGTTAGATCCTGTATCGGCCAGCGCCTAGAATCTGGTCAAGTACGGCGAGATAAGTGCGCTATAAAAATCCTCCCAAAAAAAATACATTCTCTCTTTCTCTCAAAAACGCCAGTCCGTAGATGACCTTTGAACGTTTTCTTTTATTGGAAGAACCTCATATTCAGGCAAGCAAGAGAGCAAAGTCCGTGCTCGTGGAGAGTACAGCTTTGCAGCGGTCGAGCGATCGTGTCATCGTTGGAATCCCCTCCCAAACTTCGTTTCGTTATGTAGATTTGCGTCCCCGGACACAGAAGCGTATAGGGGACGTGAATAAGATGCCAGGATGATTAAGAGTTCAGTTGTCGCCGGTAGGCTGTAGAAGACAGTCGTTCGTTGCAGTGAAGGATGGTCGATGCTCGGGATGAGGAAGACACACAGCCTAGAAGGCAAGCGCGTAAGAAAGAAGGGTCGTCGAACTTCGACATTGGCGATATTCTGTCGTTTAGGAAATGCCCAGAAGTCTTCTGTAGCACCTCGCATCCATACTTTGTATCCTTCGTTATAGGTCTGCTGTGAGGGTCCATGTTTTCCAAGCGAATAGGAAAATGAAGATGACAAGGGAGCGCAGCCGCCTTACATTGAAGTGTAGAATGATGGTCCTGTCTTTCCAAATGGGCTTCAACCTTGTCAGGGCAGCAATTGTTTGTGCGATCCTGGAGAGGACTTTCTGTCGGGACCCATTGTCTGATACAATGGCTCCTAAATATTTGAAGCCGGTAACGAGAACACACCCAGCCTGTACCTTGGGTAAAGCGCTTCACTTGGGGATGCTGTGCTTTCGAAAATGAAAGTGCCCCAATTTCACCTCGGTGATAATAAAGTGTTAAAATAAAATAAAAATGTCCATGTTGATGCCGTTGGTGTTGTTGGTCATCACTTTGGTTTTCTCTGCACTTATTTCCATTCCAAAGGCTCTGGAGATGGTGTGAAGCCCTGTACCAGCTGTTCAAGTTCTTGTTCTGATCCAGCCAATCCATCAATTTTATCCGCAAAACGAAGGTTGGAGATTGCTCTACTCCCTATGCTGACTGTGTCGTCGTGATCTGCAAGTGCATCTGACATGATGCTCTCTAGGAAGATGTTGAAGAGTGTTGGAGAGAGTAGGCATTCTTGACGCATCTCGATTGTTGTTCTGAACCAGTTCCCGATGGTGCTGTTGTGGAAGACTGCACGGGTAGCCTTGTCATATAGGCTTACAGCCCAATGAGAACCACACAAAACTATTTAAAATCAGACTAAACCGCTAACATTAACATTTGATAAAATATTACGATAATGATGCTCCGTTTAAAAATAGCGATATAATGAAAATTATGATTGCGTGAACAGGATGAGAAGGATATATCGAATGATAGCGCACGATACACGTGAACTACTTGAATACACACACACACACACACACACACACACTTCGCACACCCTCGCATCTGCTGCGGAAAATCCTGGTCTGTTATTATTATTACACCGAATTAGTTTGCAGTTTGGACAGTGAGTAAATCAAGTATTTTTAACACTTTTAAGAAGTGTTCAACTCTACAGAGAAAGTAAGTTAAAGTTGGTGGTTTGAGAGAAAGAGAGAGAATGTTGTAGAGCAACATTCTGATATATACAGTGAATTGCGCTTTTATTTGAAGATTCCTACATTATGAGATAGTAGGCGATATTGAGGCTTGGGAGAAATTGCTACGTATCGCGTTAGTTAGCCTTGGGTGGTACTGCTTGCAGAATAGGGGATGGATTATTAGAGGATAGAGTGACCAAGCGGTGTATTGAGGTGGGGGTATTTGCAGGTGTGGGTATGGGGTTTGCAAAGTGCGGGATACAAAAAAAGAAAATACTCCGCACTCTTCTGAGGCAAAGTTATGTCCCTTGTGGAGGGGATGTTGGTTGAGTCAATACTCAGTTACATTGTGAATAAAACGGAAAAGTAATAGTAATGTTCATCATTAAAGGATCCAAAAGGTCACGCTGTATTTGTTTTAGGTAGGGCTTTCTGCAACTTTAATACTACCGAACCGACGCTGAGTCACTCCTTCCATAAAAACTTTATTGCGGTTCAATCCGCCGTTTATAGAAAAAAAAAAATATGGGCTTTGAAAGGATGGATTTATTTTATTTAAAGATTTTTGGTAAAAAGGGGGGTTTGGGCGATAGATAGTCTTTTAACGTTTCGCAGCATGGATTATATGTTGATGTGATTGGCTGATGTGGTGATGATGATGATGATGATGATGATGATGATGATGATGATGAAGTGATGGGTGATGATGATGATGATGATGATGATGATGATGATGATGATGATGATGATGATGATGATGATGATGATGATGATGATGATGATGATGAGTTGTGGTGGGATTGTTTCTGGTGATGTGATGGGTGTTGATGTATTGGTTTTATTATTGTAATTTAGAAAGTGAGAGTGGTTTGGCGTGTTTGACGATCAAGTACTTGTAAGCACTTTTGTGAACACTTAGCTCTTAGTCTAAAGTTTTGTGTGGTCATTGAGGGTACAGAGAAAGTAGTATATAGTTGGTGGTTTTGAAAGTGGGACGGGCGAGTGGTGTGGTGATAAAAAATTATATAAATTCTTATTTTAAAATTATATAAAATTATGAAATTAAGTGTGAATATAAATGTTTGAAAAATTTAGTTGGTTAATGGAGTTAAACTCTGAAAATTTTTTGTGGTATATAGAGTTGGTACATTACACTCAGAAAGATAAAATATTGGTGACTCAGTATGTTTTCATAAACGGTCGTGTTATCAAATAATTAGCTTTATTCTTAGAAACACAAACTTGAAATTATGCGTAAATGGTTTTTTAACGTTCCCATTTTTGTAATACGCGCATTCATCAAACATTTCTTATACAATTACCCAAGTTGAGGCAGAGAGGTAAACTTGAAATACTCCAGACATAAAATACATAATAGTTGAAACACAACACCAATATAGGTTTTGCTCATGTTATGGTTCTCTTCTTTCTCACTCAGAGTAACACTAATGAAACTATTAATGAATTAATGAAACTATAAGTCTTAGTCCTAAAGTAATACAATAATAAATAGCCGAACGATAATATAATCTAAATTTTCTCTGAAGCAATCCCGTTCCCGGTCTGACAGACAATTACATTTATCAATTTACGAAAAATATTTTATGCCTTTACGAAATTAGTTTCAATATGATATTTTAAACTAGTAAAACATAAAATATGAATATTCAAATTACCGTTTTTGTCATGAACGTCGAACAGAATCCAGAATCACCACAGTGAAAAATAGAAGTAGCCTACACAGTAAGACAATATTTCCAAGTCACACAAAATAAACATTCACCCTTCGTTTTTCAAAGTTTTTCATTCCACTAATACACCTTATCCTGGTCCTATTTCATTCAATCACAGACACTCTCAGATGCACACGAGAACATCCTCCTCTATGGTAATTGTAGATTATAGTTACACGACACCGGAGCGTATAGGCGACTACTGGTCAAATTATTCTGACACCAGCGAACCAGTTGATGTTAAGGGCAAAAAAATATGGTCACACGTTGGCCAATCCGGGATTCAAACCAGGTTCCTTTCGGTTACTAGTAAGCCGCTCTACCAACTGAGCTACCCGGAACCACTCCATCCTTCTCTTGCTTGCTTGAGTAGATTAACGTCCCCGGACACATAGCGTATAGGGGACAGCCCAGCCTTCTCTTCTCCAAAGAGTCTCTATATAACCGTGTCTCATCACCAAGAGATTCCTGAACTAGGAAACATAGTACCCATTAAAAGCGAATATATACGCCCCGTGCCAATGTGAACCGCCGTCGCTTGTGTACTCACTCTATAAGTACGTAATGTATACACAAATATAAATATTTACCAATTCACTTCGTGACAGTTGTGGGAGAGGGAGGAAGTGCATGTGTTGATGTGTTGTGTGTGTGGGGGGGGGAGGGAGGATAAGTGTGGGGGATGTGGGGGATATTCAGAGGCATCAGCTATTCTTTCCATTGAGAGTATAAACCGAGGTCTAGTCTGTGTCGCATACATTCCATCATAACGGACTTTCAAGATCCTGACGCTCATGTCCTAGACGTGTGAGTGCCGGTGACAAGAACACACCCAGCATGCACCTAGGTCCTTCTCCCCCATCCCTGGCTGCCCAGGACTGTGCTCAGTTGTCTGGAGCGTTATTACGATGCGCCCAAGGGCTGCAAGTTGGCGCCTCGGGCGGCGTGAGTTCGAGCCTGTATCGGCCAGCGCCTTGATCAGCTCTTGAGCTGGAAAAGCGCTATATAAGAATAAATAAATAAATAAATAAATATATTCAAGGGGTAGGTCGGAGAGTGGGGGTAGAGGAAACAGAGTAATTCGAGAAGAGAGACTTCTTTTTTTTTCTCTTTGACAGAATTTTACAACATAAAGTATGATCGTAGAAGGATTTGAACACGAACATCTTTATCGAGAAACTTGCTTATTGTTTCTATCTCTTACCTGCTGTTGTTGTTGTTGTTGTCGTTGTTTGTAGATTATAGTCACACGACACTTTCGCATATAGGTGACTACTGGACCGATTTATACTGACACCAGCGGGCCAGTTGTTGGTAAAGGGGAAAATAATATGATCACACGTTGACCAATCCGGGATTCGAACCAGCGACCTTTCGGTTACTAGCAAGACGCTCTTACCAACTGAGCTACCCGGCCCCACGCTCTCTCTTACCTGCTTTGGTTGTTGCTATTTTTATAACTCAAGAGGGGTGGCTACAAGAGGGGTGGCTACCAGAGGGGTGGCTACCAGAGGAGTGACTACAAGAGGGGTGGCTACAAGAGGGGTGGCTACAAGAGGGGTGGATATTTAGTGTCCATTATGCGCTCCATGTGTCCGGGGACGTTAATCTATCCAATCAATCAATCAATTAATCAATCAGGGGTGGCTACAAGAGGGGTGGCTACAAGAGGGGTGGCTACAAGAGGGGTGACTACAAAAGGGGTGGCTACAAGAGGGGTGACTACAAGAGGGGTGGCTACAAGAGGGGTGGCTACAAGAGGGGTGGCTACAAAAGGGGTGACTACAAGAGAAGTGGCTACAAGAGGGGTGACTACAAGAGAAGTGGCTACAAGAGGGGTGGCTACAAGAGGGGTGACTACAAGAGGGGTGGCTACAAGAGGGGTGGCTACAAGAGGGGTGGCTACAAGAGGGGTGGCTACAGGTTGCATTGAATAGGCACAATAACTACGGCATTTAAAAAAAAAAGGTAAAAAAATAGTTAATTTTATTTTTATGCAATAAATGCCGTGGTGTGTCGGATAACGCAATGGTTGGAGCACTCGCTACTGTGTCGCAAGTTAAGCATCGTCCAGTGCGGTTAGCACTTGGATGGGTGACCGCAAAACGTGAAGCGACAAATAACAACGCCCCCAGTTGACTCAACTGTGACTGACGGCATTTATTGCATAAAAATAAAATTAACTATATTTTCCAAAGAGGTTTGTTTTGTTTTGTGTAAGCTTATTTTTTTCAGTGAGGCATCACTCACTGTGATTGTTAAGAGGATATGTGGAGAGCAGGTGATCAAAATGGATCGTTTGGTTTTTTACATACCACCAGCAAGTATTACTGATGCGTTGATGATCTTTCACCCGATCAATTGATCTTGTCAGACCTAGTGCGGCTCCCAACCCCCCCGAAAGGACCCCGGACCACGGACACCTATCATCCTTCCGGACATGACGAGTCTGTGTCTGACGTCCCCATATGCATACGTCTCCCGGCTACCACGGGGCGCGGTGTCTAGATGGTGAAAGCGCCGGCAATACAAGTGAAGCAAGGGTGAGTCAAATTGACGGTCTGGAATGATGATGACGATGAGGATGATGTGGGTGATGATGATGATGATGATGATGATGATGATGATGATGATGATGATGATGATGATGATGATGATGATGATGATGATGTGGTCTTGTATAGCGCCGTCTCCGCACGATGCACAAAGAGTGTCGACAAAAAAATAACAGGACCCTGATTGAAGAACAGGCAAAAAAGCGCCTCTTATTCCTTCGAGAGAGAGTATAAACCGAGGTCTAGTTCGTGCACGCACACATTCCATCGCACGCGCAGACTTTGAAGATCTTGACGCTGACGATTTTCCAAGACTGGTGAGTTGTGCCAGCTACAGAAATACACCCAGCAGGCACTAGGTCCCTTCTCCCCATCTCTTGACGCCCAGGATGGTGCTCAGCTGTGTGACGATGCGCTTTGTAAGGCAACAGGTGCGCCATGAGTGAGAGCCTGTATTGGCCAGCGCCTTGAGCAGCTCCTGATCTCACCCCGTTGGGGTGCTGGGGGTTTCAGTATAAATAGTATTCCCACTTTCTGGAAATTTAGTGCTTTAAATTCCCACTGTCGCTGTCTTTCTCATTTGTTCTTTCTCATTCCTGCTCTGTTCTATCAATCTGCTATACTATCGTCTTCTTCTTCGCTAGACCAGTCACCTACCTCCTTTCTTAAAAACTCTTCCGGGACAAAACTCCTCATTTGTGTGTGAGGTCTGTTGTATCAGCTTGGGAATATTGGACGCTTTCAGCCACATGGTCACTGGGGCTTCCTACGATGTTATTATTTAGCAATGTAGGCATTTTATATGTATGTGTTTTGTTGATATTGTATAATGTTTGTATTCTATTTTGTTTTTGTAAACGAAGGTTCGATAAATTAGAGTATAGCTTCAGCGTCCCCTGCGTGGGATGTCTTTATTGTAAATTGACCTGCTGGTAGATTGCCTTCAATGTTACCACTAGGGTTGTTTCGGCAGATCTTTTATGCGGATCAGGGGTGAGTCTTCTTTCACTTCTCTGGTCCTGATTTGGCTCGGAACAGTCCGCTGGACCTACAGCAATAACCATGTAATGTAAGCCTACTGTAGCTCCTGATCTGAAAAAAGACGCGCTATATAAAAACAAAAAAAATTATATATATCAGTTTTGTGAAACATCCCTTTTTCTCCTTGCTTCGCTTGCCACACTTCACTTCCACCTCCCAACATTTTTCTGTCAATAAATGTATCAATTAGAGATGCTATCAATAGTAAGGGTTAAAATGAATTAAAAAAAATTATGCCCGACTTACACGTATTAATAATGGGGCTTTTAAAACGTTTAAACGGGCTTGAAACGGGATGAATGGACACAAACCAAAAGGTTTAATTTTGTAATGGGTGATTACAGACACTTACAGGCCTACCTTGCTGCACGCATGTGAGTCAAACAGGAGAGAAATGGGATGGAAATTGTGTATATGTTCGGTGGGGAGAGGCGGGAGTTGGTGGTGGTGGTGGTGACAGGGTGGAGGGGGGTGGTGTAACCTGAACCGTTACCAGCGTCGTACGTGGTGCTTAGCGGGGGAGAAAGCCTGAGGACTGATGAGAATACATGGCGACTTTATGACGGGACTATATTGCGGTGCGGATTGGTCAATGGTGAGCGATGCACACGCTTGTCCGTTCACGAGTATTGGTCGTTCATCATCGTTCTGCCCCCCTCCCCCCCTCCTCTCCTCCTCCACTCCCGTGGGGGTGCCGGGGTTTCTGTATATATAATATCTCCATTTTGTGGAAATTTAGTGCTTTAAATTCCCACTGTTGCTGGCTGTCTTTCTCATTTGCTGTTTCTAGTTCCTACTATGTTCTATCAATCTACTTTCTTCTTCGCTACCTACATTTTTTTCTTGAAACTCTCCCAAAACTCATTTGTGTATGGGATCTGTTGGGTCAGCTTGAGGATATTGGGTGCTTTTTGACAAATGGTCACTAGGGCTTTCTATGGTACTGTTATTTAGCAATGTAGGCATTTTATATGTATGTTTTTTGTTAATATTTTATAATGATGTTTATTCTATCCGGTTTTTATAAACGGGGGTTCGATACATTGGAGTACCGCCTCAGCGTCCTCTGCATGGGATGCCTTTATTGTAAAGTGAACGGCTGTTGGAGTGTCTTCAGTGTTACCATTAGGGTTGTTTCAGCAGATTTTTTTATACGGATCGGTGTAAGCCCTCTTTCAATCAAGTTGCGGTCCTGATTCGGCTCTTTGTAGTCTGCTGAATGCTATAAAGAATGACTAACAAACTAACAAATCATCGTGTTGGGAAAGAGGGTCGACTTAGCTGGAATAGTATTCCGCGCTTTCGCTAAGGGGCTCTGTCTGTGATAGGGACTTGAGGCTACGTTTCCGGAGGAAAGAAGACGAGGTCAGCTAATATACCTTCGCAATAACGACCTTGATATGATAATGAGAATGAGAATGAGTACTGTAAACGCACATTTTCCCCTCAAATCCCCAATTAGGCTCAAAAACGCGGCGATCTCTACCAACGTGCACGCTCACATGGTTCAACCACACTCACACATACACAATAAACGCACATTTATCACTCATCCATAAAGCGTAAAGGCAGAGATGGTATTATTCTGTCTATCTCTCTTCTTCTTCTTCTTCTTCTTCTTCTTCTTCTTCTTCTCTTCATCTTTATAGCTCTCTTCTTCTTCTTCTTCTTCTTCTTCTTCTTCTTCTTCTTCTTCTCCTCCTCCTCCTCTTCCTCCTCCTTCTCCTCCTCTTCCTCGTCCTTCTTCTCCTTAGCTTCAGCAAAAAGGAACCTTGCCAGAACCCGCTCATCAGGAAATGACTTTTCTAAAGTGGCTCCTGGCACCAATACCATTTTCGTAGTCGGCCAACAACATCCTTTTGTCGCGGTTTGTATCACAACTGGATATTTCGGTAACAGCGCGTTTGAAGGGAATGGGGCGCGTTACACAATAATAAGGAATAATTAATTTTCATTTTTTGTTGAATAAAAATGCTTTGACTTTGACTTTGACTTCGTCCATTTGTATAGTACCGTATTCCTAATTCCATCGGATTATTTG
Source organism: Oncomelania hupensis (assembly GCA_036898135.1). NCBI lineage: Eukaryota > Metazoa > Mollusca > Gastropoda > Littorinimorpha > Pomatiopsidae > Oncomelania > Oncomelania hupensis. The sequence continues at coordinate 922,049 of CM072526.1, read as the reverse complement.
TTTTATTGGATAATTTTTTAAGAGATCTACTTTGACCACTCCTCCTCTAGGCAGATTCGTTTAAATATCACAGGGAATGTTGCTCCACTGAATGTCCCCTATACGCTTATGTGTCCGGGGACGTTAATTTATTTAACTAACTAACTGCACTGAAAATCAAAATTAGCTTGCAGCAGCAGCAACAACAAACTCTCTAGAAAGTAGTTTTTTTTTTAATCAATTAATTTTGTAGTATTTGTGCTTATTACTATCAACCTCTAGCAACTTGTTACACTGTGCATAGCTTCAACTATTGAGGAGCCATTGTATCAGCCAATGGGTCCCGACAGGAAGTCCTCTCCAAGATTGCACAAACAACTGCTGCCCTGACAAGGTTGAAACCCATTTGGATAGACAAGACCATCAGTCTACACCCCAAGGTAAGACTGCAGCGCTACCTTGTCATCTCCATCTTCCTATACACTTGCGAAACATGGACCCTCACAGCAGATCTCCAACGTAGGATACAAAGCATGGAGATGAGGTGCTACAGAAGACTTCTAGGCATTTCCTATACCCAGCAAATCACCAACGACGAGGTCCAATAGACTATCGCACAAGCCATTGGACAACATGTTGACATGCTCACAGTGGTGAAAAAACGGAATATCCGATGGAATTGCCACATCACCAGAGCATTAGGCCTTGCAAAGACAACCCTTCAAGGTGCAAGGAGGCAGAAGAAGATGGAGACCGAAAGAGAGGTGGGAGGACAACATTCGAGAATGGATTGGCTTAACACTGAGCGAAGACATGAGGGTTGCTGAGGACAGACAGAAAAAGATGGAGTACGCTGGTTAAACTGATGTTATAGTATTTACTTCAAGGGGCAAAAATAAAGAATATGTATGCGTTTTGTTGATAATTTATAATGATGTTTGTATTCTATTTTGTTTTTGTAAACGGGGGTTCGAAAAATTAGAGTATAGCCTCAGCATCCCCTGCGTAAGATGTCTTTATTTTAAAGTGACTGGCTGGTGGAGAGCATTCAGTTTTACCACTAGGGTTGTTTCAGCTGATCTTTTATGCGGATCGGGGGTTGTCCGGTCCTGATTTGGCTCGGAAGAGTCCGCTGGACCTAAAGCAATAATCATGTCATGTCATGTTATCGCACCTGGTCGCATGGGATGTCTTTATTGTAAAGTTTTTGGCTGGTGGAGTGCCTTCAATGTTACCATTAAGGTTGTTTCAGCAGATTTTTTAGACGGGTCAGGGGTGAGCCCACTTTCCACCACGTCGTGGTCCGGGTTCGGCTTTTTGCAGTCCGTTTGACCCTTTAAACAATGACTAACTAACCTGGTCGCCTTCCAAACGAGAAGGGCTAGACGTGTTTTATTCTGCTTTGCTTGTGTTACGTACGACGTCGTGTCGGCTGATCACTTCTTGCTGTCAGCGGACTCTTACATGCTCGGTTGGCAGTAAATTGGTCTTGAAAGCAATTACTACGCTTGCTTTGAAGTCAATTCTATCGTGAATGAAAATACATGTCTCTCTCTCTCTCTCTCTCTCTCTCTCTCTCTCTCTCTCTTGTAAAAGAAATAAGAGCTAAAAAGTGAAAGAAGATAAATGTTAAAGTGGAGAACAAAAGAAAAATGGTGGGGAAAATGAGAAGAAATTAAATGGAAAGAAAGTATAAGAAAGGGGGAAAAAAAACGAAAAAAAAACAAGAGGCAAGAAATTACAAAATATTTATAAAAGTTACATACAAAGTGTAAAGAAAAGTTATTGAAAGAAAAGATAAGAAAAAGATGGAAATTAAGTAAACGTAAATTGAAAAAGTCCATATGAATTTTACTTATTCTGCAATTGAAATAATATTAAATGTGTAGGCCTATGCGCGCCTGTGTGTGTGTGTGTGTGTGTGTGTGTGTGTGTGTGTGTGCGTCTACGTACCGTAGGTTATGAGGTTGTGTGTAAGACTTTCTGACGGGCTTCTGAGGTACAAAATTTTATGAGGTACATTTTCCCGTGACCTCACAGTGCTGACCTCAGAAACCGCATGCTGAGCTACCAAGTATATCGCCTATACATTTATCTCAACCACCTCACAAAACCGTTGGAGAGCGACCACCTACACACACACACACGGATTTTTGCTGGGAGCCTGTGTGTACTTTTCAGTTTTGACCCTGCCTCTCTCTCTAAAATTGCCGCTTTTTTGATTGGCTCTGAAATTATCAGGCGATGCGCATGCGCACCCGAGCGTCTTTTCAAGATTTTTCATTGCCGGAACTCATACTTCAGGTATGTGTTGAAAATGTAATTTGCTTCTTCTTCTTGGGTTGAGCAGCCATAATCAGTTGGTTGATTCATTTGTAGATATAGGTAGATCTAGATTGAGTAATTTCTTACCATGGACATTTTCATGATACCTTTGTATCTGTAAGGTACACAAAGCCACCACACAACACAACACGGAATCACCAAATGTGACCTATTTCGCCATTGGCGAGCATCATGCACCTTTGATTCACCCTTACATATCTTTAGTAATAAATATATTTATTTCTGTTGTTGTTGTTTTTTTACTTCATTCTTTCAGTTTACAAGGTACTATATGAAGTTTACAGGCAGGCAGCAAACAGTTTTGAAAGAGCAAGAATGAAGAAGAAAAAAATACTTTTGCTTTCCACAGATTTTGCTGTGTTATAGCACACATTTCTATTATTTTTCTTTCAGAAATGCTCTGCATGCATCTATACTAGATGGCAGCTATGGCAAATCTACAGTCGTGAGTCTACAGCCTACAATGTATGATGAATCTGCAGTCGGTTTCTGTCACTTTGGAGTTAGAAAGAGGTAAGGTGTCATCTGAACATGTTTGATTTGCATCAGCATTCTAGATCTATTTCTTTCGATTTATGAATGGATATTTGTCGCACATTTTCGCGATCGTAATGGCGGACTTTGACAGTGATAGTGTTGATGGTTTTACAGATTTATTAGACGAATTAGCGATATATCATGCTCAGGACTTCAGTACTTAAATGTTGATAATAAGAGTGATATTTATGAGTGTGGTGCTCTTATCTACGGACTTTAATTGTAAAATGTTGATCGATTTTTTGATTGACGTGGTAGGTTCTAATGCTGAGTGGTCTGAGTATATTTGGGACCCAAATATTGAAGCCACAAAGTTTGAAGACTTAGATATAAATCTGTTGAACATTTCTTTTAATCAAACAAAGTTTTAGAACATTCAGAGGCAAAGCAATCACGTATACATTAGAAGATCGTCATAAGTGTTGTGAGTTTTACTCGTGTATTATTCATTGGATGTATACATTGATTGGAGTCAATGAGATAAGTATTCTACTGTGTTATGCATATTTTTGTAAGCATGTCTTGTGTTATTTTTTAGAGCATTACCACCATCATTATTATCACTGTATTTCTGACTTTATCAATAGTAGTAGCATACCTGGGGTATGTAATTACAAACCAATACTGACAGGCCTACAATAGGTAGACACTCAAAATAATGTATTTGCTGCATAGTATATTCAACAACCAACGCCAACAGTTTGTGAGGCATGTGAGAGACTGGCATGATGTTGCGCCTGCTGTCGGGTCATTGCGGCAATGAGTGGAGGTGCGTTGCGTTAAGTAGATTACCGTTCCCGGAAACGGAGCGTATAGGGGACTGGATGAGTGAAGGCAGTATGATGTAAGAAGACGTGTTGCGGTAGGATGGTGACTTCAAAAGCGAGCTGCGACATTCAGATAACACTATGTAACACATTTTCACTTTTGTTCTGTTCCTGGGTTGAAAGTGTGTTTTCCTAACCCGTTAGGTCTAGAACAGAAAGGAAATCGCTGTTATTCCAGAAAAACTTTGCTTCTGTGACCGGGACAATGAAATTTGGAAAATCGCGTGTGTTTGAGAAAATTATCGATTTGCTTTCAATGCCAAGCTTCCTCCCTGAACTGCTAGAGTTGTCCACATGTTTCTACAATTCTCCTGAACACTCTAGAACGTTCAAGAAACTTCCAGACCTTTCGAGAAACTCTCAGAACTTTCTAGAACGTTCTTGAACGTTCCAAAAGTAGCTGTACAAGTATAAAAGCACACGACCACTGTGTCTTTGAGTGTCTGGCCCTGGAGCCTGACTTCGCGGTTAGGATTGCCTGCCGCGACGTGCATCTGGACTCCATGGCCGACCTGGTAGCCTACTCCTTGTCGACTAACTTTGGACTGCTGTTCATGACCGCGGTGTGCACCTACCGCTCACGAGTGTCTGTACACCTTTAGACCCAACCGCCTGGCCGGTTCTCTCCCCGGAACTCGCCTTGGGTTCCTTTGTCTTACAACTACTAATGATGACTATCCCCACTCAGTTACCTGTTTCTAACCTATTCCCCCACCTGGTCCATGGGCCTTGGGTTCGACTGTACCTTCTCGGGTCCTGGGTATGCTCTACTTAAGTGACATGTTCCTACTCAGCTACTACTACACGGATTGTACCCTCAGCTGACCCATTGGGTCCTGGGTATTACTACCACGTACTGACTTATACCGCTCAGCTACCTTGCTCTCATACCACATGGCTCATACCTCCAGTCGACCCCATGGGTCCTGGGTATCCGTTTCCATGACTGACCACCCCCCTCACATGCCTCATACCTTCAGTTGATCCTTGTGTCCTGGGTATTAGATACCACTACTGACATTTCTCACCACATGACTTATATACCTCAGTTGATCCCTTGGATCCTGGGTATTCGTTTTCCTGATTTACATCCCATACCACATGGCTCTTACCTTCAGTCGACCCCACGGGGCCTGGGTATCCGTTTCCATGACTGACCATCCCCTCCACTTGACTCATACCTTCAGTTGACCCCTGTGTCCTGGGTATCTGTTTTCATGAATGACTTTCCCTACCTCACGATCTGTACCTTTTTTTTTCCTTCCTTGTTTTATGGGTCCATTCTTGATTGTTTATAGCTTTTACCCGGCCCTCCTCGAATTTTAATGTGGTCCTGAAGGATTTTTATCTAATTAGGTACGTTCCCCTCCCCCCGCCCTCCTGGTCACTGCTAGGCCCTCCACTCTTCCCCCTCTGTGCTTGCCCTACCTTGGCCTTGGCGGCCTCCCTGGCACCCCGGTCCTACCCATGCCGCCGTTCGTTTGCAGCGTCCCGCGTTCCCTCTTTATATGACCTCTTACTGCAGCACGACCTCTTATATCAATGGACATCATAATACCAAAGTCTCCTATAGGCATACTGTGTTGGGGACTATAAATTTATAAACTGAACTGAGAGAGTGATTCACAGTACAATCGTAAATCTAGAAAATCTACACATTTCTGAACCTTGTTGCATGAGTGGTTTCCGACTGTGTTTGTCTATTCCTTGTGCAATTTTTGTTTTTACCTGATCATAATGACGAAAATCGTTCTATTTTCATATAAAACGAGTTTTCTTCGTGCTGTTGTCGTGTAAGCAAAGTTTGTGCTTAATGAAGTCATTTTTTCACGTACTTTAGACATAAGCAATTGAAATATAACACTTAGAAGCCAGGAACAAAAATTGTGTTACATAGTGTAATGAAGGCACGATGAATCAGGACGGAAAGTGAAGTGCGAATGCATGGGGTCTGGAGCGCACGAAGCAGCTGCGAAAATGACTGTAAGGGTGCCAAACAGGACGCCACGGAAAGGCCGGACGAAAGGTGCCGAGGAGGCCGTAGAAGAATGGGCCGATGGAGCCGCAAGAAGATGACCAAGTAGAGGCCACGTGAAGGAGGGTAGGCAAAACGCAGAATGCCGCTGGCGGTGAAAACACCTGTTGTCCGGAGGTCGCCACTCTCCACAGGGAACTCCACGTCGCCCAATAGTTAAAAAAAGGTAATGGGCAGCCAGAGGCCGGGCAGACGGAGACGGAGACGGAACGAGGAGGGCCCTTCCACGCAGAGCAACTGCCGCCCGGCCAGAGGAGCCCAACAATAGAGAAGATGAAAGTTGTAGTGTGAAGTGGAGAGTCGTGTCGGAATCTCTCGCGGACAGCTGCGGTGGCTTCAACTTCTGGACTGCCACCCACAGGACGGTGCATCCTCCTCCTATCGGCACGCCGCAGTGTCCGCGCGTCTGAACGTCTCCTGGAATTAATTTCTGCAAGAAGCAGAGCTGCACCATCTTTGGGCTCTCGATCGTCTCGATTTCAGAGAATGGCAAGAACTGCGGACAAGTCCTCCGAAGCGCCCCTGCGCAAGCTGAGACGACGACTGCCGCGGTTTCAACTTCTGTACTGCCACCGCCGACCACGAGACCTGGAATCGTATTCGCACGCCACAGCCATCGACCCAGCCTGGTTGATAAGTGGAGGTGCCTCGCTAGTAGAGGCTAAAATAGTCAAAAGGAACAGCGAGAAAGACGCTTGTTTGTAACACCTAATTATGCCATTCACAAGAACATAACTGAAAGCAAACATTATTTTACACATGCGAACTCCATTGCTACCGCACTGGACGCCTTGCAGCTTTAAACATGTTCTGCTTAGGGTAGCACAGTCTTCTGCTGTTACTCTCAATTGGATGCATTAAATTAATTTATGAAGTTGAGGTTCTAATTATAAACTACTATCACATATGTTTTTTCTCTATATTTTCCAGTTGCACCAATGGATTTGAAAAAAAGGCTTCTCTACCGTCACTATGGAAGAGGGCAGCTAATGGCTGCATTAGCCAAGTGTCCTGCAAACAATAAATCAGGTAAGTAGATTAATATTTAAGTAACTAAAAAATAACTAACAAAATTAAAACATAAAAATAAAAAAATACTAGTAAAAATATTTTTAAAATGTCCTTTTATTTGTTTAGAAAATGTACTAATTTTTCAGAAAATGTATAGAGTTACACAGTTATTTTTTAATACTGTCCCTACCCTATCCTATCCCGCAACTCAAAGGTCGTTGGGGCAGCACAGATTATCGTTTAACCAGCGTACTCCATCTTTCTCTGTTCTCAGCAACCCTCATGGCTTCGTTCAGTGTCAAACCAGTCCAATCTCGAATGCTGTCCTCCCACCTCTTTTTCTGTCTCCCTCTTCTTCTGCCTTCTTGCACCGTGCCTTGTAGGATGGTTTTTGCGAGGCCTGATGCTCTGGTGACGTGGCCATACCATCGGAGTTTCCATTTCTTCACCACTGTGAGCATGTCATCATGTTGTCCAATGGAAGTGTGATGGTCTGTGGGTCTGTTGTTGGTGATGTGCTGAGTATAGGAAATGGCCTGAGGTCTTCTCTAGCACCTCATCTCCATGCTTTGTATTCTTCGTTGTAGATCTTCCAAATAGGTTGGAATAATTTTAGTCAAGCAGTCTGCAGAATATCAACTTAAGTAGGAGAATCATCATTGACTAGTGTCACATTGTCAGCTAGTTTCCCCTTTCCCCCTCTCCCCTTTGCGGGATTGTCATTTTCATTTCTGACGTGAGCATTTTTTCCCATTTTATTGTCCCTTTTTATCGGGAAATTCTGGGCCGTCTCACCTGGTTAAGGTGTCATTGCAACCTGTGGCGCACCCAAATTCAACCTACCTAATATTAGTTGTGTTTTTTATTTTTATTTTGCTGGGTGAGCAAACCGAAGTACCCGGAGAAAACCCCCGAGACGTTGCCCGAGTCGAAAGAAATTAATATTCGAAAAAACATAACGCCATGCTGGATCGATCCCACACCCGTCAGTAACCATTGGATTCTAGCCTATGGACAAGGAAAGTTAGTCTCGCGTTTTACCACTCGACCGCAACGCTCGCCATTTGCTTTCATGTTCATTTTAAGATGACTTTAAAATGACGTGAATAGAGCGAGAAGTTATGGGGATCAAAAGATAATGAAGTAATATAATCTAATTTGACATATATAGCGTTTTTATTCAGCCTGGTAGAGCTCGTGCTGCGATCTATACCAACATACGCGCTAGAATGTTATACACATTCTTTCACCATTACTTACACATATCTCTTGACCTTTGTTATTAAAAGTGTACCTAAGTTATGTTAAAGATGTTAATTATTAACAGGTGCAGGACACTAACGTGACCATTATACACTCACACTCCACACCAAAAAAGCCATCACTTTCCGTACATCGCCATGCTTTTAGTCAATCCACCCCGTTTTTTATTGCACACATTCCTGGGACTTGAAGAATTAGCTCCATCGAGCAATAATCAGCAAAGATTTTTTTTATATTATTGATTTTAGCTCTGCATTGAGGCTGTGACCCTTCAGAAAAAGTGAAGAATGTTATTTTTTTAAAATTGTGCATCGACCAGTCATTGAAGGAAACCTGTATGCTAAGTTTGAATTCAGCGGGATTGTAATTACCAGAGATATTGCTGGGCACACACACACACACAGACAGACAGAGAGACAGAGTGAAACCTATGTATACAGGCGGGGTGAATAATTACAGGCATACGCCATTTTATGAAAATACGCTTATTACATTTTATATAGTACGTAGCAAAGAGTATGCTTGTTAATTTTCAGCAATTCTTGGTCACTGCATGTTATTTTATAAATGTATTGAACTAAGACATAACGTGTATAAAATAATTTTAAATAAATTTAATAATAATTATTATTACAAATTAATCATATAGATTTCAAGTAATCTTAATACAATAAAACATAACAATTGATTAATTACAAATACTCGTTTTTTTAATCCAAATCCAATGCATGCTTGTCCATCAGCTTCCAAGTTTTGCACTGTGAGGTGTCGATGGAGTGTGTATGTGAAGTGGACGTACAGTAAACCACCGGCCAACTCTAAGACTTATGTACATAGCACTATGAGGTTGTGTGGAAGACTCGGTTTTGTGGGATACATTTTCATATGACCTCACAGCACCTATCTCAAACCCCCCTTGCCAAATTCTCCAGTGTCCCATGCATGTATTTATATCACCTCACAATACCGCTGGCATACTTACTATATGCACACACATACCACGCAAGGGTAGCACAGGGCATACATTTTTAAAGAGCATACATTTAATATCGGTCTGTTGGTTGGTCCGTTGCATGCAATATTGATGTTTTTATTTTGCATTGGAATTTCTTTAATAAAAATATTTTCATTGTTTTTTATTTACACACGTCAATATCTTTTTTTCTTCCTAACCAACCGATATGTAGTTTGATATGATTGCTTGATCATGTGAAGAGCAAAGTATTACAGACACTTCAAAATCAGCTGCGTTGATGTACATATATGAGGTTGGTATCTCTAACGGGATTGAGAGGTGGACAGTTTTATGAGGTACATTTTCCTATGACATTGCAATGAAGACCTCACAAACCACTGGCGGAGTTCACCACTATGTCTTCTATGTATTTATTTCAATCACCTCACAATACTGCTGACATATTCAAAAGTACAAACACACACGCACACACATACCTCTCCAGGGTAGCTCATGGCAAACATTTCCAAAGGGCATTCATTTTCAAAGTAACAGTTATGGCCTTTCTCTTGATTAAAAAACAGTCATCACTGCTCGGTAATTATGTTAAAATTGCACAGCCAGCATAGCCTACTATTACGTCAAATTTGTTATGAAGTATTGTGTAGCTCGCAATGATTGTATAACAATGACCACCTCACGCTGTTGAGTAGGCGGGCATGGGTGAATTAACCTGTTATTCTCACAATGACTTCATGAATAGTAGCCTTGTTTCAAACTCTGCATTTTTGGTAGGCATAAGAAATGGTTTAATACAGCCGGTTTGTTTCTTATTTTTTTCTTTTTTCACAAACTAAATCCATACTAGGTACTCACTTTCATGTAGGATATTGTGAATAAGTTCACTAAGGGGCATGTGAATTATTGGCTTTGCCCTTTTAGTCTATATTAATGTTTGTACCTAACGAAATAAATACAGGATATTTTACACACAGCTACTATCCCTTCCTTCCCCCCCCTCTCTCTTTCTCTCTCTCTCTCCTCGTCCCCCCATCTTTCCTACAAACACACGTAAATCGGAATTAATGACGTAGACTTTTGATATGTTTCTTCAAACCTCAAATAATTATATTGTCCTTATAATTATATGGAGTTTGTGCTTTTCTTTCTTCAGGACCTGGAAAGACTGATCGAACAGATGGCTTTGCTTGGACATTCTACAACTACTACAAGTAGCATTACTACTTTGGAGGATCAACATGAAGACGGAGGCACACCTGAAGCACTGCTGGTGAACAAATCAAGGTCAGGAAAAATACTAGAAAGAAAATACAGCCAGACAGACTACAAACAACGGAAGAGTGCATACTACAAATACAAGTCCCTTCAGGAGTTTAAGTCAAAGAACATTCATGATTTGGCTGCACAAATTAAATACTACTAGTAATTCACTGTTCAGGACCATAAATTCAACACTGTCATTGTGAACAATTTTGAGGGCGTGGTATATAAACGCCTAAATGTTTAATCTAGATCAATTATTTTTATAGCAAAAGTGTGTAA
>CM072526.1:879033-906533 GCA_036898135.1 Oncomelania hupensis | reverse complement strand
TTATTTAACCCATAGTATGCAACAATATTGGGTTATTTGATCAGACATGCATGAAGTCACATGAAGGTCAAGGTCATCCCAAGGTCACCGTTGTTTTGGGCATAATACAACTTTTGCTGTAGTTTATTTGATTTGGAGCCGGTCATCTCAAAGTCGGGGTGTCGGATAGCGCAGTGGTTGGAGCACTCGCTACTGTGTCGCAAGTTAAGCACCCTCCAGTGCGGTTAGCACTTGGATGGGTGACCGCAAAACGTGAAGCGACAAATAACAACGCCCCCAGTTGACTCAACTGTGACTGAGTACCTACTCTCTTAAGGGTGGGGAAGGTAAAGCAGCGAGGGAGAGAGATGGGCATCACCCTCATTACGCTGGCCCAAGATAAGTGTGATCTCCAACATCACGCTCCCCTACGGCCACAAGGCTATGGGACTACCTTTAGCTTTTTACCTTTACCATCTCAAAGTCATGATAGAAAGATCAAAGTCGGTATTACTTTGAATTTTAATGCCACGTATCATTTTGTTTTTCTGGGCACTCATTTTCATGTTAGATATTGTGAGTTCTTAAAGGAACATGTGAGTCATATTTGGTTTGTCCTTCTAGTTAGATTTCTGCAAATCTGTGCGAAATAAATCTTAAATAGTCTAATAATAATAATGATATCCAAAGAAATATCGGTCTGTCCATCCCACAGGCGCTTGTACCTTGACTTGCGAATGCCTATGCCTGTGACGTGTCTTTTGTGTGTCCAGATACAAGCGTCTGTGGTGCATCCCCTCTGTGCAAATACTGTAACCTAGTTGATTACGCTGAACCTATGTCTTTGTACTGTAACCTGACTAATTACACGAAACCTATTTTTGACTCACATGTATAACAATGTGAGTCTATGAACCCAAAACTCAAGTGTCTCGATTTGTGCAAATTTGCGCGATATAGTCTGAAATAGTCAGTCCAAAAATGAAATCCAAACAATGCTTGTCCGTTCGTCTGTCACTCCCGTTGGGTTGCCGGGTGTTTAAGTATAAATAGTATCCCCACTTTCTGGAAATTTAGTGCTTTAAATTCCCACTGTCGCTGTCTTTCTCATTTGTTCTTTCTCATTCCTGCTCTGTTCTATCAATCTGCTATACTATCTTCTTCTTCGCTAGACCAGTCACCTACCTTTTTTCTTGAAAACTCTTCCGGGACAAGACTCCTTTGTGTGTGAGGTCTGTTGGATCAGCTTGGGAATATTAGACGCTTTCTGCCAGTAGGTCACTAGGGCTTGATATGATGTTATTATTTATCAATGTAGGCATTTTATAAATATATGTTTTGTTGATATTTTGTAATGATTGTATTCTATTTTGTTTTTGTAAATGGGGGTTCGATAAATTAGTGTATAGCCTCAACGTCCCCTGCGTGGGATGTCTTTATTATAAAGTGACTGGCTGGTGGAGTGCCTTCAGTTTTACCACTAGGGTTGTTTCAGCAGATCTTTTATGCGGATCAAGGGTTGTCTGGTCCTGATTTGGCTCGGAAGAGTCCGCTGGACCTAAAGCAATAATCATGTCATGTAATGTAATGTCTGTCTGTTTTATACCTGGTAGGTTGGATTTAGAGCTACGAGAGGTCGAAATATATCAGTGATTGAATGACTTACAGTTAAGGTCACAGTGTCAACAATGTTAGTCAAATATGACAATTAATAGTACACTTTTTTGCTCTTGTTTTCATGTGTGAACACAAATGTAGTTTAAAGATTTGCAAATATATAACTGTATCTTGAAAAAAAAAACATTTGAAATTATTTCCATATTGTTCTTGTTGCTGCTAGCATTTATTCGTTGTTCTGTACTTGACCTGTAAATTTAGATCGCCTGTTAATTTTGTTTCATCTGAATAAAAGAGGAAATGTATGTCAATTGTTTGATGATGTGTTTATACAGAAACAAAATAACACAAACCAGATAAATTGTATGACAGCGCAGACACTAACATGCTGACTCGGGCACTGAATACTTGTGCTTGTTTGTTGTTTGTAATGTAATGGTGGTGGTGAATCAACATATGTTGTCATTCAAGCACGACAAACATATTAAAGTAAATCACAACCTTTTACTTTCAGAATTTTACTTCCACTGTATCCTGTATTCCCACAAACAATTTACATACTGTAAAACCTCCAATGTCTGTCTCTCCAGTATACCTCGCCTGTTGTGTGACCTGTATTTATGACTGATAAGTTTACTTATAAGATGAATTACACCTTTGTAATGGAGCGATCCTTTCCGACTGGTTTATAGAGTATAGGCTAAATTGAACAAACAAACAAAAACAACAAAATAAACAAAGGAAAAAATATACTACAGATTCGTTTACAATTCGTTAATAAAAGTTTGAAATAGTTTGCTTTTGAATGAGTGGCATGTGTGCCTTGCCTCTCTGTTTCCGTTGTAATGTAATCCCTTTAATATAAAATTCTCTCTTGAAATAATTTACTTTTAATCTGAACAAGTGGTATGTGTGCTTTGTCTCTCTGTTTAAGTTATCATACCCTTCTATTATAAGATCACATTTGGAGTGCATTTTGCAAGATCACATATTGGAGGTTCCAATGTAATAGATTTAACTAAAGCACATTAACAACAATTTGATAATATGAAACAACCGCTATGCAACATTATGAACAAAAGTAAAACATTGACGCAAAATAACTAACCAACAGCAATAACAATCCTCACAGAACATTGTGTTAGAAGAGACTAATAATAATTAATCATATCAATCTGTGAGGGAAGAATGATGCTATGATATGTTCAGATAGGTAGAAAAATTAACGGTTTAAAAGTCACATCTGCTCGGTGTTTATTTTCAAATTACATGTACATACACTATATAATGCTGCTATGCTTATTTATCATTTATATATAATTTAATTACCAAAAAAAAACCATCTTACATAATGAGTATTGCAACAGATAATTTTCATAATTGGAAACACTGTAACGTACTTGTGAGGTAGTTCCTGTTTACCTCATGAATATTCATGGTTATACCTCACAACATAAGCACAAGGCTCCCATTTTCAAAGTAACCGGTTTGGCCTCATTCTTGATGAAAAACATTCGTCACTGCTCGGCACTTATGTTAAAACTGCCCAAAGTCAGCATAACCTAATATTACGTGAAATATGCTATGCAGTGTATGTACCCCACAACGATGCTAAAAATGTGCCTACCACACAACGTTGGGTAGGTAGGCATGTGTGTGTGTGTGTGTGTGTATGAGTGTGGATGTGTTGATTTACGTGTATTTTTTCCCATTGTAAACCCCCTCCCCAAACTGTATTTGCCGGAGGCCTAATAAAAACAATGTCAAAAGTCAAAAAGGTCTCTCTCTCTCTCTATGTCTCTCTCTCTCTCTCTCTCTCTCTCTCTCTCTCTCTCTCTCTCTCTCTCTCATGTTTGTCTATTGTAAACGGCCTTAAATGCCGTAATTTTTCTAGTGACTATACGTACGTCTCCCAGACTGGGTGTAGCGTGATTGACCTTTTTATTGTTTCTAATGGCATTCTTAACAAGTGTATACACTTTAAGGTTTTACCAATGGTGGAGTCGAAACATGCAGCGGTAGAATTGTTTTTCCGCTGTGGCGAAACAGTAGAGGTAAAGAAAAGTAATACTCCCGGCTTTTCATTTTCAAAGTATACATGGGATTGTGAACAGCGTTCTGCTTTTTGTGAGGTTATGAATTCAGACAGAGTTAAATCTGCTATTGAAGAGGCATGTAACATTATTGATTTCAACATCGATCTTGCCTTAGAGAAGTTTAACGATTGTTTTAATATTTCTGGCAAATGTATGCTAAAGAATATATACGTGGGATCTGAGAAAAGGAGAGTGTGGTTTGATTTAGAATGCAAGCAAAGTAGAAAGGTTTTGAGACAGCACTTGAGAAAATTTCACATACACAACAGAGACGAAGATAGACTGGGTTACACACAAAAAAGACGAGAGTACAAAGAATTACTTCGAAGTAAGAAATTTGATTTTAAAGCAACTTTTATTCAATCGTTACACGACAACATGAATAATTCTGCGAAGTTCTGGGATTCGATTCGCTCAGTACGCCCACGCTCTTCTTGTCAGTCCAACATTTCAAAAGAGCAATGGTTAGAGCATTTTAAGAATGTGTTTATGTCTGATTCTATTGATGGGGAGGGTGTTGATAGTGATGGTGATGGTGTGACGTTTGTTGAACCTAGTGTTTCTAATTTAAATGTGCATCCAGACGACATGTTAAACTGTCGCATTTCCGAACCCGAAATAACGTCTGCTATTAATGCGTTGAAGAATAAGAAAGCCGCAGGTCCTGATGGTATGATTGGAGAGTTCTATAAGAACAGTGTTGATTGTATCATGGCCTTCTTGTTCAAATACTTTAATTATATTTTTGACAAAGGTTTATTCCCGAGTGATTGGACGTTAGCTATTCTACAACCTATCCACAAAAAAGGTGATTTGAGTAATCCTGATAATTTCAGAGGCATTTCACTGTTAAATATTTGTAGTAAAATTTACAGCTTTGTTTTAAATCAGCGAATAAACAAGTGGATTGAAGAACATGATCTAATCGGCGAAGAACAAGCTGGATTTAGAAAAGAGCATAGTACAGCTGATCATGTTTTTACTTTGTATGCTATGATTCAGAAACAACTTGTCAGACACAGAAAACTTTATGTAGCGTTCATTGATTTCAGGAAGGCCTTTGACAATATTTCTAGAGATAAGCTATGGAAGGTCCTCAAAAAGAATGGCTTGAATGGTAAGATTTTAAAGGCATTGAAAAGTATATATGCAATTGTTAAGGCGAAGATACGAGTTGGGGGTGACTTCACTGATACTTTTATGTGCCCTCGCGGCCTGAAGCAGGGGGAAATATGTTCACCGATAATTTTTTCGCTCTTTGTAAATGAATTGACGAAGGACATACTGGCAGATGGAAAACACGGGATCCAGTTATCACCAGATTTTATTCAGCTATTGATTTTGCTGTTTGCTGATGACGTGGCTCTTATTTCAGATACTATAACTGGTCTTCAAACACAACTAAACATTTTGTACAACACTGCAAGGAACCTAGATCTAGTTGTTAATTTAGACAAGTCTAATGTTGTTGTCTTTAGAAATGGTGGCCATCTTGCTTCAAGTGAGCGATGGCGTTATGGTGAGGAACCTTTGAAGATTGTAAACTCTTACAAGTACTTAGGAATATGTTTGACTCCGCGTCTTAGTTTCACTCGTACTATGGACGATCTTGCTTGTCGTGCCAGGAAAGGAGTAATGGCTATTATAAGAACGCTTTGGACTGTTGGTGAACATTCTCCGAATCTATTTTTTAAATTGTTTGACTGTCAAATTCAACCTATTTTGACATACGGTTCAGAAATATGGGGACTGACAAAAAATCAAGAAATTATTGAACGTGTCCATCTTTTTGCTTTAAAGAAGTTCTTGGGGGTACATCCCAAGGCTCCTAGACATCTTGTGTACGGAGAAACAGGCAGATATCCTTTGTTTGTGACGACTCATGTAAGATGTATTAAGTTTTGGCTACGCCTGTTGTTTCTGGGTGATGACCGCTATTCTAAAAAGGCGTACAACATGCTGTTGTTTTTGCAAAGACAAAACTACGTTACCTGGGCTTGTGCCGTGAGGAATATTTTGTATATGTATGGTTTTGGCGTCGTTTGGGAAGCACAGGGTGTGGGTGACGTACCCTCTTTCGTTCGCTGTTTTAAGGAAAGGCTAATTGATTGTGCAAGACAAAACTGGCACTCATCATTGATGTCACATCATTTGTACAGTGTGTACACTAACTATAATCAATCACTTTCTCTGTGTCAGTATGTACTTTCAGTAAAGAACATTTTTGTACGAAGACAGTACACTCGCTTTAGAATTGGTATGTCTAAATTAAATTGTCATTTCCTTCAGTATAAGCCTATTGCAGATGATAGGAAAGCTTGTCCATTTTGTCAGACAGTCGATGAAACTGAGGTTCATTTTTTATTAGCATGTCCACTGTACAATGAAATTAGAAATGAATTAATTCCTGTAAAATACTGCAGACATCCGTGTTTGGCCAAGTTTCGACTGTTGGTATCATGTCCAGTTTCAGCTGTTGTTAATAATCTGGCTGTATTTATATATAAAGCTTTTTGCTTGCGTGAAAGAATGATGAAGCAAAATGGTTGAATGTAATTTAGTGCTTGCGATGATATGTATCATATAAGTATGCCTTCTTGCATTGTGTATTTTTTGTTTATTTTATTTATTAGTTATTTTGGCCCACTCATTGTAACGGGCCGGTGGTCTATACAATAAACCATTCTGATTCTGATTCTCTCTCTCTCTCTCTCTCTCTCTCTCTCTCTCTCTCTCTCTCTCTCTCTCTCTCTCTCCCAAATACAACACACAAGGCTTCCGTTTTCGTTCACTAGATGAGGATGTAAAACAAATAACTTTGAGGGGAAATCTAGGTTTAAATCCCTTCACTGCAACCTACATATACGAACGTACTTTCAAACATATCAGAAAATAAGTTAGGGCTTTAGTATTATAGGTCAGCAGTAGAAAAAAAGCAACGTAGAATCCATTGATAGGAACCACACAGTGTAATCATCCCGTGCAAACATTGGGGTGCAACAATTAGGTTCTATTGGAAAGCACACTAATCCTTAAGCCTCACTGCAAGTACTCTGCCACTTGAGCGAAAGCGGCAAATCTCAGGTTTAATCAGTCCCGTGAGAAAACGGAGATATATGTAACCCAATATGCATACTTCTAACCTGCTTGCGTAATTGGTAAAATATAATTCAGTGGAGAAAAGGGTGCTGCTTGCAAAATGTCACAAAGGGACAAGGTGCGAAATACATGCGTTATGCATGTAAGCTCTATTCATTTTTATACAGCGCTTTTTTTCTAGTGAGGAAAGGTGCAATATAAAATTATTATTATTATTATTATTATTATTATTATTATTATTATTATTATTATTATTATTATTATTATTATTGAGGATTTATATAGCGCACTTATCTCGCCGTACTTGACCAGACTCTAGGCGCTGACCGATACAGGATCTAACTCAAACCGCCCGAGACGCCCACCCGCAGCCTTTGTGCTGACGCCCGGACAACTAAGCACTATCCTGGCCAGCCAGGGATGGGGGAGAAGGACCAAGTGCATGCTGGGTGTGTTCTAGTTACCGGCACTCACCCGTCTAGGACATGAGCGTCAGTATTATTAAAAGTCCGTTATGATGGAATGTAAGCGACACACAGACTAGACCTCGGTTTATACTCTCATCCGAAGGAGTAGGAAATGGGAGTAAAGTGTCTTTCCCAGGGAAAACATTATTATTATTATTATTATTATTATTATTATTATTATTATTATTTTTATTATTATTATTAAATATTATTATTATTATTTCTATTATTATTATTATTATTATTATTATTATTATTATTATTATTATTATTATTATTATTATTATTTCTATTATTATTATTATAAGTGACGCAGGACAAGTTGGGTGTTGTTGTAAAATTATGCTTCCTATACGTATAGAGGATGTGCTTGAGGTAAACAAATGAATAAAATCAGATAACAGACACAACAGTTTAAAATAGTAACCTCTTGAAACAAAGGGAGCAAATAGCAGGTTCCCGATCTGGGTTATTTCCCTTATGACTTGTGACGAATAGTGATGTCTGGCAAATGCTGGAGGCATTAATGACGACTAATGTCACGAGGAACTGGTAATTATTTATATATGTGTATACGTCAGCTATTTATATAATTAATACAAAACCGTGGTGCCTGTATTCGCTTTGGGTATTTCCCAGTTCAGGAATACCTCGGTGATGAGACGGGGCTATATAAAGACTGTTTAGAGAACAGAAGGTTTTTGTCCCCTATACGCTCTGTGTCCGGGGAGCAAACTTGTTTTTTCCAACCTAGTTCCAGTCATTCGCCCAAAAAGGCAATCACCGAAGTCGAACGAAGCTCTCCGATGTGTTACGAAATGATGCTTGCATGACTACGACTAGCTGACATTAAAAATGATCGCTGTTGATTCTAATTCTGTTCGATTTACACAGATTTAGCATATCGCAACGGTATACTTTGTTAATATGAGCATAATATGAGCACAATTATTATCGACCATATTTAATAGTTGCGTTCCTTGATTTGCATTTTGTTAGTTCTCAGCAGTAAATAGCATTGCCCATTTCCTGCCTAGAACCAAGTAGACACTGTTATACAGTATACATAGGCTTAATCTACATTATTATATTATAAGTCAGTCTCCGCGCAGCGAATTTAGAAGCTCACTAGCTGAATATAATTATTAGACCTGTATTGTTTGTTTTATACGTAAATAAATGTATAAACTATATCTATTCTAATTAATAATATTTAGGCCTATACTTTATAATATTCGAATCTTGAAATTTCCGGAGAAGGACGAGTAGGCTAAGCGAATTTTTTTTTTATAACTCGAGATCAGAGTTAAATTAATAGTTAGTTATTCATTGCTTACAGGGTCCAGCGGACTGCAAAGAGCCGAATCAGAACCACAAAATCAAGACAACTCGAGATCAGAGTTAAATTAAAAGCTTATTAGTTATTCATTGCTTACAGAGTCCAGCGGACTGCAAAGAGCCGAATCAGGACCACAAAATCGAGACCACAACTTCGCAAGTAGTAGTAGTAGTAGTAGTAGTAGTAGTAGTAGTAGTAGTAGTAGTAGTAGTAGTAGTAGTAGTAGTAGTATAGTTATTTAGTTAAATCTTTTATTTATTTATTTGTTTTGTTTGTTATTATTATTATTATTATTATTATTATTATTATTATTATTATTATTATTATTATTATTATTATTATTTGTTTCTTTTTATTATTATTATTATTATTATTATTATTATTATTATTATTATTATTATTATTATTATTATTATTATTCCTACTTTTAAAAAAAAGAAAAAAGAATAGTGTGCTGCTGTGCGTGCTCAATGGTGTAAATATGGTCAGTGACGTTTTGTGTGTTTTTGATGAAGTTGGGTGTAACCCGAAATATTCAGATAGTGTTACTGGTTATTTTTTCTTATAGATTTACTAAAGTTTTCAGATGATTTATAGAAATGTCCGCCCGCCACGCAACATGTTTTTAATACGTGTTTCTCATCAAAATACATATCATTGAAATACACATAACAAATGTACT
This sequence comes from Oncomelania hupensis, assembly GCA_036898135.1. Classification (NCBI taxonomy): domain Eukaryota; kingdom Metazoa; phylum Mollusca; class Gastropoda; order Littorinimorpha; family Pomatiopsidae; genus Oncomelania; species Oncomelania hupensis. The sequence goes on along the minus strand of CM072526.1, from coordinate 897,254 downwards.
GTATCAGTTAAAAAGAATAATATTAGTTAAATAAATAATTGCTTTGGTGCTTGCAATAAAAATGTCACTGTTTTTTGAGACCATTATAAACTTGCTTTGCCTTGTTGTGCTGAAGTGACATCAACGTATCCATAGCGCATTGAAGTTTTGTCATGGTTTTATTGTTGACATAGATGTGAAATCGTTGTATGTGTGCTTTATGTGTTATGTATTACTTTTACTCCTTATTACTAATTGTGTCAGTATATTATTCATCATAAAATAATAGTAATAATACTACCTAACTGCTTCAAAATGCGAATCTCGACTTGAGCTTGAAGCTGTGCAGATCGAAATAGAATTAGATCTAGCAGCGGCTATTTTTATGCACGGTTGTTTCACCACAGGCTCTGAAGTCTTTTCTTTTGTCTTTGTAAACTCCTCAATACGTACGTAGTATAGTATGTAATTGAGGCCTACGAAAGACGAGAATTCCCAGCCTGTGGTTTCACGTAGTCCTGCCAGCATTCGTTCGTAAAACATCGGATAGCTCCGCTCGACTCGGAGAGCTTCGTTCGACTTCGGTAATTGCCTTTTTCGGGAAAGTGACTGGAACTAGGTTGGAAAAAACAAGTTCGCGTCCGGGGACGTTAATTTAAATAATCGCAAATCGCAGAAGGTTAAAGGGGCCGGGTAGCTCAGTTGGTAAGAGCGTCTTGCTAGTAACCGAAAGGTCGCTGGTTCGAATCCCGGATTGGTCAACGTGTGATCATATTATTTTCCCCTTTACCAACAACTGGCCCGCTGGTGTCAGTATAAATCGGTCCAGTAGTCACCTATATGCGAAAGTGTCGTGTGACTATAATCTACAAACAACAGAAGGTTATTCTCGTGTGCATCTCAGAGTGTCTGTGATTGAATAAAATAGGACTAGAATAGGGTGTATTAGTGGAATGAAAGATAGACTGTGAAAAACGAAGGGTGAATGCTTATTTTGTGTGACTTGGAAATATTGTGCTACTGTGTAGGCTACTTCTATTTTTCACTGAGGTGATTCTGGAAACTGTTCATGACAGACACGGTAATTTGAATATTCATATTTTATTATTTACTTGTTTGAAATATAATATTGAAACTTATTTCATAAATTGATAAATGTAATTTTATATCAGACCGGGAACAGGATTGCTTCAGAGAAAAATAAGATTATATTATAATTCTGCTATTTATTTTTTATTACTTTAGAACTTATAGTTTTCTTTTATTCCGTTTTAATTATTATTCTATTACTTTGAGTGAGAACGAAGAGAATCATAAAATTAGCAAAGCGTATGTTGGTGTTATGTTTCAACTGTTACGTATTTTATGTCTTGAGTATTTCAAGTTTATTTTTCTGTCTCAACTTGTGTAAATTGTATAAGAAAGGCCTTTTGATGAATGCATGTAAACATACAATTGGAAAGTTAAAAAAACAATTACAAACTAATATCAAGTTTGTGGGAATCGTCTGAAACAAATTCTAATTGTTTCATAGCACGCACGGAAAGTTTATGACGACGAGGATGATGACGATGATGATGATGATGATAATGATGATGATGCTAATGATGATGATGCTAATGATGATGACGATAATGATGATGATGGTGATGATGACGATGATGATGATGATGTTGATGGTGGTGATGATGATGATGACGATGATGACGATGATGATGATGATAATGATGATAATGATGATGATGATGATGATGATGATGATGATGATGATGATGATGATGATGATGATGACAATAAACGATATCTTCGGGTGAGAGTATAAACCGAGTCCTAGTCGGTGCACGCACACACGCTATCACACGGACTTTAAAGATCCTGACGCTCAAGTCGTAGGTTAAGTGCCAGATGCACACCGCTCTCCCACCCACCCCATCCTCCCCAAGCACTAGGTCTGTTTTCCCATATCCCTGGTCACCCAGGACTGTGCTTAGTTGTCTGGGAGCGGGCGAGTTGAAATAGATCCTGTATCGATCAGTGCCTTTGAGCAGCACTTGAGCTGGAAAATCGCTCTGTAACAAAAGAAAGTTTGGTTACCGTTCGTGTCCATGCTACAGTAGCGCGACCATGCGGTGAATCTTAACAGTTCCAGGTTGGAAGCTGTGCATGTGCTGTGTGGGAGTTGAAAACCCCCAAACCCTTGGCCTTCAAAAGAGAGCTGCCAAGTCCAAACCAAACTTCAGAGCTGCACCTGAAAGAATGACAGTTCCACAGAGATCCACAGCAAAGCTGGTATCAACGCTCTCTTGTAAAAAGTGACACGAACAGGAAGCGCAATTTAAACTCCGCCCCGCGTGCAGTTAAAAATAACTTCACCTCTCTTACAGTTCTCTCATTCTCCCCTCGCTGACTGGAGGCGAGTTTAGATAGGTGCCGCAGTGCATTTCACAATCAAACGAACACAATAATTTTTTTTTTTTCAAACAAGGAGAGGAGACGATCTTAAAATAGATCCATCGTGGCACGTTGCATCGGAATTTTGCAACCGGAAAAGCCATTTCCTAGATCTGGTTCTGATTCGGCGCTACCTTTCGGAACAGTTTTTCCTCTTTTAAATGGAGCGTATTTTATATATACCATGCAGTTTCACCAAAGCATCATAGAGGTATACATGTTACCGGCAATCTGTGCATCCAGTCAATACGTGTATTGTCTAAAAAAAAATCAGTCAATTCGTGTTTTGACTGTGACCACTAGCCAATACATGTAATGACTAAAATTTCCAGTCAATACGTGTATTGTCTTAATTTTGACCCACTTCAAAACACACTTTGACTGACTGTTCATTTTAGTCAATGCGTGTTTCGCTCAATCAAGTCTTCTAACAATTTCAGAGCACATGCGAGCGCACAGCATTATTTATATTAATGTGTTAATCGGCATGTAATTGATAAGGTCCAGTGTCTTCTTTGAAAATAAATCAGTAGGACTTCAGCGAAAATCTTGTGGTGACGATTGTGATTACAAACCGCGACAAAACCACGGTCGATCATTCACCACAAATGATGGATACGAATGAAAACGAACAAAAGGTTTTAAACAAGCTGGCCGAAATTCTAGCGACGAAAGATTCCAGTTGCCTGTTGACCAAGGCGAAATATTACGACTGTTACACGTATTTATTAATAATCGATTCAGCTCCGATGCTTGAATCGTTTATCCACGCAGCATGTTCACTCAGCAACAAGGCAGGAGTCGTCGTATAATTTTTTAAACTTTATTCGGCAGCACCAACAACTGCATACAAGATCGGTTTCCGAAAATCATTCCAAAAATAACTTTTTCAAGTAGACAATGCATTACTTATATAGCCTCTCTGCAATTCATTAAAGCTTAAAACATTCCAGAGTGACGCAATAACACCCAATAAAAATAAAAATAATCACCGGAACTGTCTTACGACAAAGAACATTCCTCAGTTTAGAAGAATTACCTAGCTATTACAAGATAGGTCTGGAACTTTCGATCGATAATAAACAAGTAATTCCGGAAACTTATCGAAACGAACGAACATTGAGGTTTAACGTCTACACCCACCATTGGCGATATGGCAGAACCATCCCAAGGAAAGAGGGGTAGGGACCTGAATCAACACTGAACCACCAGAGCAATCAATGTTAAAATGGACAGTGAAAATGGCCACATTTTTATATCGCCCATCACGGTATTCGAACCTGGGTCATCGGTGTACCAGGCGAACGCTCTACCAATTGAGCTTCAGAGGTTGGAAAATTATCAACGATACTACAACAATATTGACCAACTAAAATTATCAACATTATACAAAGTTTTTTCTAACAACAACGCAGAATCAAATCAAAGGTAAATGCACGCTATCATTACATGCGTTGCAAAATAAAACGTTCAGAACTATCGTGCGCGTCTCAATCGTAACAATGACACGGAACTCTCTCTCTCTCTCTCTCTCTCTCTCTCTCTCTCTCTCTCTCTCTCTCTCTCTCTCTCTCTCTCTCTCTCTTTCTCGTATAATGGTATGGCCTCCCCGATTGCATTCAAGAATTAAATGTAATTGAGAGTGAAACAAAAAGACATAGAAAGAGGCAGAGCCAGGGACAGAGAGGAACAAAGAGAGACAGTGTTTTATTAAAATGTGTACAATTTAAACTTTAAAAAAATTTTACTTGGCATGAGAGAGATATAGAGACAGAGAGAGATGGACAGAGAGGGACAAAGAGAGAGAGTTCTAAATTTAACTTCAACTTCAACTTTTTATTGGCTCCAAGTACATTTGACAACATTCTAGAGAACTTGCTTCGCGCATAGAAAGAAAAAAACTGATAAAGATAGAGTAGGCACCTCGGGCGGCTTGAGTTAGATCCTGTTACGGCCAGCGCCTTGAGCAGCTCTTGAGCTGGAAAAGCTCTATATAAGAAGAACGATTAAATAAATAAACCCCGTTACAATTTAAAAAAAATCGTGTACATTTTAAGCTTTTAAAAAATATTTACTTTGCATGAGAAAGAGAAATAAAGAGAGAGAGACAGACAGACAGAGAAGGACAAAGAAAGAGAGAGAGATTCAAATTGAAGTGTTTACATTTTAAGCTTAATTTTAGTATTTATTAATTTCTACTTAACATGGTTTAGTTGTGTGGATGTGTCCCTGTGAGTGAGCGTATTGAAGTACAAGAACAACTAATAATTGTGAGGTCATTCATTTATTAATGTTTACAACCAGTTGCAATTTAAATGCCGAATGACAGTTCAGTCAATTCGTGAATTGACCACAGCATTTTTTAAGACAATACACGTATTGACTGGAAATTTTAGTCATTACATGTATTGGCTAGTGGTCACATTCAAAACACGAACTGACTGATTTTTCTAGACAATACACGTATTTACTGAATACACAGATCGCCGGTAACATATATATATATATATATATATATAGAGAGAGAGAGAGAGAGAGAGAGAGAGAGAGAGAGAGAGAGAGAGAGAGAGAGAGAGAGAGACAGAGAGAGAGACAGAGAGAGAGAGAGAGGGACAGAGAGAGACAGAGAGAGAGAGAGAGACAGAGAGAGAGACAGAGAGAGACAGAGAGAGAGAGAGAGAGAATGGAGGGAGAAAAACGGAGTACCCAGAGAAAACCCTCATTGTCCTGAAAAGTCTCGTATCTAAAATGCCGACAACTGTAATTACGCTTTTCTCACACATTCAAACGAGCGCGCGCGCATGCCCATATATGTACATTCAACCATATAATATCATTTCACACGCACACATACTCAAGCACACTAACTCACGCACGCTAACTAACACCAACACACGCACACACATTCAATCAACCACCCACCCACCAATTCATACACACAATATACAAACACACTCTCTATTTCACTCACCCCCACCTCGACCCACACACATAGACACACCCACAGACACACACAGAAACACACGCACAACAGGCAGGCTCACATACAGACACACACACACACACACACACACACACACACACACTCACATTCATCTACCCGAATTAAACAGCAACTAAGACTCTAAAGATGTTAGCATCTTAAACGCAAAATTTCCTTTCTAAACATGTAAACACTTTTTACATTGAAATTCAACTGTAAACATGTACGCAAAATATTTAAAGTTCATCGTCCAATGCAAATAAAAACCAGAATGCCACCGCTGATGCGGGGAGGGGGGGGAAGTCCTCAAAAGTTAGATAAACTTTACCACAGGAAAAAAAAGTATATTTTAAAATGCAGAAAACATAGGAATGCAGTAGAAAGACGGAGCGGGTGCTCTGTGTTTGATTTGGCAAAGTGCCCTGCGCTAGTTTCTGGTAGAAAGGCGGAATCAACGGGAAGAGAAAATGGCTGCTTGCATGCTGTCTTATCTGGCAGCCCGCTGACTGTTGGACAGATCCAAGGCTGAGTGAGAGAGAGAGAGAGAGAGAGAGAGAGAGAGAGAGAGAAGTCAAAACCTTTAATTGGATAATAGCATTAGGTCTTATGGACCTGTCTTACAGCTAGTCCTTAAGAAAATTGTAACATTATTATTTAAAAAAAAGAAAAAAGTTCAGAACAAACAAAATAATTAATATAAAATTGATTTGAAACTAACACAAACCTTAACAATTGTAAGAATTTAAAAAAACAATTACTAAGAAAATTAATGTACCGAAATGCACAAACTCCCTCCCCCCACCCCCTCCTACCCCTTCCCTACTCCCACTCTCCTCAACCCCCTCCACCACAACCACACACATATACAAGCTAATTCACACATGAACAAATTAAACTGTCGCAAGATAGGAAGAACAAATTGTATACAATCATCTTAAATATTAGTAGCAAGGGAAAAAAGAAATTTGTGGAGTCTAATTTTAAACAATGTTAATGATTTACTTTCCTTGATCTCTTGTGATAGAGAATTCCACATAATTGGACCAGAATATGACAGAGATGTTTTAAATATGTCTAAGCGTGGCTTAGAGAAACTTGAAACTTGAAACTTGAAACTTTTTTATTAGGGATAAAGATTTTAGACTAATGATACAGTCTAATCTTCCAATCTTCCAATGCATCAGCCGTAACAAAATGTCTAAGTTTATTTAGGAGGAAGAGGTTTTTAGAATTTTTTTTACAGATATGGTTAACGTGTGACCGCCAGCTAAAATCATCATCGATGATTATGCCTAGCACCTTATGTTCATGAACTTGCTCAATACTGTACGACCCTAAGTTTAGATTAAGGGGTAAAGATCCATTTTGGCGTTTTTGTCGTGTAGTGAGAAGCATACTTTTGCTTTTATTAGGATTTAATTTCATTCTATTGATGCAACACCAGTTATTAATTTCATTTATGCTTATTTGAAGACTTTGCTCCACCTCCTGTAAATTTGTATTTTGAGTATGGAGGGATGAATCATCAGCAAATAGTTCAAGATTAACATTTTGTGTGAGAAAAAGGGGCATGTCATTGATAAAGATACAGAAAAAAATAGGACCAAGAATCGATCCTTGAGGAACTCCACAAGTTACATCACCAGAAGACGAAAAGGAACCATTAGTGTATACTGATTGGTGCCTGTTTGATAAATATGATTTAAAAAATAATACAGATGCAGAATTTTGGAAATAGAATTTTAACTTATTTATTAAGATGTTATGGTTAACTAGGTCAAATGCCTTTTTAAGGTCAAGAAAAACTGCCCCTACAATGTCTTGCTTGTTTATAGCATCAAGCCAAGCATCACAAATATGGGCGAGTGCTGTTTGACAAGAGTGTTTAGGTCTAAAGCCAGACTGAAAAGGATGAAAAAGAGCGTTATTTTCTAAATATTTCATAAGGTTAATGTGAATATGTCTTTCCAGGGGTTTAGATAGTACAGGCAGAATGGAAATTGGTCGAAAGTTGTCAAGAACTGAAGTATCACTTGTTTTAGGTAAAGGTATAACTTTAGCTTCCTTAAATATTGAAGGAAACTGACTTTGATCAATGCATAGGTTATAGATGTAGGTTAAAGGTTCAATGATATAAGGAAGAGACAATTTTATAATGAATGCATTTAGATTATAAACGTCCATAGACTTTTTATTTTTCATTTTTAATATTAGAGAAGTTACATCATGTTCTGTTAACCGAGGTATAAGAAATGAGGCAGATTCGTGAAGTTTGTTTCTACAAAACAGGTTGACCTTATCATATATTGTATCTGTGTTTGTGTTTGCGGTATTAGATTTAAGAATAGAGTCAGTTAATGAAATAAAATATGTATTAAATTCATCATTAGAAAAATTAAATTGATTTGTTTTTCTTGTTCTAGATTTTTTGCAAAATGCGTTCATTGCTTGCCAAATGCAAGTGATATTAGTGTTTTCAGTTGATAATAAAGTTTGAAAATATTTTTTCTTTGCATTTCTTACGAGAGTAAGGACTTTATTACGTTGCTTTTTATACAGATCAAACTGTTTTTGTTTTTTATGTCTGTCACGCAAGGACATGGCAGCTTTAATTTCAGTTGTCATCCAGGTGGGAACGGATGCATGTTTTACTCTCTTCCTCTGGATTGGAGCATGTGCATCAACCACAGAAAGTAATAGTTTTAAAAATATTTCGGCGGTTTCATTAGGGTTATTATATGCTCTTAAATTGTTGAAATTAATCAAACTTAAGTCCTGTAAATATGCGGACTTATCAAAATTCTTAAAGTTTCTATACATAATGTAGGTATGTCCTTTAAACTGTGGTTTTGGAAGATGGCATGAACATTTGCAAAGAATGGCTTTATGATCGCTGACAGACACGTCAGACGTGAAAGCAGCAGAAATTATATTATTGTTGTTACTGTATATATGATCAAGAAGAGTTGAATTAGTTTCTGTTACTCTTGTTGGTTCTTGAATAAACTGAGTTATACCAAGCAAGTTTGTTATTGTGTTCCAGTGTGATTGAGACTGTAAAAGATTTATGTTAAAGTCCCCTAATATAATAAAGTTTAAATTGCAAGCATTGACTGTGTCCATCATTTGTAAGAAATTACTGAACCAATCGCAATTGCTGGCAGGATTTCTGTACATGAATCCTATAAGAATAGGCCTATTTGTATGTGGCCTAACCTCCAGCCAGATGCATTCAATACATTTGAGTTCAAGATCATTTCTTCGTTTGACAAAGTTAATTAAAGTATTATGAACGTAAACACCAATTCCAGTGTGTCCAGGAAAATTAGCATCCTTTCTTATAAAATTATAATGTGGTATCGATACTGATTCTGAACTATGTTTCGAGTCACATAATTTAGTTTCCGTCACACCGAGTATATGTAGGCATCCGTGACGCTGCAAAAGAGAACAAATGTCATGAAGTTTGTTGTAGAGATGGTAAATGTTGACATGGCCACATAAAATATTAGATTCCATTTAAAATAAAATAATAATGTTTTTTAAAATATAATAATCCTATTTCACCATATGAGTACCAATTCTTTATTGTTTTATAGTTTCTTCAAACAACCCTTGGTATAGCTCACTATGGTAATCCGTGTAGTCTACACAAACCTCGTTAGAGCTCGGAAGTTATTATATAGTCTATGTAGACAAAATCATCGCACTATTGCTGAATATGTCAAAGCAAACAAGTACTTAAAATAGAAAATAAGAAATATATTTAAGAAAATTCAAAGAAATTAATAATCAACTAATTAAAAATCAAATATCGACAGGATCCCAAAGAATTCAAAACGTATATTATAATTTATAGGAATGTATGAATGTCACAAAGTGTATTTCGCATTTGAAATAATGTTATACACTGTATATCACCACAGGCACAGATATATGTAAATCACTAAATTCAAACTCCACTTGAGCTCAGAAAAACAGTGGAATAGATATATGTATTTGTCACCAAGAAGTGTACAAGCAATATATATAAAATTGGCTCGAAAATCGTGTCTCAGATCGAGATCAATATTATAGCAAAACGTAAATAAAGAAAGAAAGAAATAGATACATACATAAATAAATAAATAAAAATAATAACCGAGTCTACTTCACGCTAAGATATGACTATTTGTTTATATCTTTTTTTAATGGGTCTTCGTGTGTGTCGACCGTTAAGAAAGGTGGTCTACGATAGCAGTAAACCACTTATCACCCGTAGAGTAAACGGCTTATCTCTCGTAGAGCGGAGGCACAGGCGCCCAACAGATTAATGCAGCGCTGCGTGAATTACTTGCTCCAGGGCGTTTTTTTTTTAAATGTTAAAAAACATTAATTCACCAAGCAGAAATATTGTGTGCCTGTGGTACTGAGCGAACGCGTAAATGACTGTAGTAAGGTTCCCTGTGCTACAAGACTCCCGAGGTGAGGTCATCGAGCAGCCGAATGCCTAGTTTAAGCTGCGTACACGCTTATTTGATAGTTTTCACCTTAACAATGTGGGCGTTTGTGCCTCCGCTCTACGAGAGTGTATACACTCTTCTATGAGCTTAGGAAATACAAATTTAAAAATAAAATAAATAAAAATACACTACAACACTACACTACACTACACTATACTGCAATATATTACTGCACTACACCACACAGCTACACTACACTACACTACACTATACCGCAATATACTACTACACTACACTACACTATACTGCAATATATTACTGCACTACACCACACAGCTACACTACACTACACTACACAGCTACACTACACTACACTACACTATACCGCAATACACTACTACACTACACTGCATTACACTACACTACACTACACTACTCTACACTACAATAAACTGCACTGCACTACACTACAGTACAATACACTACGGTCCACTACACTACGGTACATTACACTGCTACACTAAACTACACTACAATACACTGCATTACACTACACTACACTACACTAAACTACACTACACTGCATTACACTACACTACACTACAGTGCACTACACTACACTACACTGCATTACACTACACTACACTACACTACACTACACTACACTACACTACACTACACTAAACTACGAGCTGGCCTGATAGTGCAGTAGATAAGTCGTCAAGCTCCCTAAGCCGAAGGTCGCGGGTTCGATTCCCACAAAGGGACGATCGCGAACTAATGCGACTCAGGTAGGAGACACCCCTGTCACCGAGGGTTTTCTCCAGGTGCCCCAGTTTCCTCCCTGCCTGCAATAATGGTATTGGAGGCAGTCAATCAACATTTTCGAAAATAAAATTTGATTTCCATTGCGTGATCTAAAGACTAATAGCGACCCCTCTGCCTGTACACCACATATTTGAGTGCCAGATGTGCGTTTGTTGTGTACGTGACAGTGGAGGAAACATGGGAGCGTGTATGTTGGTAGACCCACAGATCGCCGCGCTTTGAACTGATTGGTGTGATTTGGGGAAAAGCGCGTATTTAGCATCCATTATTATTATTATTATTGTTATTATTATTATTATTATTATTATTATTATTATTATTATTATTATTATTATTATTATTATTATTATTATCCATCTTTCGCTGTTGAAGATGGAATTCGCTGGTTAAACGATCATCTGTGGTGCCCCTGCGACCTCCGAGTTACGGGATAGGATAGGATATTATTATTATTATTATTAATATTATTATTATTATTATTATTATTATTATTATTATTATTATTATTATTATTATTATTATCCATCTTTCGCTGTGGAAGATGGAATTCGCTGGTTAAACGATTATCTGTGGTGCCCCTACGACCTCCGAGTTACGGGATAGGATAGGATAAAATAGGATAATATTATTATTATTATTATTATTATTATTATTATTATTATTATTATTATTATTATTATTATTATTATTATTAATGCACAATTCCTGTCGATAAATTCAACGTTTGAGGGAAGAGGTTTTGCCGAGTCAACAGTAAATACTCGTAAATAAGCGGATTTCAAGGAACAGTTGCGCCTCTTTTATGCTTATCGAGAGAACAGCATCGCATTTCTAGCATAGACCAATGCCAAGATTCGGTTCACGGACAGTACAATGCTTATTCAAGGAAACAGGCACCTTTTTTGTTTTCATTTTGCAGAATGCAGATATTTCTTTTCTTTTTTGAAATTCCATTTCAAGATTTATCTTTTAAAACACTTTGAAATAGTCAGGTGGCAGAAGTAGTCAAATGGCGGTCGGTCTCCCGTCCGTTGAACGCCGTACCTCAAGAATCACTGTGCTTCATCATTTTCTATAAAAATATTAAATAAATAACGTTTTCCCCTCTTTCTTTACAAAAAAAGGGTCGAGACGATTTTCATAATTATTATTTTCCTTGCAGATAGTTCAGACAGTCAGGTAGTGGCCTATCGTTCTCCGTTTTCCTTTTGTTTGGTTAGGGTAAAGCAAGGTCACAACGCCGCTTTGAACATGTACATTTTGAAAAAAGAGTTTTTTATTCGGCTACGTGTAAGAATGTCTGGAAACACATTTGAATAGCTTGCCGTCTTTAACAGGAAAAGTATGTTTGGGTCAAAACATTATTTTTGGGTTGTCTTGTTTCATTGTCTTTTTATTTTTATTGTATGTTGTTGTATTTTATTGTATTGTATTTTCCGTACAGCAACCATTAAGGAGCAAAGAATACAAAAAGCGAAGGGAGGCAAGTTGCATTACGCATCAAAAAAGATAATTGTCCTGCTCTCAAAGGTGGACAAAACGTGCAACATAGTGGCTTTCAATTCCACGTGCTTCTCCGTGAGCTTTAGGAACTCAAATGTAGCACGCATGCATTCATAACGATTGGTTCTCCTTTCGCTTTTCGATCTTTACTAAAGATCTTATGGAGAAGGACGTGGAATAGAAAGCCCGCGTGTCGCATTTTCCGTCCACTTTTGACTGCAGGATAATTACCTTTCTTGTTGCGTAATGCAAGTGGCCTCTCTTGGCTTGTTTTATTCCTTGCTGTTTAATGGTTGCTATACAGTGCTAGCCATTTTGAGAGAATTTATTATAAATGTAACAATTGTTTGAAAACCTTTTTTTAAAGTCAGTCTCTCAGTCGGCCCTAGCCACTTGGGTGTTTTTCATTTGCGTCTGGCTTCTTCTTAATAATGGGAACTTCTCTATGGTGTCTTTATTATGACAAACATTGGACAACACGCGCGATGACCTGTTCACAGTGGTGAAGTACGCGAAACTCCGATGGTATGGCCACGTCACCAGATCATCAGGCCTAACAAAGACCATCCTGCAAGGCACAGTGCAAGGAAGTAGAAGAAGAGGGAGACCGAAAAAGAGATGGCAGGACAACATTCGAGAATGGACTGGCTTAACACTGAGCGAAGCCATCAGGGTTGCTGAGTTCAGAGAAAGATGGAGTATGCTGGTTAAACGATCATCTGTGGTGCCCCAACGACCTCAGAGTTACGGGATAGGATAGGATAGGATAGGATAGGATAGGATAGGATAGGATAGGATAGGATAGGAAAGGATAGGATAGGACGCAATACATAAAGACTGCACTCAGCGTAATCTAAGCACTCAATGCCAAACTTCCTCTGAACGCCAAAAGGTCAAAACACATCAGGAGAACCAGGCTTTATAAATGTTTTTTGTACTACATTTGAGCTCTGACAAATGAATTGAAAGCCAGCGAGCGTTGTGGCCAAGTGGGCTAAGGCGGGACTAACTTGCCTTGTCCACAGGCCAGAAACCAATGGCGCCTGACAGGTGTGGGTTCGATCCTGCATCGGGGCGTTATGTTTCTCCGAATATTATTTACTTTCGACTCGGGCCACGTCTCGGGGGTTTTCTCCGGGTACTCCGGTTTGCTCCCCCAGCAAAATTTCAAAAAAAAAATTCAAAAATTTAAAGAATTTCTAAATTTCAAAAATCACAACTAATGTTAGGTAGGTTGGGTTTGGGCGCGCCACAGGCTGCGACTACGCCTTCCACAGGGGAGGCGGCCCAGAATTTCCCGATAAAAAGGGACAATAAAGCATTAAAATCTTAAAAAAAATCTAAGCTTATGTATTTATAGTTTTAATTGTAACAACATCCTGTTTTCTCTCTGACTGATAGCATAGCTTTAGTTGTTGGTGTTGTTTTTTTGTTTTTTTTAAAAGACCGGACACGCATGCATGTGTGTTTGTGTGAGAGAGTGTGTAAGTGTGGGTTATTTGTGGGTGTGTTGGTGTGTGTGTGTGTGCGTGTGTGTGTGTGCGTGGGTGTGTATGTGTGTATACATACAGCCATCCCTTCTGTTGGTTTATCCTTGTTTTAAAACACGGAGATAAGCGGGGACAGGGAAGATAACACAAGGTATGTTCTATTTACAGTTTATTTAGCTCTCTGCTTTCATTCTTATTCTCTTGCCATTACAAAACTCGGTTGAGAGCGGCTTAAAGCAGGATTGCCTCAAACTAAGTCACCTTGGAGGACGGACACGATCTAGACGGTATAGCCTATATATTGAATAGCTCAGTTCGAACCTAAGGGTAATAATTTAATTAATATTGTTTTATTTGTTTATATATTTCAGATTCGTTTAGCAAATGACATGGAGAATATGAGATTGTTGTTAGCGCTGTTTTAAAGACATTAAACGCGTTAACAAATATAGTTGACTATTTCTCGAAGAACCCTTTGTTTCAGTTTTTGTCTCTGTCTCTGTCTGTCTGTCTGTCTGTCTGTCTGTCTCTCTCTCTCTCTCTCTCTCTCTCCTTTTCTGCGGTGTAATGCGAAATGGTTGTGACGGAGAGCTACTAGCCGCAATTATTCAAATTACTGTCAGCGCAGGGTATCCCACATGTTAATTCAATTATTTAATTAGTCTGCACTTTCGGCCTTGCTCCTTTTGCCAAACAGATGGAGTTGTCCATCTGCGTGTTTCTTTCTAGCTCCTTCCTCCCTCCCACCCCTACCCCAGCCCCCACCATTCATCCACCTGCCACCCTCCCTTCCGCCCACAAACCACTCCCAATCCACCCAATCAACAAACCCCCGCTGTTATAAAGCAGATAAGTGTTCACCTGTGCTCCGTTTTAGATTCTCTCGTCTCCTACCCAACTACTGCTACCATTTATTTATTTATTTATTTATTTATTTATTTATTTATTTATTTATTTATTTATTTATTTCATCGTTCTTTAATAGCACGTTTCCAGCTCAAGAGATGCTCAAGGTGTTGGTCGATACTGGATCAAACTATCGTCCAACCGAGGTACCCATTTGCAGCCTCTGGGGAGCATCGCCTGACGCCCAGACGACTGAGCACATTCCTGTGTAGCCGGCCCTCCCCCCAGACTGGGACATGAGCGTCAGGATCTTCAAAGTGCATAGACTAGACCTCGGTGTATACTCTTATCGCCGATCATTCATTTGTAAAAGCAGACACCACCCACAACAACAAAAACTAACCGAACAACTGTAACGGCAACAAAGAAGAAGAAGGAGAAGGAGAAGAAGAAGGAGAAGAAGAAGAAGAAGAAGAAGAAGAAGAAGAAGAAGAAGAAGAAGAAGAAGAAGAAGAAGAAGAAGAAGGAGGAGGAGGAGGAGGAGGAGGAGGAGGAGGAGGAGGAGAACAAGAAGAACAAGAAAAAGAAGAACGAGAACAAGAAAAAGGAGAAGAAGAAGAAGAAGAAGAAGAAGAAGAAGAAGAAGAAGAAGAAGAACAACAACAACAACAACAACAACAACAACGACGACGACGACGACAGCGACTAACAAGTTAAATAAGACAATGACGTTATTTATACAAACAGTAACAACAAGAATAGCACGGTGAACCAGCCTCCTACGTACGCTATTTGTCTTTCTGTTTGCATTTTCGCTACAGCAGAAATGAATGGGCTGACCTAATTCCAGCTTAAAGGCATCCACATGACATATAAACACTGCTTTATACTTGTCACTAAAGACCACGTTAGGTCTCGCGAGCTAAGCGTACACTTCCGCAATAACCTCTTAAAGTGTCTTTAAAGTCGAGATTAAACCTGCGAAAAAAAACACCAACAAAACAATTCTAATAAGCAACATTCTGAGATAGGACTATTTGCCTAGAAATATTTCCATTTTTTTAAAATGTTTAATAATTAAATTGAATCTAAACTTCGTGTCCTGCAGTTCAAAAAGGTCGCCTGCTATTGCTTATCTCCTTAAGACATATAAGAGGCGTAGGCGCCCCACAGATTAACGCATCGATGCGTGGCAAGATGTCCTACATGGTGCTTCTTTCTAGCACTAGAAGGTAAACAATACATAGTATTTATATAGCGCCTAACTTCAAAGAGCTCAAGCAGGAGGCTTGTGTGAATGCGGGATTGAGTGACGAGAAATTACTGTATGACTGCATTACGGTTGTTCTGTTTGCTAGACTTGATCTCACAGCTTCTTAAGCTGTAGGAAAGGTTAGAGGTTTTTCTTAAGCTGTAGAAATTCGAAAGGGTTAGAGTTTTTTCTTAAGCTGTAGAAAAAGATTAATTTATCCATAAGCTGTAAACAGGGTTAGAGTTTCTTATTAAGCTGTAGAAAAAGGTTAGAGTCTAATCTTAAGCTGTAGAAAAGAAAATAGTTTCTTCTTAAACTGTAGAAAAGTTAATTTCTTCTTAAGCTGTAGGAAAAGTTTCTTCTTAAGCTGTAGAAAAGGTTATAGTTTCTTCTTCAGCTGTAGAAAGTGTTGGAGTTTCTTCTTAAGCTGTACAAAAGGTTAAAGTTTCTTCTTGAACTGTAGAAAAAAAACTGTATAAAAGGTTAGAGTTTCTTCTTAAGCGGTAGAAAAGGTAGGAGTTTCTCCTTAAGCTGTAGAAAGTGTAAGAATTTCTTCTTAAGCTGCTTACACGCCCATGTGAGGTTTCTCACCTCAATAATGTTGGATTAACAAAGTATTCAATCTACAGTAAAAGTTTGAAAAAAATCAGTCAAACCTTTAAGTTTCGCGAGCTATTTTAGAACAATGCTCTTGTCTTGTTATAGGAGAGGTTTTAGCAATGATATATAATATTTTCATGAGTAAGAGAGCGAGAGCGAGAGCGAGAAAGAAAGAAAGAAAGAAAGAAAGAAAGAGAGAGAGAGAGAGAGAGAGAGAGAGAGAGAGAGAGAGAGAGAGAGAGAGAGAGAGAGAGCAACATGCGGCCAACATTACTACGTAGTTGCCGTTATTGTCAACATGCAGTTAATGAATAACAGACCTACGATTAAAACCATTTAATTCATAGTTCTTAAATCTGTACAATTTTAGGGTTAATCTGATGAATTTATTTATTTCTTTATTTTATTATTTATTTATTTCATCGTTCTTATATAGCGCTTTTCCAGCTCTACAACTGCTCAAGGCGCTGGCAGATAGAGGTTCTAACTCAAGCGGCGCTCGAGGCGCCCACTTGCAATCTTTGAGCGCATAGTCTGACGCTTAGATGACTGAGCACAATTCTGGGCGACCAAGGATGGCGAAAAGGGATCTAGCGCGTAGTGGATGTATTTGGGTAACCAGCGCTCACCTGCCGAAGACATGAGCGTCAGGATCTTTAAAGTCCGTGCTATGGAATGCGTGCATTCACAGACTAGACCTCGGTTTGTACTCTCATCCGAAGGACGATGACAACAACAACAACAACAACAACAACAACAACAACAACAACAACAGCTAAGTTAAAGTAAGAAAAGAAGGGATAAAATACAGCAAGAAAAGAGTGAGCAATGACAGAACGAAATAACGTAAGGGATATTAAATAAATAAATAAATAAATAAATAAATAAATAAATAAATAAATAAATAAATAAATAAATAAATAAATAACAAAACATCTGCTTTTGCTTCGCATCGCCATACATCACGTTGCATCGCATCCAAAGCATCCAGACAAACAGACAGACAGAAGGACAAACAGACCAACAGGTGCAGCGAACAGATGAAACTAGGATAAGACATACAACGCCATTCAGCCAGGGACGGCCACTCTGCCAAACTAATTCTCTATTTTATCTTATAGCCAAGAGTAAATGGCCCATGCCACACCAAAAAAAGTTAATAACGTCATAGTATGCTTTTATACCCAATTACTTGTCGACGTGCCCCCGAAGATGAGGTAAGCACAGAACAGTAATCCATAGGATATAGTATTTATTTATATCCTATTTACTTATTTTTTATTCTTATTACTTTGCTACGTTTACATTATATTATACTATATTATATTATATTATATTATATTATATTATATTATATTATATTATATTATATTATATTATATACTACTCAAAATAATTGAAGGGCCACTCTCATATTTCATTTAGTTTAATTATTTTTTGCTTCTATCAATAATATCGCTTATATTGCTTATTTCAAAACTTATCCTGCACAGTAACATTCAAGACAATCTTATTCTGACAAGTAATCACATGTGTGAGTTTTGAACTTTCTGCACTGAGTTGAAAAACAAACCCAATTTTTACAAAAAAAAGACCCTAATTTACTGTTGTCTTAATAATAATAATAATGAATTGCATTTATACAACGCATTTTTCATTAGAATAACAACTCAATGCGCTTACACACATCATTCGTACGCATCATCACAACATTCGCACTACATCATGTACAGCATCATTGAGAAAGTATTATTACTGTTCATACTATTACACAGAAAACGCCTTGCTAATAAAGCAAAATTTTCAACATTAAAACGTGATTTGCACGCGAAAGGCTTGCATTTTCT
>CM072526.1:795853-878533 GCA_036898135.1 Oncomelania hupensis | reverse complement strand
AACGATCATCTGTGGTGCCCTGCGACCTCGAGTTACGGGATAGGATAGGATATTATTATTATTATTATTAATATTATTATTATTATTATTATTATTATTATTATTATTATTATTATTATTATTATTATTATCCATTTTTCGCTGTGGAAGATGGAATTCGTGGTTAAAACGATTATCTGTGGTGCCCCTACGACCTCCGAGTTACGGGATAGGATAGGATAAAATAGGATAATATTTATTATTATTATTATTATTATTATTATTATTATTATTATTATTATTTATTATTATTATTATTATTATTAATGCACAATTCCTGTCGATAAATTCAACGTTTGAGGGAAGAGGTTTTGCCGAGTCAAACAGTAAATACTCGTAAATAAGCGGATTTCAAGGAACAGTTGCGCCTCTTTTATGCTTATCGAGAGAACAGCATCGCATTTCTAGCATAGACCAATGCCAAGATTCGGTTCACGGACAGTACAATGCTTATTCAAGGAAACAGGCACCTTTTTTGTTTTCATTTTGCAGAATGCAGATATTTCTTTCTTTTTTGAAATTCCATTTCAAGATTTATCTTTTAAAACACTTTGAAATAGTCAGGTGGCAGAAGTAGTCAAATGGCGGTCGGTCTCCCGTCCGTTGAACGCCGTACCTCAAGAATCACTGTGCTTCATCATTTTTCTATAAAAATATTAAATAAATAACGTTTTCCCCTCTTTCTTTACAAAAAAAGGGTCGAGACGATTTTCATAATTATTATTTTCCTTGCAGATAGTTCAGACAGTCAGGTAGTGGCCTATCGTTCTCCGTTTTCCTTTTGTTTGGTTAGGGTAAAGCAAGGTCACAACGCCGCTTTGAACATGTACATTTTGAAAAAAGAGTTTTTTTATTCGGCTACGTGTAAGAATGTCTGGAAACACATTTGAATAGCTTGCCGTCTTTAACAGGAAAAGTATGTTTGGGTCAAAACATTATTTTTGGGTTGTCTTGTTTCATTGTCTTTTTATTTTTATTGTATGTTGTTGTATTTTATTGTATTGTATTTTCCGTACAGCAACCATTAAGGAGCAAAGAATACAAAAAGCGAAGGGAGGCAAGTTGCATTACGCATCAAAAAAGATATTGTCCTGCTCTCAAAGGTGGACAAAACGTGCAACATAGTGGCTTTCAATTCCACGTGCTTCTCCGTGAGCTTTAGGAACTCAAATGTAGCACGCATGCATTCATAACGATTGGTTCTCCTTTCGCTTTTCGATCTTTACTAAAGATCTTATGGAGAAGGACGTGAATAGAAAGCCCGCGTGTCGCATTTTCCGTCCACTTTTGACTGCAGGATAATTACCTTTCTTGTTGCGTAATGCAAGTGGCCTCTCTTGGCTTGTTTTATTCCTTGCTGTTTAATGGTTGCTATACAGTGCTAGCCATTTTGAGAGAATTTATTATAAATGTAACAATTGTTTGAAAACCTTTTTTTTAAAGTCAGTCTCTCAGTCGGCCCTAGCCACTTGGGTGTTTTTCATTTGCGTCTGGCTTCTTCTTAATAATGGGAACTTCTCTATGGTGTCTTTATTATGACAAACATTGGACAACACGCGCGATGACCTGTTCACAGTGGTGAAGTACGCGAAACTCCGATGGTATGGCCACGTCACCAGATCATCAGGCCTAACAAAGACCATCCTGCAAGGCACAGTGCAAGGAAGTAGAGAAGAGGGAGACCGAAAAAGAGATGGCAGGACAACATTCGAGAATGGACTGGCTTAACACTGAGCGAAGCCATCAGGGTTGCTGAGTTCAGAGAAAGATGGAGTATGCTGGTTAAACGATCATCTGTGGTGCCCCAACGACCTCAGAGTTACGGATAGGATAGGATAGGATAGGATAGGATAGGATAGGATAGGATAGGATAGGATAGGAAAGGATAGGATAGGACGCAATACATAAAGACTGCACTCAGCGTAATCTAAGCACTCAATGCCAAACTTCCTCTGAACGCCAAAAGGTCAAAACACATCAGGAGAACCAGGCTTTATAAATGTTTTTTGTACTACATTTGAGCTCTGACAAATGAATTGAAAGCCAGCGAGCGTTGTGGCCAAGTGGGCTAAGGCGGGACTAACTTGCCTTGTCCACAGGCCAGAAACCAATGGCGCCTGACAGGTGTGGGTTCGATCCTGCATCGGGGCGTTATGTTTCTCCGAATATTATTTACTTTCGACTCGGGCCACGTCTCGGGGGTTTTCTCCGGGTACTCCGGTTTGCTCCCCCAGCAAAATTTCAAAAAAAAAATTCAAAAATTTAAAGAATTTCTAAATTTCAAAAAATCACAACTAATGTTAGGTAGGTTGGGTTTGGGCGCGCCACAGGCTGCGACTACACCTTCCACAGGGGAGGCGGCCCAGAATTTCCCGATAAAAAGGGACAATAAAGCATTAAAATCTTAAAAAAAATCTAAGCTTATGTATTTATAGTTTTAATTGTAACAACATCCTGTTTTCTCTCTGACTGATAGCATAGCTTTAGTTGTTGGTGTTGTTTTTTTGTTTTTTTTAAAAGACCGGACACGCATGCATGTGTGTTTGTGTGAGAGAGTGTGTAGTGTGTGGGTTATTTGTGGGTGTGTTGGTGTGTGTGTGTGTGCGTGTGTGTGTGTGCGTGGGTGTGTATGTGTGTATACATACAGCCATCCCTTCTGTTGGTTTATCCTTGTTTTAAAACACGGAGATAAGCGGGGACAGGGAAGATAACACAAGGTATGTTCTATTTACAGTTTATTTAGCTCTCTGCTTTCATTCTTATTCTCTTGCCATTACAAAACTCGGTTGAGAGCGGCTTAAAGCAGGATTGCCTCAAACTAAGTCACCTTGGAGGACGGACACGATCTAGACGGTATAGCCTATATATTGAATAGCTCAGTTCGAACCTAAGGGTAATAATTTAATTAATATTGTTTTATTTGTTTATATATTTCAGATTCGTTTAGCAAATGACATGGAGAATATGAGATTGTTGTTAGCGCTGTTTTAAAGACATTAAACGCGTTAACAAATATAGTTGACTATTTCTCGAAGAACCCTTTGTTTCAGTTTTTGTCTCTGTCTCTGTCTGTCTGTCTGTCTGTCTGTCTGTCTCTCTCTCTCTCTCTCTCTCTCTCCTTTTCTGCGGTGTAATGCGAAATGGTTGTGACGGAGAGCTACTAGCCGCAATTATTCAAATTACTGTCAGCGGGGTATCCCACATGTTAATTCAATTATTTAATTAGTCTGCACTTTCGGCCTTGCTCCTTTTGCCAAACAGATGGAGTTGTCCATCTGCGTGTTTCTTTCTAGCTCCTTCCTCCCTCCCACCCCTACCCAGCCCCCACCATTCATCCACCTGCCACCCTCCCTTCCGCCACAAACCACTCCCCAATCCACCCAATCAACAAACCCCCGCTGTTATAAAGCAGATAAGTGTTCACCTGTGCTCCGTTTTAGATTCTCTCGTCTCCTACCCAACTACTGCTACCATTTATTTATTTATTTATTTATTTATTTATTTATTTATTTATTTATTTATTTATTTATTTCATCGTTCTTTAATAGCACGTTTCCAGCTCAAGAGATGCTCAAGGTGTTGGTCGATACTGGATCAAACTATCGTCCAACCGAGGGTACCCATTTGCAGCCTCTGGGGAGCATCGCCTGACGCCCAGACGACTGAGCACATTCCTGTGTAGCCGGCCCTCCCCCCAGACTGGGACATGAGCGTCAGGATCTTCAAAGTGCATAGACTAGACCTCGGTGTATACTCTTATCGCCGATCATTCATTTGTAAAAGCAGACACCACCCACAACAACAAAAACTAACCGAACAACTGTAACGGCAACAAAGAAGAAGAAGGAGAAGGAGAAGAAGAAGGAGAGAAGAAGAAGAAGAAGAAGAAGAAGAAGAAGAAGAAGAAGAAGAAGAAGAAGAAGAAGAAGGAGGAGGAGGAGGAGGAGGAGGAGGAGGAGGAGGAGGGAGAACAAGAAGAACAAGAAAAAAGAAGAACGAGAACAAGAAAAAGGAGAAGAAGAAGAAGAAGAAGAAGAAGAAGAAGAAGAAGAAGAAGAACAACAACAACAACAACAACAACAACAACGAACGACGACGACGACGACAGCGACTAACAAGTTAAATAAGACAATGACGTTATTTATACAAACAGTAACAACAAGAATAGCACGGTGAACCAGCCTCCTACGTACGCTATTTGTCTTTCTGTTTGCATTTTCGCTACAGCAGAAATGAATGGGCTGACCTAATTCCAGCTTAAAGGCATCCACATGACATATAAACACTGCTTTATACTTGTCACTAAAGACCACGTTAGGTCTCGCGAGCTAAGCGTACACTTCCGCAATAACCTCTTAAAGTGTCTTTAAAGTCGAGATTAAACCTGCGAAAAAAAAACACCAACAAAACAATTCTAATAAGCAACATTCTGAGATAGGACTATTTGCCTAGAAATATTTCCCATTTTTTTAAAATGTTTAATAATTAAATTGAATCTAAACTTCGTGTCCTGCAGTTCAAAAAGGTCGCCTGCTATTGCTTATCTCCTTAAGACATATAAGAGGCGTAGGCGCCCCACAGATTAACGCATCGATGCGTGGCAAGATGTCCTACATGGTGCTTCTTTCTAGCACTAGAAGGTAAACAATACATAGTATTTATATAGCGCCTAACTTCAAAGAGCTCAAGCAGGAGGCTTGTGTGAATGCGGGATTGAGTGACGAGAAATTACTGTATGACTGCATTACGGTTGTTCTGTTTGCTAGACTTGATCTCACAGCTTCTTAAGCTGTAGGAAAGGTTAGAGGTTTTTCTTAAGCTGTAGAAATTCGAAAGGGTTAGAGTTTTTTCTTAAGCTGTAGAAAAAGATTAATTTATCCATAAGCTGTAAACAGGGTTAGAGTTTCTTATTAAGCTGTAGAAAAAGGTTAGAGTCTAATCTTAAGCTGTAGAAAAGAAAAGAAAATAGTTTCTTCTTAAACTGTAGAAAAGTTAATTTCTTCTTAAGCTGTAGGAAAAGTTTCTTCTTAAGCTGTAGAAAAGGTTATAGTTTCTTCTTCAGCTGTAGAAAGTGTTGGAGTTTCTTCTTAAGCTGTACAAAAGGTTAAAGTTTCTTCTTGAACTGTAGAAAAAAAACTGTATAAAAGGTTAGAGTTTCTTCTTAAGCGGTAGAAAAGGTAGGAGTTTCTCCTTAAGCTGTAGAAAGTGTAAGAATTTCTTCTTAAGCTGCTTACACGCCCATGTGAGGTTTCTCACCTCAATAATGTTGGATTAACAAAGTATTCAATCTACAGTAAAAGTTTGAAAAAAATCAGTCAAACCTTTAAGTTTCGCGAGCTATTTTAGAACAATGCTCTTGTCTTGTTATAGGAGAGGTTTTTAGCAATGATATATAATATTTTCATGAGTAAGAGAGCGAGAGCGAGAGCGAGAAAGAAAGAAAGAAAGAAAGAAAGAAAGAAGAGAGAGAGAGAGAGAGAGAGAGAGAGAGAGAGAGAGAGAGAGAGAGAGAGAGAGAGCAACATGCGGCCAACATTACTACGTAGTTGCCGTTATTGTCAACATGCAGTTAATGAATAACAGACCTACGATTAAAACCATTTAATTCATAGTTCTTAAATCTGTACAATTTTAGGGTTAATCTGATGAATTTATTTATTTCTTTATTTTATTATTTATTTATTTCATCGTTCTTATATAGCGCTTTTCCAGCTCTACAACTGCTCAAGGCGCTGGCAGATAGAGGTTCTAACTCAAGCGGCGCTCGAGGCGCCCACTTGCAATCTTTGAGCGCATAGTCTGACGCTTAGATGACTGAGCACAATTCTGGGCGACCAAGGATGGCGAAAAGGGATCTAGCGCGTAGTGGATGTATTTGGGTAACCAGCGCTCACCTGCCGAAGACATGAGCGTCAGGATCTTTAAAGTCCGTGCTATGGAATGCGTGCATTCACAGACTAGTCGGTTTGTACTCTCATCCGAAGGACGATGACAACAACAACAACAACAACAACAACAACAACAACAACAACAACAGCTAAGTTAAAGTAAGAAAAGAAGGGATAAAATACAGCAAGAAAAGAGTGAGCAATGACAGAACGAAATAACGTAAGGGATATTAAATAAATAAATAAATAAATAAATAAATAAATAAATAAATAAATAAATAAATAAATAAATAAATAAATAACAAAACATCTGCTTTTGCTTCGCATCGCCATACATCACGTTGCATCGCATCCAAAGCATCCAGACAAACAGACAGACAGAAGGACAAACAGACCAACAGGTGCAGCGAACAGATGAAACTAGGATAAGACATACAACGCCATTCAGCCAGGGACGGCCACTCTGCCAAACTAATTCTCTATTTTATCTTATAGCCAAGAGTAAATGGCCCATGCCACACCAAAAAAAGTTAATAACGTCATAGTATGCTTTTATACCCAATTACTTGTCGAGCCCCCGAAGATGAGGTAAGCACAGAACAGTAATCCATAGGATATAGTATTTATTTATATCCTATTTACTTATTTTTTATTCTTATTACTTTGCTACGTTTACATTATATTATACTATATTATATTATATTATATTATATTATATTATATTATATTATATTATATTATATTATATTATATACTACTCAAAATAATTGAAGGGCCACTCTCATATTTCATTTAGTTTAATTATTTTTTGCTTCTATCAATAATATCGCTTATATTGCTTATTTCAAAACTTATCCTGCACAGTAACATTCAAGACAATCTTATTCTGACAAGTAATCACATGTGTGAGTTTTGAACTTTCTGCACTGAGTTGAAAAACAAACCCAATTTTTACAAAAAAAAGACCCTAATTTACTGTTGTCTTAATAATAATAATAATGAATTGCATTTATACAACGCATTTTTCATTAGAATAACAACTCAATGCGCTTACACACATCATTCGTACGCATCATCACAACATTCGCACTACATCATGTACAGCATCATTGAGAAAGTATTATTACTGTTCATACTATTACACAGAAAACGCCTTGCTAATAAAGCAAAATTTTCAACATTAAAACGTGATTTGCACGCGAAAGGCTTGCATTTTCTGAGTTCAGTTCAACGATCGGCGCTTTTTTCTGTGTATAAATGGCAGCGCTTTTGCTTCTTTTCTAACCATGCATCTGATTTAAAGAGAGACCCATATGTCCAAGTGGCCCTTGTATTATTTTGAGTAGTATATTATATTATATCAGACAATGGGTCCCGACAGGAAATTCCAGGATCGCACAAACAACTGCTGCCCTGGCAAGGTTGAAGCTCATTTGCTACAGAAGACTTCTGGGCATTTCCTATACCCAGCACATTACCAACTACGAAGTCCTACAGACCATCACACAAGCCATTGGACAACACGATGACCTGCTCACAGTGGTGAAGAAACGGAAACTCCAATGGTATGGCCACGTCACCAGATCATCAGGTCTTGCAAAGACCTTCCTGCAAGGCACAGTGCAAGGAGGTAGAAGACAAGGGAGACCGAAAAAGAGGTGGGAGGACAACATTCGAGAACGGACTGGTTTGACACTGAGCGAAGCCATCAGGGTTGCTGAGGACAGAGAAAGATGGAGCACGCTGATTTAACGATCATCTGTGGTGCCCCTAAGAGATAGCAATAATGGGCTTAGACCGCCCTTGTTTTTCTGACACCCTTTTATTGCAATTTATGGCTGTTTTATGAGCTTTTAAAAGGCGTGCCAAAGCACTCTGGGAATCCGGCATTTGCTAAATATAATACATATTCGTATATCTTGCGTCTTTGGTTAAAACAAAAAAAAAATTACAACCCTTCTACATTATGGTTGTATAACATTACACATTAATATCTGCTGGAATGATCTTTTGTTTAACAAGATAGTCCCGAGTAAATAACGATAATGAAAAGATACCAACCAGTTTACCAGCACTGAAAGATCCATTTTTCCTAATTCAATAGGTTTCATTTTTAAAAGAGATTTTGCAATCATAGCGTAAGCTGTATTTAAGCCCACTAAGACAACACTATGGTATCCAAGATTCACAATTGTTTGTTCATATGGTACACTCATTTTTTATATATAATAAAAAAATAATAATAAATTATTACTGCATTGAAAACACATCTAATGATGGCTTCAATGATGGCTTCAACGATGGAGATAATTCAATTTCTTTTTCTACAAGTGGTTTTGGGGGTTTCTGTTTATTTTTTCCTTGGCGGTATTTATATATTATGTACCCACTTGCACCCACTACACCGGCTATACATAAATAATATATGTTATTTGAAGATTGTATTGGTTGTATTGGTTGTATTGGTTCTTCTTTATTTGTTGTTAATGTTTGTTGCATTATTGTTTCTTCTTTTGGTGATTCCTTTTTTCCTAATATGTTTGCTTTTGTTTGTCTGTTCCATCTATGTAACTTGTTAAATTCTGCTAACTTCTTTCCAGCTGCAATTCTTCCTGGGCTCTTTTGTTTAGTGACTGTCACTGGGTTCTGTTGATTCTCTGAATTCTTCACCTCCGTCTCCTTCTCCATCTCTGGATTGGAAGAGTCCATTTTTAATAGCAGAGAAATTTATGTGTTGAAAAGTAATTAGCCCGGCTGAAAATGGGGTCAACAAGCTTCCAAACTTATAATACAAATTTCTTGATGCCTCACTAATCCCATTAACAATAACTGGATCTTTAATCAAATCATCAAATAAATCATTCTCACAATCTAAAGTAACAAAGGTCGACACAGCTTTCGTATATAACTTTACAATCGAACGCCCAAGACTTTTAACCATTAAAGCGCCGAGAACTTTATCATATTTATTATGTAATATAATGATCTCTTCTGGCCTCAGTCTTTGTACTTGTTCAGGTGTTAAGTCAACACCGAGATAATACTTTGACTTTCCGGAAGCTACTAATGCAACCAGCCTGTCTCTTTTCTCATTGTCAACACCAGTACCTGTAACATTAATAGCTTCTTGCATTAACAAGTCATCACAATTCATTTTAAGTACAAATAAAATAAAAAACTAAATAAAAAAATGGCCGGTGCTGCAATGGTGCTTGGTTCTGCTGCTGTAAATGCCTTAGCCTTTTCAGGATCAAATTATTTGTTTTCAAAACTGGACAGTAAAGAAGAATCAAAACGGCATAACTTAGCAATGGAAAAATTACAACAAGATCAGGCCGAATACGAGAAAAACAGACTAATGCAGCTTGATTTTGTTAATAAAAGATTGAAAGAAGAAGACCATGCTGATAAAACATTCGAAGACGTTGATGAAGCTTTGCACCAATATTATTTATTCACTGGCACAACACTACCTTCATTAAAGCAACCAGTGTTATCCGATTACTACACACCTAACATTGCACCTACAATGTCAGAGACCGGAGAATTAATTTTAATTGTGTTTGGAATAACAGTAGTTTATTACCTCGTTAAACAAAAATATAAATCTAAATAAAATATGACTTCACGTTTGTCTAGATTATATTATTCTCAATCCGGATATTGGAAAGGGATGATGGCAGTTAATAAACTAGTAGAAAAGACTGGCTTGTCAGCAAACACAGTTAAACAATGGTTATCGAAGCAAGCTGTATGGCAAATCTATCTTCCACCCCCGAAGAAAATAATAAGACCAAAATTTGAAAACTCCAGACCAAATGACACGCATCAAATAGATTTGTTATATCTTCCCCATGACAAAATATATAGAAAGAAATACAGGTATGCCCTTACTGTTATTGATATAGCTACCCGGTTTAAAGACGCGCATGCTCTTAGGACAAAAAATTCAGCTGAGGTCGCTCAAGCCTTAAATGCAATTTATTCAAGAGGGCCTCTAAGGTTCCCTAGACTTATTCAATGTGATGAAGGGTCTGAATTCAAAGGAGCTGTTAACCAGCTTTTGTTAAAACATAAAACTGTTAGAAGAGGAGTTGTTGGATTGCACAGATCACAGGGTATTGTAGAAAACTTTAATCGGCAACTGGCAGAAAGATTATTCACTTATCAGTATTCAAAGGAACTCTTTACTGAAACCCCGAATACAGAATGGGTTGTTAGGCTGCCTCGAGTTTTAAGGGAAATGAATTCAGAACCAGCCAGAGTTACAGGATTAAAACCAGTTGAGGCTATTAAAAAGAAACAGATTGTTGTTACCGTTTCAAAGCCTGGTCAGCCTGATCTAACTTTGATGAACAAAACTGTTAGATACCTTTATCAGCCTGGAGAAGTTGCTAATGACACTAGAAGGCGAGCTACAGACCCAATTTGGTCATTAAGCGTTTATGAAGTTGACAGAGCATTATCTACTGATCCGCCTGTATATTATTTAAGACCGAGAAGCGATCGTAGAACACCACAAAGAAACTTTGTAAAAGAAGAACTTCAGATTGTTCCACCAGACACAGAGCCATTAAAAATAAATGAACTATAATCATCACCACTATTACTTACCTTCAACCTTTTTTTTTGACTTAGTGACTTACATCTAACTTAATTAAGTCGACTTTTAAAAAAAACTTATAACTTACAATAATTAAATTATAAAAGAACTTACTTACTTACATCTAACTTAATTAAGTCGACTTTTAAAAAAAAACTTATAACTTACAATAATTAAATTATAAAAGAACTTACTTACTTACATAAGTATTGTATAGCCAGTTGGTTGGTCAGTTTTTAATAATAATTTTAAGTGCTTGCCTTTTTTTAGCTGTTCTTTTAATTTAGTTCTTTCCTCTTTTGATTCAATTACGTCATTTTCTTTTAAACAGTTATCAAAGCTGTCTCGATCTTTGCAATAAAACAGGCAAACAAATGTAACTTGTTCTCTAAAATCCTTTAATATTGAATTAAATTTCTGCGTGATTAACCAGACACTAATTTTCACATGGCGTCCACTGAAAGCCAGCTTGCTAATATGTTCCGTTTTAATACAATATCTTTTTCTGCACTGCAATCATCGATTAAGAATAACGTATTACCCTCATTCTCAAACAGGTTATAAAAATACGTTAAATACTCATTGAGCTTGCCATTGGTATTTACAACAAAGATATTTTCATCTGTCCAGACATACTTACGATCTAAGTAGGTTTTATTATATTGAATAGTTGGGCAAAAAATTACTATATAATCAAAGTGGCCTGCGTAATATTTTTCTAACAAATCCAGAACAAAGACAGTCTTTCCGCATGACGTCATGCCAACGATCATTCCACAATGAGGATCACGAGGTAACAAAGAGGTCATTTTTAATATACTAAATCTTTTAATCTTCCATTTTCAATGTTTAGCTGAGCATCCATAATTATATACATGTATACTGTAACTGATTCTGACCTAGCACTTGCTTCCCTATGCAATTCAATTGTTATACCATCTGTTCCGTTTTCAATTCTTCTTCCAGATCCATGAAGTTCGTTGGTGGGTATGGTTCGAAAGTCTAACCACAATGCAAACTTATTCACGAGATAATCTTGCAGTCTTGTGTCATGCAAATGAAGATCTTTAGAAATTAAATCCACAGTGTCAGTCCGTAATCTACCTCCACCCAAGATTTTCCTAATCTCATCAAACTGTTGAAATCCCATCATTCCATTAGCAAATAATTGATTAGGCTTACCTTCAATCACAACAGACGCTTTTGAAATATTAGGGTTGATAAAATTTTCGCTGTCACGATTGTAATTAGATTCTTTCACAAACAACAACAGTACACCTTTAAAACTTCGAGCAGGTGAATTTATGTTGATGGTCCATAGTGCATCTAATAAATCTTTATTAAATTGTCTGTAGCGAACGATCCTATCATAATAAATTGCTAGTTTGTCATATTGGCCCCTGATCATCCTACTGAGTTCAGCGTGAGTGACCACTTCGTATTCAAGCGCGATGTCTGTAATTGTATACCTAGCATCATTGTCAGAGCTAATTACTACTTGAGAATAATCATTGAAAATAATTTCGTAAGAAAGCCTATCGTTAAATGAACCTTGATGAAATGGCAGATGACTGTGTAGCAGTTCAAAATCGAGTGGAAAATAAAATCTGTTTTTGTATACAGCAGCTAATGCATTTTCACCTTTGTTAGAAGCGACAGCATCGCCAGCTTTGATTCGAAGTTTTGCCACATTGGCGGCTTGAATCCCCTGACCAACTAAATCTTCCCGTTCATATTTACTCAGCCACAGATCTGTGTAACAAAACAAAACACCGGCGTCATCGATACTTTGGATTTCTCGCCCATCAAGTTTAATAACCATTCTTTTAATTATAGCTCTACCTAGATTGTTGACTATGGTTCTGTTAGGATCGTCGTCAGAATTCAGACTAATTTTAAATCCCAATTTAGGACTGCCCGGAACTATTACATCATCAGGACCTAAATTTGGAAATCTTATGGTTAGTAGCTGATTATTAGGCTCTATGCTGCTTGGATTGTTTGTAATAATTATTGTGCTTTTCTCACCTTTGATGCCTAAAGGCGTCCTCAATCGACGTGTAGGGTCTAACAAGTTTCCGTAGCTTTGCATTTTTTAATGCGATAAAAAAAATTATATTTAAAAATGGCAGAAGGCGGTGAAGCTCCGGATGAAGTGTTTAAACCTGATGAACCTAATGAAGACCACGACGTCACACTGCTTTCAATGGTAGGAGACGACATGAGCCAAACAAGGCTAAGTATAGGAGAAGAATTACGTCAAGTAACTGAAACCCAAAAAGCCAGAAAAATCAATAAATTTTACAATTACATCGGGCGCGAGTTACCTGACTATGTTAGTCCCAGCGACTTCGAACTAGACAAAAATAATCACTTGTTTATAAACACTAATGTATCCGGTAAAAAAGTGAGAGTACAGTTAACTATGTTAAAGAATCCTGATAAATTTTATGCGTGGTCTACTTTGAAAACTAACTCCCAGTGACTGTAATACGATCATTGGGGCTTTCCGATAATAGAGTGCCAGCGTTGCATCGCCAAGCAGTAGCTTCACTTCAACGAATAGATGCATCGTTAAGTTCAGAAATAGAACTACAAGACTTAACTAACTTAACTAGTTCTGCATTAGAAGTAAATAAAGAGTTAACAACCTTGCAAACAAATGAGGACACCAATATTGATCAAGTTATGGAAACTATCAATGACACGCCATTATTGCCACTGCGTGAACTTCAGGGCTTAGATAAAGCTTTACAATCTGTGAGAGGGGAGACAATGATGAATTTGGCCAAGCTCGGCGAGCTCGACAAACATATAGAAAAACAAAAACATAAACTAGCAGAAGCTGATGACGTGAACTTAAGCATTGAGGTAAAACAGATGCTCCAAAAAAGTATTGCAGACCTTTACACAGAACGCGCTGCAAGGCTAGAAGCCTTATCCATAAACAGAGAAAAATTAATAACTAATTTCGCCAGAATAAAAGAAACGGTGCATAAAATTTTACACGAAGACACTACACTTGCAGAAAGAATTCAAACACTGTTCAGAGAGCAAGGTGTTACAATATTTAGCATTCTTACAGCTGTTGGGATGACAATAAGCACACTAGTCTTAGCACTGACTAGAACCGTAGGCATCAGTGCCGGTGGACCTGGCGTACCTGGTGGACCTGGCGGTAGTCCGGTTAAAGACTGGATTAAAAAGACGTTACAAAGCATAGCTAACTTATTGAAACGCCTAGGTGACAAACTTGTAGACGCACTTCCAGGAATATTAGGTTCTGTATTTTCATGGATATTTAATACTGCTTCTAAAGTTGTGGTTTGGGCGTCTGAGCATCTGTGGTCTTTGTTTATAATAATATTACTCTGGTTACTTAAAATAGTAAATCCCAATTAACCCAGCAAACAATAAACCCCCTGTAAGCGCTAGACGCGAAACCCCATGATCAGTTACCGGCATTTGCAGTTCCGGCAAGCTTGGTAGGCTTGGTAGGCTTGGAAGTGGTGGCGAACTTAAAGGTTCATTATTAGGCCTAGCAGTAAATACCGTATTTGCTGTATTCACTGTATTCGCGGTATTCACTGTATTTATTGTAGGATTGTAGCCTATATGAAACTGAGGGTCAGCAATCACTATATTGTTGTTGTAGTTTGATATAGTTCCTATCCTAAGCTGAAGGTCTGAAGGCAACATATACAGTCCTAAACCTATTACGTAATCTACTTTCGATCTAGCATACTTTAAAGTGTCCTGATATCTTTTAATACTCGCGGGCAAATCTACTGCCGAATTAATAGAATCTTCAATGTTGGCTAGAAACTGCTTTTGTGCATCGAAGCTAGTTCCTTCCCCAATGATATTACTTCGTGTTTCTGCTTGAGACCCCAAAATGCACCACGCATACGTACGAATAGATTCATTCAGCCTTTCCACCCCACTTTGAGTAAATCCGTTTGATGTGTCTAATATAAAAGTGCTGTATGCTGCACTTTGTTTTTGTCTGATATACAGTAAAGGAACCTGGCTGTTGTGGTTAAATGATGTAAATCCAGGTACGTAAGGCCCCGTGTATAAATTACCTACAGCGTATCTAAATAAAGTTCCCATTCCGTGATTGAGGTCTAGTTTTTGTCTGAAGTCTGTTTTAGTATCAATTCCGAATTCATTGCACAACCTTTGATATGCTTTCTTGTCAAAGCCGTTGTTAAAGGGATTAAAGTTTTTGTCAGTAGGTAACGAAGCCTGAAGTTCAGACAACACCCGCCTCACTTGATAATACAAATGGAACAGATAAATAGACTTCAACATGGGATCTGGGTGATTAAGGTGATGAGCGTAAGAAACTCCGCAACCAGTTGTAGCGCATGACACGGCAAAATTAATTTGATTCTGAAAGAACTGCATACCCCCGTTGTTTAGCCATTGGTTAGCTAAAAAGTCGCTCGTAATGTCTGGGTTGAGGTAATGATCAAAAATATTATGGGGGATAGTTTCGAAATGGACGTTGGCTGCCACAGCTATTGTCAGCTTGGTTAGGTCGACTGCTTTTTCGTAATAATAAGGCCCTGTAGTATACTTTGCAGCTTTGTTATATTTATAAGGCGCGTACATTTTTATTATATTAAAAAAAATGTTTGTAACTTTCGAATCTGTAAAATCAGGTGTGCCCATTGAACTTCAGCATCCTATTGACAACAAAAACAAGGACCTTAACGTAATCCTTCACGAAATATTCTACACGGTTAAATGGTTAAATATTAGTCATGAACTAAACAACAACTGGATAATGATTAATAAAAAAAGGCACTTTATTCATGCCGGCTATTATGACTTCTGCAGACTTACTGAAGAATTGTTTAAACCTCATTCGATTGAAGCAAAACTGAACCCTGCAAACTTGATAGTAACTTTAACTTTCCATAAAACCCTGCATAAAGACATTACCAGCGTTACACTTGCGCCAAAGGGCAGAAATATTAGGTTTCCGTGGCAATGAATTATCTTTATCTGACAGCTCCAGCACTGTCGGCAGTTCTATAAGATTTATTGGATCAAACCCTATGAATTTGTTAATTAATAATAGATTGTTTGTGTACCTTCATCAACTGAAGACATCGGAAAACTTAGTAAACGGAACTCCTAGTACATTGCTAAGGATAATCTCAACTCAGAGAGAATCTTACTGCGATCCAGTTTCATTGAAATTTCTGCCTCAAAAACGCCACTTAAGTCAGGACTATCATACTAGTTTCTGCTTCAAAATAACTAACCAAAACAACGAAATTGTAGACTTTGAAGATCTTACAATTATTCTTGAGATAAAATAAAGTTTAATTTTAAAATACAATGTCAATCGGCCCTCAAATTCCAGTAACCTGTCCTACCATTGAACTGAAAGACTTAGCAGACACAATCGACTTTGATGCGAATGCTATTGTTGGGTCTATTTACGGTTTCGAATTTACACAAAATGGATATTATAAACGAGCGCTAGTGCCGGCAGTACCTGAAGTGCCGCAAGTGCCGCCGTCAGTACCGCCAGAAAAACCATCTATCGATCAGCTAAAGGATTTTAATGCCGGTAAAGTAGATCCCGATTTTAAGTATGCTATTACTAAACGAGAAAATATCTGGTCTTTAACACCTGTAGACACGGAATTAGATTGGCTTATTAAATTCAAGTGCGAAAGCCCTTACACTTTTATGGGACCAGACAATAAATTTAAGAAAATTATTAACGCCGGGCCTATGTTAGTTAGTCTAGTGCCGGATGAAAACAATCGGGAAACCATAGAAGTCAAAGCCTACAAAAAAAGCAACTATGTTTTACATAAGCGTGAAACCGCAGGGAAAAATGTTAGAGTTGTTCTGCAGCCTCCTTTACAGATAGGTAGTGCAGCCATGATAGCACTGGACATAATTGCTCACAGGCCTACGCAGAGAAATGTTAATGTAATTCCGCAAGTGTGTCTCTAAGTTGGGCTGATTTAGATGAGAATCCCAGACGAATTACAGTATTTATGAAGAAAAGAGAAAGCGAAGATCAGTATTCCGTATTTACTTCATCACCCAAGATAACTTTTGTCCCTGTTCCAAATCCTATTGACAGAATAGCGCAAATTAGCCTAGACAACGTAGATCTGTTAGCATTTTATTTCAGCGATCAGATATTTTCTGATAGTCAAATAGAATATTTTGCTAATAAACTAAAATCAAGTTAATTATTGTTAACCCTTTTTTTTCACACTAAAAATATGACGACAAAATTGTATCCTGCTATAGTAGAAGCAGTAGGCCTAGTGGATGAACAACCAATACAGCCCAGTGCTCCAACGTTAGACTTAAGTAATGTTCAAACGTTCAGGTTGGAAGAAATAAGAAAAGTTAGGACTCAAATTGAATCAGATATCCAAAAGTACTCTAGATGCAGACGAAGGTATTCCGGCGCTTATAGCACAATAAATTAGCTGCGGAAGCTGCTGCCAGCGTGGGATTATTGGTGACTGGAATTGGTATACCAATTAGTATTGGATTAGGAGTGGCTGCCGGATTATCTTCAGTGATGTCAGTTTTACTTGGCGTAATTAATACTAAAGTATCTAAGAAACTAGAAAAACACGACCTCATTTCTAGCCTGGCGATAGCTAAACTTACTAGCATGAACTTAATAATTTCTAAAGCTCTAGAAGACACTCAGATTACAGACCAAGAGTTTGTAATTATCCAGCGAGATTTTGAAGAATATAAAAAGTTGAAGCACGACATACAATCTAAATCTAGGTCTGCACCTGTTAATGTTGAAGAAATTAAAAAAAATTAATAGAGGAAGGGAGACTACTGGGACGGAAGGAGCAGCTAGATGCTTTGAAGAAAAAGCTTGGCGCTTCAGAATAAATACAGTTAACATTTACTCAAGCCTTACAGGCCTTGCTGGCATTCCAAGCCTTCTAAGCCTTCCAGGCCTTCCACCTTATTCATAGTAGCAGTCGTAGTCGTAGTTTCTACCTGTAATTTATAGTGGCCTAGAGCGTATGCGAACTCCTTAGTTACTCTTATTCTCTTTGTGTCATTAGCGCATAATGTTTTTTTGGTCGTCACAGCAGTGGACACTATATGGTTTTTAGACTTTATAGTTGTGTTAGGGTATGGTTTAACTTCTTTTCCATCTAAGGCTTCCAGGTAGTTTTCGTGTCTGATATCTCTGTTTTTTATTGCAGCTTTTTGGGTGCCTTTTGCTTTTGAAGATTCTCCCGATTCGTGTTTAATACTGTACTGCTTAGATCGCAGTCCTGCGTATTCTTCAATAAGTTTCCCGTTCATTTCATCTTTCATCAAACCGATTTTCTTTTGGTTTGCTTTGCTGTACAAAGGGTGAGTTTCAGGGTAGTCACTAGTATCGTAATGTTGTAGTTCCGATTCTAAGTCTTTATAAATGTCTTCAGTAGGGATGTCTAGTATAAGGGAGTCTGTGTCTGTGTATAAAACTCTGGCCTCCGGGTATTTAGGTTTAAAGTAATCGTAGTAAAATTCGAACATTAGTAATTTAGAAAGGTCGAGAATAGTCATCCCCATAAACACTGGTTTGTCTAGATTAACTTGCGTGGTTTTCATGGTAACTGCATACAGGGAGTCATGAAACTCTTTGTAACCAAGGTATTGAGGTTTAGATGTTAATTTAATTGCTTGATTGGGTGATGTAATTAGCCTGACGTCTTTTCGCTTGTATGGGTTCTCCATAGTTTTACCAAAACAGCTGTTATTCAGCAGCTTAAAGAAATCTTTTTCAAACGTAGATTGCGCTTGTTTTCTGAGCTCTGTGTTTTTATTGATGTACCCGGCCAAGACATTCGTTTGTTTAAAGAATAAAAGCTTGTGAATCGCTGTGCACTTCATGCCGTGTCTAATGTAGAACTGCAGGTTTCTGTAGTGGCAGACGTAATTAGATTTATTATAGAGGTTGGGAGAATAAGTTTAAGTTGCTTGTCTGTACCATGCAATCTTTCTGGTGCTAATGGGTAATCATTATGTAGGTCGTGTAAAGCATTGGGATACTCTAGGTCAACTTCGACAATAAACCCTATAGTATGATCTTTAGGGTGATTTAAAATACTGTTTAACCAAGTAAAGTTTGCGGGGTTTGGATTAACAAGTAATTTGAAATCTGAAACCGGCAAAAGCTCACTCATTGCCCAACCGTATAAATTGTTGGCGTCAAAGTACATTATATAATTAGATTTCTGCGAGGGGTCATAGTGCTTCAGGTATTTATTGTTGGCTTTGCAATAATTATGAGCTGCCACGCTTATTCCTCCACGAATGCCTGACTCAATCATTGTCATCATTACCTGGTCAGTTATGAGATCGATTTTAGAACCGCTAAGTTTTAAGAAAGCATCCCAACTCATTCCTGGTGAAGAAATATAATGAGAAGGGTCGAGAGAGTAATGATGTAAACTCGTTTCTCTGTATTTTTCAAACACATCAGCCAACAAACAGACGTCAGCTTTCAAATATATGTCGTGGTAGTCACCAAGGTTTTTACATCCGAGTGCATTCCAGACGTTGTGAGCATGTTCGTAATCGGTATCACTTATGAAACTTTTATTGAGTGAAGAATAGAAGTTCTCTTTAGGTGGCAATTCTAGTTCTTCAAACACTTCCCAAGAATCCATGTATTCATAAGGATACACACCTTTCCGAATAAGTGTAACGTCTGGAAAATATTTGCTAGTGATAGGATAGCTGGGTAAGTTCTTAGCTAGTGTTTCTAAACTGGAAGACAAATGTTGAAAGCTGTCGTAAAACTTTAATTTATTCAGAGTGAAAGTTTTATATTTTTCTTCTGTCTCGGCAATACATGACACTTTGTATGCTTTCGTCACTGCCTGCATGATTAAATGGGAGTCGTAATTTCGAAGATTGTGAATGAAAATAGGGAGAGAAAAATGTTTGATTCCATATTCCAGTTGCATTTCTGATGAGCTGCACCTCTAAATGCCCCTGTTATGTGACAATGATCTCTCACTCTTTGGGTCTTTGCGTCCTTTGTGTCCTTCGGGTCAAACTCTTTATTACAAATGTGGCAATGTGTAGCTGCTTTAAAATTATGGGAGTCAGATTCAGTAAATATCATTGGCACCGGATTATCTAGCTGCAGTAAACACAATTTGTATATTTTGTTCATCTCATCTAAGAACTTCCTAGCTGCGTCTGGCCCTCTGTAAATTACCGGCTCTGTATGTTGTCCGTCGGCTCTAACAACTACATACCCAAAACTGCAGACTTCGTGAAGGTGTGTAAGGAATGAATTAGGCGTACAAAATCCTTGCGGGCCTTGATATTTTAAAATCAATGATTCGAAGTCGGCATAAACTATATAAGGCTGCTTGAATTGTTTGTTGATGTTTTTAAAATATACTTGAGAACCTGGCTTCGGTAACACAAGGCGGGTTTGAATATCTGTCATACTTTTACATACCTTACTGTGCTTGTCAGCCACTTGGAGATTAGAGACTCTAGTTAAACAGCGTCTGCACAAATATTGTTTGCCATGATGTTTTGAAGTGTGTCCTAATAATCTAGATATGTTTCGTATCAGTGTATAATGTTGCATGCTAGGATCTTGCGGGTCTGTTATTAGTAAAAGATCAACGTGGTGATTGAGGTCTGAAAACGATGGGGCATTAGGAGAGATTCGTAAAGGCATAAGTTTTGATTCAGGGTCCCAAACATATACATTGACTGTTATAGGAGCGTTTTGTGATTCAAATTTGTCAATGGCGTCAAGGCTAACAGGGAAATTAATGTCTTTGAGATTTAAGTTCGTTACTTTATCTTTGTATAGCGCCACCCTTTCGGGATGTTGTTTCGACTGTATAGGATATAACTTAGCCAGAACACACCACAGAAAACATTTGTCGTCAGTGTTCTTAATATTCAATACAGCCTTTTTGTCAAGAATTTCTTTGGGAAGAGGGATATAAGATTTCCCTTTGATTGGATTATACTTTGCAATGTTCAGTTCTAATGATTCTAAATTTCCTTCCGTCCATCCAGACCCTTTCAAAGTTGCACGCTCAATGCTGTCTTGTAACTGATTGATTAAGATGTTATTATAAGCATTGTCTAGGTCTGAAGATTTTAACACTTCAATTTGACTTGAAGAAATCCACACAGTCATCGTTTCATCAATACTGCCTGGTTTAATAAAAGTTATTTGAGCGTGAATGCGAATTTTAACAGGGGATGTGAAAGTAAAATTGTTAAGTACAAATTCGTAATTATTATAAACAGATTTAATAACATTTTGACTGTCAAAAATTTGAAGTTGTAAAGTTTGAAAGATGTCTTTAAACAAAGGAGATTGTGAAAGACTTTTTGTGTCCGTCATTTTTATACTGACGCAAAACTTTAAATTAAAACATAATTATTAAAAAAATTGATTTTTAGGCTTCAAACCACCAAATACAGTCAAAGGGAAGCAACCGCCACTTTACTTATAAATGCGTAGTAATGTTTTTATAAGGTTGTAACATTAATGTTTGCGGGAATTCCCGATTGAATAAACTGGGCTTAGGCCAAGAATATTGATTATTTCACACTGTTCTAGCAAAGGGAATTCCAGGTTCTGTTTTAATTGGATCACATGCTTAATATAAAACTCTTAAAAGGCCTTTTTAGTACAATATTTGGCTGTTTTGATAGCAATTAAATTAAATTTAAATTAAAAACACTCTGTATAAGGTTGTAACATTAATGTTTACGGGAATTCCCGATTGAATAAACTGGGCTTAGGCCAAGAATATTGATTATTTCACACTGGCAAAGGGAATTCCAGGTTCTGTTTTTAACTGGATCACATGCTTAATATAAATTTCTATTTGCTGTTTTCAACTGGATCACATGCTTAATATAAATTTCTTTTTATATATCTAAGCAAAGGCAAAAAAACTTACTTAGGATTTTACATTCACACAGAGAAAGCACACAAATATTCCTGTACACAAATTATTTCCTCTGGTCTAGTAAAGGGGAATTTCCGATTCTGTTTTTCAACTGGATCACATGCTTAATGCATGTTTAAAATACACACAAATTATTTCCCTTGGTTTAACTTACAGCTAGTAAATGGGAAACACATGCTTTAATATAAATTTTTATTTATATATCTATTTGTTTCACTTTTAAAAATTAATATGAACAATATGTAATAAAGATTGCTGCACTTAATGGTGTATTATTTAAAATTGTACATTTAGAATAACGAATATTAATGCTGGTTTGTTGTATGTAATTTCCCAAGCCTAATCTTCTTTTATGAGTGATCTGGATGGGGATATAAAGAAAAAAGGAAGTATAGATTTTCGGTGTGGTTAGTCACTTCTGTGGCATGTGTTGAATTTGCTAAGGCATTAAGGCCAAATGTCTGTCCTATTGCAATAATAGACACAGTGTACAAAGTGGCAAGTGGCTTGGATACATGTTAAAAATTGCCATGACAATGGATAAGACTGGAAGGTGCACGCTAACTCTCGATCCCTTCCTACTTAATCCAATTGTCAAGCCTCAGGCAATAAGTAAACAGATATATTGAACGCAAGAACGAATGGTTGCATGACATTGGGTAAGACTGGAGGATGCGCGCAGTGTCCTTGGAGCCTCCTACTTAATCCAACTGTAATTCCAGGTTCTGTTTTTAACTGGATCACATGCTTAATATAAATTTCTATTTGCTGTTTTCAACTGGATCACATGCTTAATATAAATTTCTTTTTATATATCTAAGCAAAGGCAAAAAACTTACTAAGGATTTTACATTCACACAGAGAAAGCACACAAATATTCCTGTACACAAATTATTTCCTCTGGTCTAGTAAAGGGGAATTTCCGATTCTGTTTTTCAACTGGATCACATGCTTAATGCATGTTTAAAATACACACAAATTATTTCCCTTGGTTTAACTTACAGCTAGTAAATGGGAAACACATGCTTTAATATAAATTTTTATTTATATATCTATTTGTTACACTTTTAAAAATTAATATGAACAATATGTAATAAAGATTGCTGCACTTAATGGTGTATTATTTAGAATTGTACATTTAGAATAACGAATATTAATGCTGGTTTGTTGAATGTAATTTCCCAAGCCCAATCTTCTTTTATGAGCGATCTGGTTGGGGATATAAAGAAAAAGGAAGTATAGATTTTCGGTGTGGTTAGTCACTTCTGTGGCATGTGTTGAATTTGCTAAGGCATTAAGGCCAAATGTCTGTCCTATTGCAATAATAGACACAGTGTACAAAGTGGCAAGTGGCTTGGATACATGTTAAAAATTGCCAATGACAATGGATAAGACTGGAAGGTGCACGCT
Organism: Oncomelania hupensis; assembly: GCA_036898135.1. Lineage (NCBI taxonomy): Eukaryota > Metazoa > Mollusca > Gastropoda > Littorinimorpha > Pomatiopsidae > Oncomelania > Oncomelania hupensis. The sequence continues at coordinate 855,623 of CM072526.1, read as the reverse complement.
AGCTCTCGATCCCTTCCTACTTAATCCAATTGTCAAGCCTCAGGCAATAAGTAAACAGATATTGAACGCAAGAACGAACGGTTGCATGACATTGGGTAAGACAGGAGGCTGCGCGCTGTATCCTTGGAGCCTCCTACTTAATCCAACTGTCCGACTCGCAGCCAAACTTCAGTCAGTACACCTCCGTGGGTTTCTCTAATTTCGTCTCGTAGATTCCCTATTTGGGGTTTGATGACAGACAACACATGCCACAACGCTTGGGCTCACTTGGTGGAGTGGGAGATGCGTGCAAAAGGTCGAGGGGTCCGTCCCACTCCGCCAAGTTAGGGAGAGAGTCCAAGCGGGAAGTGCTACCACCGGTTTTTGTAAAAATTTCCAATTCCAGTAGTAAGGTATTTTTTAAGTTTTCTAAGTAAGTTTTCTGTAAGTTTTCTACTTTCTAAATAAGGTATTTTTTCTAAGTTTTATTTCTACAAATAACTAATTAACTGGCTAAGTTTTGGAGTTGATGGGGAGACCAAAGACGCAAGATATACGAATATATATTATATTTAGCAAATTGCGGATTCCCAGAGTGCTTTGGAGCGCTTTTTAAAAAGCTCATAAAACAGCCATAAATTGCAATAAAAGGCCTCCTTTAGTAACTCTATGAGCTTTGGGGCTCTTCGCCCATTATTGCTATCTCTCCCTACGACCTCCGAGTTACGGGATATTATATTATATTATATTATATTATATTATATTATATTATATTATATTATATTATATTATATTGTATCAGACAATGGGTCCCGACAGGAAATTCCAGGATCGCACAAACAACTGCTGCCCTGGCAAGGTTGAAGCTCATTTGCTACAGAAGACTTCTGGGCATTTCCTATACCCAGCACATTACCAACGACGAAGTCCGACAGACCATCACACAAGCCATTGGACAACACGATGATCTGCTCACAGTGGTGAAGAAACGGAAACTCCGATGGTATGGCCACGTCACCAGATCATTAGCTCTTGCAAATACCATCATGCAAGGCACAGTGCAAGGAGATAGAAGACGAGGGAGACCGAAAAAGAGGTGGGAGGACAACATTCGAGAATGGACGGGTTTGACATTGAGCGAAGCCATCAGGGTTGCTGAGGACAGAGAAAGATGAAGCACGCTGATTAAACGATCATCTGTGGTGCCCCTACGACCTCCGAGTTACGGGATATTATATTATATTATATTATATTATATTATATTATATTATATTATATTATATTATATTATATTTTATTATATTATATTATGCTTTGTACAAAATGAATGACATTTTAGTGGGGCGTGTGTGTGTTACGTTTTGGAAAAGGTGAATAGAAATAAAAGTTCGCGCACGCGCCTGTGTGTGTATGTGTGTGTGTGTGACTTCACCGCGCGCGCGAATTCGTAAACTGTATTATCTCATTTCAAGTTTATCAACAAACAGAGAAATCACATCGTGTGTGTGTGGGTGTGTGTGTGTGTGTGTGTGTGTGTGTGTGTGTATGTTGGTGTGTATATGTTGGTGTGTGTGCGTGCATGTGCGCGTGTGTATGTGTAAAGTGCTTTAAATCGCATCAATAAGCGAAGACTTTGCTTGTGTGAATCTGCGTGCATGCATCAATTTGAGTGTGCGTGTGTATATGTGAGTGAGAGTTGGAGTGCGTATAGATTATGTGTGCGCGGGGTTGTTTGTTTGTATATGAAAGATATGTGCGTACGAGTCTCTCTCTTAATCTTGCCCCCCCCCCCTCCCTGCCCCCGCCCTCTCTCTCTCTCTCTCTCTCTCTCTCTCTCTCTCTCTCTCACTGTGCATGTTTGCTGTTGTATCAGTGTTTAGTCTTACAAGCACGACCGTAAGGCCTCGCGATAACCGCAAAAGATACAAGTGAACGCATTACTTGTTTAGTCTATCATCATGTCGGTAGAAAAACAATTCCAACTACACCAACACTGTTTTCAACGAAGAAGACAAGAAGGGCGACGAAGAGAAGAAGAACGAAGAAGAGAAGAATGACGACGAAGATAAGGACGACGAAGAAAAGAAGAGCGACGAAGAGAAGAAGAACGACGAAGAGGAGAATGACGACGAAGAGGAGGGCAAAGTAAGATAAGCGAGAGGGGAGGATGGTAGAGACAATACCACGGAAGGCGTTACAGGAAAATGTAGATGACGGAAGAAGAGGAGGAGGAAGAGAAAAGAAAGGGAAAGAAGAAGGAGAAGAATTTGGAGGCTGTCAAAGCGGATGAAATGAAGAGAAATAAGAAGAGAAAAGATGACGGTAGAGGGCGTAATGAGAAAGAAGAGGATATATGCGATTTGAGAAGAAGAAAAAGAAGAAGAGAGAGAGAAAGAAAGAACTGCAGAGAAATAAGAGAGAATGAACTAGACAGAAAAACAAAGAAGGAAAGAAAGAAAGAAAGAAAGAAAGAAAGAAAGAAGAAGTGGAGGAGAGAAGAAGGAAAAGGGGAGAGAGAGAAGTGGAGAAGAAGAAGAGGATCGAGGAGGAAGAAGAAGGAGGGGGAGAAGGAGTAGAAAAGGAAGAGGAGAAAAGAAGAAGAAGGAGGAACAGGAGGGTGGAGAAGTAGAAGTAAAAGAAGAAGAAGAAGAAGAAGAAGAAGAAGAAGAAGAAGAAGAAGAAGAAGAAGAAGAAGAAGAAGAAGAAGAAGAAGAAGAAGGAGAAGAAGACACCCGATACACATTGGTCGAACGCTACCAGAAGCATGCGTTATTAGTCGCCTCAACAGGCGATAAAGCATGCTCCCATGCTTTAGAGCACTGCTTTCTATACGCTTCAAGTTCTATAGTCACGGAAAAAGCGCAATTTCACTGCAGTGAACTCATAAAAATAGAAAAATGTAAGTTTCGTCTCCTCTAGGGGACGAATTTGGTCAAACTGTATTAGTTTCTAGGTCAACTGTCTTTTACGAACCGTTTGACAATATTTTTGAACCGTTTGTTGACGCCGGATAGTGTCCTCACTTGGTTTCATGCAATTTAAGAATCCAACAAGGCAATTGGGTTTTTTAGACGGAAAGAGCGGAATGTTGTAGAGCAACATTCTGTATATATTTACAGTGAAATTGCGCTTTTTCCGTCACTATAGCGCTTGAAGCGTGTAGGAAGCAGTGCTCTGAAGCATGAGAGCATGCTTTATCGCCTGTTGAGGCGACAAGTAAAACATGCTTCTGGCAGCCTTCGACCAATGTGTACCGGGTGCACAAGAAGAAGAAGAAGAAGAAGAAGAAGAAGAAGAAGTTGAAGAAGAAGTAGTATACGAAAAAGGAAAAGTAGAAGAAGCAGAAGAAGAAGAAGGAGAAGAGCAACAACAACAACAACAACAACAACAACAACAACAACAACAACATTAATTAGAACAAGAACAACAAGAACAAGAGGAACAAGAAGAATAAGAAGGACAAGAAGAACAAGAGCAAAAAAACTACAAAAAACAAGACGATGACGACGAAGAAGAAGAAAAAAAAGAAGAAGGTGAAGGAGAAGAAGATGTTGACGATGACGATGACAATGCTGATACTGATACTGGTAAAATTACATAGTATTTATATAGCGCCGAACTTAAAAGAGCTCAATTCCATGACGTGTGTTGTGCTATTGAGCTCTTTGAATGAATGAACTTTGAGGTTTAACATCTACACCCACCATTGGCGATATGGCAGACGGGGATAACCATCCCAGGGAAAGAGGGGTAGGGACCTGAATCAACACTGAACCAAAAGCAATCATACTGCTAAAATGGACAGTGAACATGGCCACATTTTATATCGCCCACCACGGGATTCGAACCTGGGTCATCGCTGTGCCAGGCGAACGCTCTACCACTTGAGCTATGGCGGTTGGACCAGATCTCTTTAGACACACGATTCACTGAACAAACTACTTATGTTTGATAAAGACCTACCTACAATTCCGAACGAGAAAATACGAGCATACTATCTAAAAACTTACTTGGCTGAACTGTTCCTTTATATTGTTGGATTTTGGAGCCCCAGACGATGCCATGGGAAACCTACTTTAAAACTATATTAATTTCAAAGGAATATAATTATACCATATTTCCAAAGAAAAAAAAATGATATACCTTTTTAAATACCCATGTAAAGGTTTTATACATGAATGCATTAACAAGTTATAAATGATACTGTTTTTTAAGTCAAATTTTTGTCTATAAACAAAATCACTGAAAAGACAAAAATAAAATTAAAAAAATCTGTGTTGGTATAATTTTATACTAAATAATTGGCCTATTTAAAAGAAATTCATTTCTGCTTATTATGCCATGTGTTGTTTTGCTTAGGGTTGCTGAGGACAGAGAAAGATGGAGTACGCTGGTTAAAGGGAAATCCACCGATGCCTAAGGACAGGGAGCGAACTGTTAGAGAATAATAATAATAATAATAATAATAATAATAATAATAATAATAATAATAATAATAATAATAATAATAAAAATAATAATAATAATAATAATAATAATAATAATAATAATAATAATAATAATAATAATAATAATAAATTTTGTAAAGCGCGATTTCATACTAAAATGTCTGCTCAAAGCACCTGCACGCATACTCTCATATAATAATAATACCAAACTTGGTGCAAAGCCATTTTTCACACACACACACACACACACACACACACACACACACACACACACACCCACACCCACACCCACACACATACTTGCACAGGCACCGTTATTTGGACTTTCCTCAAACGCCACATACGTTGTGTGGACAATGGGTCGTGCTACGACCCCCTTTTTAAGTACTTTTAAGTGTTCTAACCCTAACCCTTTCCCTAACCCTAACGGATCATTATTAGGACGTCCAAACAAGGAGGTCTGTCCAAAGAACGTATGTAGATGTGCACTAGTTTGTCTAAATAACGCCGTGTAAACATGCGCGCGCGCGCACACACACACACCCACCCACACCCACACACACAATAAAGCCAAACAAAACATATTTTCCGATTTGGGTCCCTTTAAAAAAAACCACTGTGTATATCTGAGATTGGATAGACCAACATCAACACTTCCAGACAAACAAACAAGGACTCTAGACAGTAATTTTGTGTAAACCAGTCTAGCTCTTAACCAACAGTTCCACAAAAGACGGGCTTTCCGTTCGTGACAAAATGCAATATTTGAAACTGGACCCCGAGTACTTTGTACCGCAGTAAACTAAAAACCAACATGTATCTTCTTCTTCAAAGACAATTGACAGTAAAAGAATAGTCATAACATGTATTATACATTAATGACTGTTTTTGTTCCATAAAACATGTTGATCATAAATCACTTGTTTTATTGCGCCTTGGTCGTGAGTACCGGTGTAACAGGCCGGAATATACCCCTGGCTACTTTATACCCTGGGTATAATGTAACCTAGGCGGGTTTAACCCCCTGGGTATAGATCAGCCTAGGCCAGGTCATACCCCTCGCGCCCGGAATATACCCCCACCTAAAGAGATTTCACTCATGGGTTTGTTGTACATGACCGTTTGCGTGACCAACTCTCAGGTAACAGCCTTTTTGCTTGCGTGTAAAAAAAACAAAAAAAAAACTGAGTGAACTCAGCTAACAGCCTTTATCTTGCGTGTAAAAAAAACAACTAAAAAACCCCTAACCCTAGCCCAAACCCTAACCCTAATCCTATCTATCTATCTATCTATCTATCTATCTATCTATCTATCTATCTATCTATCTATCTATCTATCTATCTATCTATCTATCTATCTATCTATCTATCTATCTATCTATCTACCTACCTACCTACCTACCTACCTACCTACCTACCTACCTACCTACCTACCTACCTACCTACCTACCTACCTATCTATCTATCTATCTATCTATCTATCTATCTATCTATCTATCTATCTATCTATCTATCTATCTATCTATCTATCTATCTATCTATCTATCTATCTATCCGTCTGTCTATCTATCTGAGTGCATCAGAACAACAACACATAAATTAAAGAGCAACGTGAAGGATAAGGTCTTCCGTAGTGGGGGTGGGGGTATGATGGGCAGGAGAGGGTTAAACGAGCGTAGGCCAGATAATACCCAGGGGTATAGTCTGGGCTAGGCCAGTTTATACGGGGGCATAATCTGGTCTAGGCCAGTTTATACCCTGGGTATACTTGAGGCGGGGTATAATCTGGCCTGCTACACCGGTCTTGTCTAACCCTCCCTCTGCACCTTCACAAACATCTTACCCTCCCTCCACTCCATCCACGCCCATCTCCTCATCCCCCCTCCATCTACACAAACCGAAGAAAAAGAAAAGAAAATGAGGTTACTAACAGAAACAAAATAAATAGGGTTTCGTTTTGGAGCTAATGTTCGAGTAAGGGTTCCCTAGCGTGGCCTTTTTTTTAGTTCTTGTGTGTGTGTGTGTGTGTGTGTGTTTGTGTGTGTGTGTGATAAATTGGGACTGTATCAAGCATATAAATTACAAGGAATTCATTAAAGTCTTAATGGGTACTTTTTCTACGAGGCTCAACGTAACAAAAGCAAATATTATTGACTTCTCTTTGATCTTCAACAAAACAAGGTGTTTACTGCTGCTGCTGCTTCTGCTGCTTCTGCTCCAATCTCCTTCTCTTCCAGAATGGAACAGGGAGATGGAGAGAGAGAGAGAGAGAGAGAGAGAGAGAGAGAGAGAGAGAGAGCAGTCGAAGTCGAAACTTTTAATTAGGATAATAGTCCTATCTCCTCTGGACCTGTAATACTGCCAGTCCTTCATACAGAAATTCAGAACAAAATAAATAGACTCATTAAAATATTTAAATGAGAGAAAGAAAGACAGAGAGAGAGAGTTATCCTTCTATATAAATTTTGCGGTATTTGTCGCTCGTTTCAATGCGCCCTGAACAAGTTGCGATAGCATGCTGCATGGGTAATATCGATTTGCAAGTCAGTCAGGTAGTCAAGCAAAAAAATAAATAAATACATTGCTTACATACACCGAATTCTCTTTGACGAGACTATGCACTTTTCTATTTATAACTTTACTTGTAAATAGAACTGACATCGCCATCTTTCATCCAGCTGCAGTGAACTTCAGCTCAAGAAGCATAAACATTAGTAGAATGACCGGCTCACATAAGCTACCCTGATAACGCGTCACTGATATTCCGTTTTGTTTTCATGTCTTTTCACCAAAATTATAAGTCAATAACACAAATCAGCGCAGGTGCTCATACACATAATCTTATCCCATACTATCCTATATTATCTCATCCTATGCTATCCCATAACTAAAAAGCCTTTGGGGCACCACAGATGATCGTTTAACCAGCGTGCTCCATCTTTCTCCGTCCTCAGCAACCCTCATGGCTTCGCTCAGTCCTTTCTCGAATGTTGTACTCCCACCTCATTTTCTCTTTCCCTCTTCTTCTGACTCCTTGCTCCGTGCCTTGCAGAATGGTCTTTGCAAGGTCTGATGCTCTGGTGACGTGGCCATACCATTGGAGTTTCCGCTTCTTCACCACTGTGAGCAGGTCATCGTGTTGTCCAATGGCTTGTGTGATGGTCTGTCGGACTTTGTCGTCGGTGATGTGCTGGGTTTAGTAAATAATTATAATACTGACTAAAGAAAGAAAGAGATTTCTCTTATATAGCGCACTTACAAGCTCAGAGAGCTTCTCAATGCGCTGGCCCGTAATATCCAGCAATCACAAAAGAGTTTGCTGAAGTCAGGATTCGAACCCACGTCGCCCAAGACGTACTTACACAAGTCGTGCGCTCTGACCACTGAGCTATCCCTGCCGCCCTACTAACTGAAGATCCAACAAAGGTTTTCGCAAAACTAATGCCAGCATCAAAACTAATAATTATTGCCCACAGATGTAACATTAGTAGGCAGATTTTTACGCCATTGATTTAAATTACAGACTCATTTTATTTAGGGTAAACGTTTCAAAAATAATTATACCTTTTAATGCAAGAAGATACCATGGTATTCCAGAATAATCTGAAATAGAATCATGCAGTCTGTGACGCTAGGAATATTTTGACTTGGGTAGGAAATAGAACCAACATCAGGCGATGTCGTGTTTTGGTAGGACGATCCGTAATGATATAATATGTCTTGCAACGATTATATTATCAAGAACCACTGATCTGAGTACGAGAAGGCTTTGTCTGAAACACATTTGAGTGAGTATGTCAGCCAAGAACCCTTCTTCTTCTTAATAATAATAGTAGTAGCAGTAGTAGTAGTAGTAGCAGTAGTTGTAGTAATAGAGCAGCATCAGCAGTAGTAGTAGTAATAGTAGTAGTAGTAATAGTAGTAGTAGTAGTAGTAGTAGTAGTAGTAGTAGTAGTAGTAGTAGTAGTAGTAGTAGTAGTTGTTGTTGTTGTTGTTGTAATAGTAGTAGTAATGCAAGGGTGGGCGATTATGTGTGATTGGAAATACGTTTGAATGTTTTTCAAACTTAATAATTTTTGGGGGTTTTTCATTTCCATGGTTATTTTGTGTGTTTTTTTTTCATTATTCTTTTTAAAATGTGTTGTTATTTTTTTTTTGAATCTGAATGTGATGAAATAAATATATTGCCGACAACCGAAGTGTTGGCAGAGACGCAATGATGAGGTTGCACAGCTGCAGTTCTTCACTCTGTAGCAGAAAGTTCGCTGAATGACATTAGTTCGTCGACAACATGTTCATTGCTAGATATGAATCGCTCTCTCGCTACCCCCATCAACTTCAGCTTTTTATGACAGAAGCCAGGAATTTGAGATTAGCAAGCTGAGCCAAAGCAACGTAAAAATATGATGCTGCTATGGTTAGTTGTGAAACTTGTGATTTAAAAAAAACTATGGCACTGCTATGGTTATTTTTGATAGCAACGATGAAAAACTATAGCTTTTTTTTATTACAGGAACTATGGTACTGTTGTGGTTATTTATTGTAGGAACTATGGTACTGCTATGGTTATTTCTGACAAGAACTATGATACTGCTATCGTTATTTCTGACAGGATCTATGGTACTGCTATGGTTATTTCTGACAAGAACTATGATACTGCTATCGTTATTTCTGACAGGATCTATGGTACTGCTATGGTTATTTATGACAAGAACTATGATAATGTTATCGTTATTTCTGACAGGATATATGGTACTGCTATGGTTATTTATGACAAGAACTATGATACTGCTATCGTTATTTCTGACAGGAACTATGGTATTGGTGTGGTTATTTCTGACAGGGGCTATGTTACTGCTATGGTTATTTATGACAGGAACTATGACACTGCTATGGTTATTTCTGACAGGAACTATGGTACTGCTATGGTTATTTATGACAGGAACTATGACCCTGCTATGGTTCTTTCTGACAGGAACTATGGTAGGCTACTAGTGTTGTTATTTCAATAGAAACTATGATACTGCTATAGTTATTTATGACAGGAACGACGGTACTGCTATGGCTCTAAGAGAGAGACGGTAAGAGAGAGAGACAGAGAGAGAGAGAGACAGAGACAGAGAGAAAGAGAGAGAGAAAGGCGCACACATGGAAAAAAACCAGACGAACAGACAGCCATACACAGACAGACATACACAAACAAACAGACAGACATATACAAACAGACAGACATACACAAACAGACAGACAGACATACACAAACAGACAGACAGACATATACACACAGACAGACAGACAGACACAAGGAAGCTATGTACTGCATCGTGTATCCACAACGCAACTCCAAAGACGAAGAAGAGTTTTCCTGCCTCCATTCTCTGCACATGTTTATCAAGGTCTTTTAAGCAAGCAGACAAATTAACATTAAGAGGCTTCCCGTGTTTAAAAGCTGCCATACCATTCAGGTCTGGCTTTCTTTCGTACCACGGGCGCAAAACGCGCGCAAGCCGTCCGCAATTGCCAGTGCGGGAGCACTTTTACATATTAGGAAGGAATTTAAATTGACGCTCCAACTCCCGTGCAATCCCACCTCCTACCACAGTCCTACTCTACCCTTCGCCAACAAGTGTAGCACGGAAGGGGAAGATGCAAAGAAAGTCACTTAAATTCTAAGGCACACAAGTGTTATTGTACTCAGATACCTGGTGGTTGAAAAGTACCTCCTTATTGTACATTGCTGATTACCTTTGTACACAGTAACGCATTTGCATCAAACAACATCACAAGTATATCAACTAACAAGTTAGTATCTCGTATTGCCCCCAGTCGACGTGCGGTGGTCCCGTTGCCCTTGGTTTTAGCCACAAGCTGAGACGGGGATTTCCCAAACCTAAAAATAGAACAGAGAATTCTGGGAAATCTGTTCAAGGGAAGTCACTGATAACTAGCTGGCTGAAATGAAATGAAAGTTGGGAGAGGAACAGCATATTTCTGGTAGTGTACAAAGGCAGAAACTTGTCAGCAGTATTATCAGCGATGGAGTTATAATGTACGAAGTGCTCCATGCCTATGAGGTTGCCTTTGATCGAGCAAAGAAACTAAAGAAGAATTTGGCCAACGTCATTTCAGAAAAGGATTTCCCTACCCATAATTCCCCTGGGTTTTGAAGTTTCTAAAAAGTTATTTCAGGCCGACGACGCTCTATGGAGCGCAAAGCATGTAAAGGGAAGCAACCGGTTGTACGCGCACGTCGACAGAGACATAGAAGGGAGATACTAACTTGTTAGTTGATATACTTGTGACAACATGTATTGTCATCCTTATTGGAGTAGAATGTACAAGATGGTCTGTCTGTCTGTCTCTCTCTATTTCAACGTGTGCCGACTAAATAAATTCTGGTACTACTACTACTACTACTACTACTACTACTACTACTACTACTATTACTACTATACTACTACTACTTCTACTACTACTATTGATTATTGATGCTGATGCTGCTGCCGCTGTTAATACTGCTGCTGCTATGCAGCTGGCTTTAAATTACTATTACTATCATTACTACTACTACAGTACTAGCCTACTACTATAGCCTGCTGCTGCTATTATTAGCCTACTACTTCTGCTGTTGCTGCTACTACTATTACTACTACTACTACTACCACTACTACTGCTACTCCTACTACTACTACTACTACTACAACCACTATTACTACAATCACTACTACAACTGGCTTTACACGTTAGTGAAAATAGATTTTAAAAAAAGCCATAATAATTGTTTACGTTTTAGCTGCAATTGCGTCTCGGCGGTTTACGAGCACAGAAAAATGCCTTTATCGCTCACAACACAGATTTTACAGGAAGAGAGAGCGTTCAGCCCTGCCAACCTTTCGTTTGCCATTAAGATTACGTCCCTTGACGCTACCTCACAAGCAACTTTTGAGTATCGGACTGGCTTCTTGCTACATTTGGCAGCAAGGCTAAATAACAACAGTTCTTTACGACACACCTATTCCTCCCAAACGCCCCCTAGGCTCTACTCCCCCACCCCCACCCCACTTTATATTTTTTGTAATATATAAAATACACGTTCTTTAAAGATCCTGACGCTCGCGTCCTGAGTGCTAACTACATAGATGGGCCCAATTTTCTTCTTGAACCCTAAAAACAGCGAGTGGGACTTTCGGGCCGCTTGAATGAGCTATTGTATTAGCCAGCGACTTCAGCGGCTCCTGAGCTGGAAGACGCTATATTAGAACTATTAAAACAATAGATAGACAGACAGTTGAGAAGTTGGGAAGAAGTTGAGGCAGCAGTGCAATCGCTGAAGAAAGGGAAGTCAGCGGGAGTGGACAACATACCAGCGGAACTGCTACAAGCAGGAGGAGAAGCGATGACTGATGCTCTCACCATTATCTGTAACAAGATCTGGCAGAGTGGGGAATGGCCTACACCATGGACCCAGTCGCTTGTCATCACTCTTCCCAAAAAAGGTAACCTTCAGGAGTGTGAAAATTACCGCACCATCAGCCTCATCAGCCATCCCAGCAAGGTCCTCCTGAAAATAATACTCAACAGGTTGAAACCACAAGCTGAACAAATCATAGCTGAAGAACAAGCAGGATTCAGGGCAGGGCGAGGTACCACTGAACAGATTTTCAACCTCAGAATAATCTTTGAGAAATACCTACAGCACCAACAACATCTATATCATGTGTTCATAGACTTCCAGAAGGCATTTGACCGAGTCTGGTATGCAGCTCTATGGGCAACCATGAAAGTGTACAACATCAGCCCTAAAATTATAGAAGTCATCAAAAGCCTGTATGACAAGGCTACCAGTGCAGTCCTCCATAACAGCGTCATCGGGAACTGGTTCAGAACAACAATCGGTGTGCGTCAAGGATGCCTACTCTCTCCAACACTCTTCAACATCTTCCTAGAGCGCATGATGTCAGATGCTCTTGCAGATCACGAAGGCACAGTCAGCATAGGGGGCAGAGCAATCTCCAATCTTCGTTTTGCGGATGATATTGATGGATTGGCTGGAGAGGAACAAGAACTTGAACAGCTTGTACAGAGGCTTGACACCACCTCCAGAGCTTATGGAATGGAAATAAGTGCAGAGAAGACCAAAATGATGACCAACAACACCAATGGCATCAACACGGACATCAAAGTACAAGGCCAATCCCTCAACACAGTGCACAGCTTCAAATATTTAGGAGCCATTGTGTCAGACAATGGGTCTCGACAGGAAGTCCTCTCCAGGATCGCACAAACAACTGCTGCCCTGACAAGGTTGAAGCCCATTTGGAAAGACAGAACCATCAGTCTACATTCCAAAGTAAGACTGCTGCGCTCTCTGGTCATCTCCATCTTCCTATATGCTTGCAAAGCGTGGACCCTCACAGCAGATCTCCAACGAAGAATACAAAGCATGGAGATGAGGTGCTACAGAAGACTTCTGTGCATTTCCTATACCCAACACATCACCAACGACGAAGTCCGACAGACCATCACACAAGCCATTGGACAACACGATGACCTGCTCACAGTGGTGAAGAAACGGAAACTCCGATGGTATGGCCACGTCACCAGATCATCAGGCCTTGCAAAGACCATTCTGCAAGGCACAGTGCAAAGAGGTAGAAGAAGGGGGAGACCGAAAAAGAGGTGGGAGGACAACATTCGAGAATGGACTGGTTTGACACTGAGCGAAGCCATGAGGGCTGCTGAGGACAGAGAAAGATGGAGTATGCTGGTTAAACGATCATCTGTGGTGCCCCTACGACCTTCGGGTTATGGGACAGGATAGGAGGATAGGATAGGATAGACAGACAGACAGACAGACAGACAGATAGATAGATAGATAGATAGATAGATAGGCAGACAGACAGACGGATGGATGGATAGATAGATAGATAGATAGATAGATAGATAGATAGATAGATAGATAGATAGATAGATAGATAGATAGATAGATAGATAGATAGATAGATAGATAGATAGATAGATAGATAGATAGATAGATAGGTAGGTAGTTTGATAGCTAAATAGATAGCTAGATAGATAGATTGATTGATTGATTTATTGATTGATTGATTGGTATGTAGATAGATAGATAGATAGATAGATAGATAGATAGATAGATAGATAGATAGATAGATAGATAGATAGATAGATAGATAGATAGATAGATAGATAGATAGATAGATAGATAGATAGATAGATAGATAGATAGATAGATAGATAGATAGATAGATTGATTTATTTGAATGGTAGGTAGATAGGTAGATAGACAGATAGATAGATACAATAATTAAACTAAATTAAGAAGAAGAAGAAGAAGAAGAAGAAGAAGAAGAAGAAGAAGAAGAAGAAGAAGAAGAAGAAGAAGAAGAAGAAGAAGAAGAAGAAGAATATTCAGGGCATTTATATACCGCGCTTTTTTCTAAAGACATCAGTTCAAAGCGCAGTTCTCACACATTTATACTTAATGTTAACATCAATACTCATACGCCAAAAAGTCAAACAAAAATAGACATGAATACATTTGGCAATGAGATAATACAAACATTAAGAAGAATATTTACAAGTAAACTATAAAAGTTCAGGGAGTGAGGGGGAGGAGGATAGCAGCTAAGGAGTGAGATGGCTGGGGGCGTGCGGTGTGACGGCGGTGGACTGACTCAGAAAAGAAGGAAGGATGGTGGTGATGGGAGGCGAGATCAGACATTTGTAACAAAGAGAGGAATTTTAAAGTTGGACTTGAAACTGGCTATGTTCTGGTAGCAGCGAAGAGAGAGAGAGAGAGAGAGAGGGAGAGAGAGAGTGAGGGAGGGAGAGAAAGAGAGAGAGAGAAGAGAAAGAGAGGAAGAGAGTTCCAAATTGAAGGACCAAGCACTGAGAAGGATCAACAGCCTGCAGAGAAGAGTTTGTAGCGGAGTATTCTAGATGTCTTGTAGAAATGAATGTTCTGGGTGAGGTAGGAAGGGGTTAATCCATGGACGCACTTGTAACAGAAAGTTAAGATTTTGTAGGTAATCCTCTGAGATACAGGAAGCCAGTTGAGAGAATGTAGGGAGTGTGTGATTTGATCAGATTTTTCTTCATTTTTGAGAACCAGCTGAGTTCTGAACATGTTGGAGCAGATAAACAGAAGAAAAAGGGAGTCTAACCAGAAGAGAGTTACAGTAGACGAAGCGTGACAGGAGATCTACAGCGAAGAATAAAAGCATGGAGATGTCATGATTCACACAGTTAGAAATGTTTTGAAAGCAAACATAAATTTTGGTCAGAATAGATGAAAGGTTTTGAGGAGTGTCACTGTTTTTGAGTTGTGTCTTCTGCGTAGGAATTGTGGAAAGTGTCGTGGTTTTGGATGATCTGAGACAGAGGAGATGTGTAAAGGGTGAATAGAAAATGGCCTACAACTGACCCCTGAGGAACACCGAAAACAAGTCTGGAGGGATCAGAAAGGTAGTTGTCGATGTAGACATATTGGAAACGATCAGAGAGGTAAGAATGGAATCAGCTTAGAGAACAGTCCTTTATTCCAAAGGAGTTCTCAAGACGCTGAAGGAGGATGGAGTAATCAATAGGGTCAAAAGCGGCTGAGTGTGACAGAACGTGTGAGACGCGCACGATAGATCCGATCGTTTTGTTTTGCAAAGCATTCAATAACAGAGTGTATTTACCTTTGATTTGATTTTGCATTGTTAGAAGAAGCTTGGTATAATGTTAATAATTTTCGTTGGTCGATATTATTGGAGAATTTTCTGGGGTTGCTTGTTTACTATCGATCGAAGCATCTAGATAGATCTACTAGTAGCTGAGAAATTCTTCTAGCTTGAAGAAAGTTGTATGACGTCAGACAGTGAAGTTTTGAAGGCGAATTTTAATGTGATTGGCTGTAATTGCGTCACGCTTAAATGTTCGAACGTTCTCTAGAGTACAGAAAGACTAAATAAGTGCCGCAGAGTGGAGGTTGAAAAAGGAGAGTTGAAAAAGGTGAAAAGTGGAAAAGCGATTGAGCAATTGTATGCAGTTGTTGATGTACGCTCAATAAATTTGAAAAAAAAAACTTCATAGACGACTCCTGCCTTGTTGCTGAGTGAACAGTTTGCGTGGATAAACGAATCTGAGTTACACTTATCAGGATTCAAGCATCGGGGCTGAATCAACTACTGATAAATAAACAACAACCAAAAACAGTGTTGCACTGAGAGATCGAAAAATGTCAACAAATAGAGTTTTACCCGATTTTAATAATAATAATAATAATAATAATAATAATAATAATAATAATAATAATAATAATAATAATAAAAATAATAATAATACTAATAATAATAATAATAATAATAATAATAATAATAATAATAATAATAATAATAATAATAATAATAATAATGCATGATGCGAGCTTTGTTGACGCGTGGTCTAAGTCGAGATTAACTTGCTTTGTCCACAGGAGGTAAAGCAATGGCGCCAGACAGGTGGGGGATCGATCCAGAATCTGGGTGTTATGTTTCTTCGAATATTTTTTACTTTTGACTCGGACAATCTCTCGCGGTTTTTTTTTCCGGGTACTCCGGTTTGCTCACCAAGCAAAATTTCAAGAGCACAACTAATATTAGGTAGGCTGGGTTTGGGCGCGTCACAGCCTGCGACTTCGCTTTCCCCAGGGGAGGCGGCCCAGAATTTCCCGATAAAAAAAAGACAATAAAGTGTCAGAAAAATGCAATTACGCGTTTTTTCTTCAATCGAACTCAAAGAACGGCGTTCTGACAAGATCGATAGTACAGTAGGCGGAAGAAAGGTCGATTTTTTAAAACATTTTGTTAAAAAATTTAGATTGAATATTTCCAATATCATTATTGAAGGGACGGGGGGAAAGCCGACGAACTTTGTCAGTTCCACGCTGTTACAGCCAAACAGCTAAATCCCTTTAATGGTAAAACAGACTCGTTGAACTGAAGCCAATAAATCTACCAATGGATTATACCACGGCATGCTAGTTCACAAGTATGTCTGTAGCTTACCTTCCAGATAATCTGGTTGGGGAGGTGAAAGGTTTCAACTGTCGGTTCTTAACCAAAATAATCCCGTTTACATCCAAGGCGTTCCTGGAAAACAAATTAGATAGCCTTCAGTTCCAGCTAAATGCGTATGAAACTCAAATGCCCCTTAAGTTGACTGTCAACACCTCTCTCTCTCTCTTATTCCCCCAACCCCCAACCCCCTCCCCCAATCTCCTTTCTTACTCTCACCCCCTCTACCTGCCACACACCATTCCCTTGCACGTGCTCTGTTGTTTTTTTTCCATATACCATATACCTCATCCTTCCTGCCATCCAATTCGATCAGCCCCTTCTTCCCTTCTTTCTCTCTCTCTCTCTCTCTCTCTCTCTCTCTCTCTCTCTCTCTCTCTCTCTCTCTCTCTCTCTCTCTTTCTCTCTCTCTGGTTCACTCCACCAGACTTCTCTCCATTGCGTTTAATATTAATATAGTGTGCGTTTGTGAGTGTGTGTGGGTGGGCGTGGGCCTGTCTGTGTGTGTGTGTGTGCGAGTGCGTGTGTCGGTGTCTTAGTGTGATTATTTGTGTGATTATGTTTGTGTATGTATCTGTGATTAAGTGTGTTATTGTATGTGCGTGTAGAATCGTGTGTGTGTGAACTTGCATAAACGTACACATGGGGTATGCTGGTTAAACGATCATCTGTGGTGCCCCTACGACCTCCGAGTTACGGGATAGGATAGGATAGGATAGGACACATGGGTACCAGACCTTACCTTTCTTAGTTTCAAATGGGTTCATTTGAAAGGAACCCACTTTGATCTAAGTACACGGGAGTGCTCTTTTAGTGCATGGGAATGCAGTTGAAGTGCATGAGAGTGTTTTAAGTACAAGGGAATGCTCTATCCGGGACGGCAGAAATCCAACCACTTTTCGAGCAAATTGTGAAGAAACGTGGACATATTTCGTCCACTATAGGAGACGACTTAGGTCAACTTTTTTTTAGCCGGAAAGAGTCAAATTTGCATCAGATTCTAACATTTTGAGATGAAGTTTGTGCTCTTTCCATAAAAACAAACAAACAAACAAACAAAAACATTTCCCGATTCCCACATCTTTAAATAAACTCAGTTCTGATAGTTTGAAAATGCGCGTGTTTGTGTGTGTGCGCGTAATACTAAAATCTGGTGTTATTCACTGCGCTATTGAGCCACGCATATCTGTGCACGTGATTGTCAAGATATTCACACTTTTCTGCTATCCTATGCACCAACGGGAATCCCCTCTATGAAAAATACTTCCGGTTTTTTTTTCTCCGCGTGTTTTAGTGAGTTATTTCCAAATATTCAAGAATAATAACTGTAACGGAGGGTTTTTTATGTATTATAATCTAAATAAATATATGTATAACTACTTATGGTGTAATGAATGAGTGTGTGGGTGTGGCTGTCTGACGCTCAGTATAAAGGAGTGTGTTCTATCTCTGTTTACTCTAACTTCTCATCCTTCACCACACACATGCTTTCAGACAAGGACAAAGTCTACACAATTGTTTCTCTTTGCCCTCTGTTACACTATTCTCATTCAATTATTCACATATACATTAAACCATCTTCACATACACTAAATTCACAGATACATTAAATCATACGATTCTTTCCAGCATATAAATAAATCACACAGCTGATAAATAAGCACACATAATTAACGTAGTACTTTTACCCAGTTAAGTTGATGGGGCCACATAGTTACTACCAGAGTTCAACGCTAGCAAAAGTCGTTGTCCTTTCTAAGGACGTCACTCGACTCTTCTCTTTTCCATTAGCACCGGAGCACAGAAAATGTCACAGTTTTTATTTAGGCCTACTGACCGTGTTTCGCGGATCAAACACTCCCGGCGCGGTATTCACAGCCGACGCTGGGGTCACAGCCACACACTGAAGACGCTGCAGTTGTCTTCGTGGCGTTGATCCGGAGATTCTCTTCGGTACCGTTGTTGCAATTCTGCACCAGTGATGGTATCCGAAGGAGAGCTACGGCGATGATGGTGTCCACATCAGGTCAAGCCAGTGATGTCATGGGGACCAAATCCATCCGCCGCACATCAGGGGTCCTTTGCTCCGTAACCGCTCCGTAACCGCTCCGCTGTATTCTTTATACAGCAAAAGTAATTCCTAAAGAATCAGGTCTTTCTAGAGCACCCCACGTCCTGTCACTAAGGCTGATGTATAGTCTCTGATCTAACAACAGTTCACAAACTAAATTATAATTTCTACCGGAACACACAGTGACGTCATAACGTCTTCCTACAGAAAAGTGTACGAACTGCGTCCGTTACACTACCCCCCTCCCAAAGAAAAAAAGAACCGACCGAGGTTATTTTTTACAAGTTCTGAGGATAGTGTCAAAACACAGCAACGACCACGAAACCTTGATCTATGGAACCGATTGATCACGATCAGCGCGTGACAACAGATCCGCGAACACATTCTGTGTACCTGGATGTGGTTCAAGAGTGAATCTGAACTCTTGTAAGGACAAAGACCAACGCATGATGCGAGAATTCTTAAAGCGACTTGTATGCAAGTACGTCAGCGGTCTGTGATCAGTCTGAAGGACGAAGTCAACCCCCCAGAGAAATTTGGAAAATTTCGAAATAGCCCAAACAATAGCCAAACATTCCCTTTCTATCGTGCTATATCGGGTTTCTCTGTCGAGCAACTTTCTGCTCGCAAATGACACGGGGTGAAGAGTTTCCTCCAACTCCTGAAGCAGCACAGCACCCAGGCCAGTAGAACTAGCATCCGTGCGCAAAATGAAAGGTTGGTCCAGCCTAGGTAACTGAAGAACAGGCGCAGAAGAAAAAATGTGTCTGATCTTAACCAACGCTTCCTCACAAGCAGGAGTCCACGCAATTGTGCGCGCTTTCGTCTCCTTTGTGAGATCGGTAATGGGAGCCGTGATAGTTGCGAAAGCAGGGACATATCTTCTATAAAAACTCAACAGCCCTAACAGGGAACGGACCTGCTTTCTGGTAGTCGGAGTAGGGATGGCCAAAATCTTTTCTATCTTTTTCTTTTCTGGACGCAGCATCCCCTCTCCCACCACATGTCCAAGAAACTCCAGACTTTTGTAGCCAGACGCGATCTTAGCCGGTCTCGCCGTCAAATTGTAGTGAAGCAGCTTGTTCAAAACTCCTCTAACATGCACCAAATGATCTTGGAAAGTAGCACTATGAACCAAAACATCGTCAAAGAAGTTCATGGAATTGGCCTCATCAAGTTCGAGCATCCTCATCATCCGGGCAAACACCGCTGGAGCAGAAACCAAACCAAAAGGCATTCTAATCCATTGGTAGAGACCAATGTGCGTTGCGAACGCCGTCTTGTGACGATCCACCGGGCTGACAATAATCTGCCAGTAGCCCTTAGAAAGATCAATACGTGTGAAAAACGTACTGTTCGCAAGCCTTGTGAACAACTCGTCCACATCTGGAATAGGCTCCGCATCAAAAACTGTAATTTTGTTGAGGGCTCTGTAGTCAATGCAAAATCTACAAGCGCCATCTTTCTTTTGAACCAAGACAACAGGTGATGAATATGCAGACTTTGACTTCTCGATCACACCCAGATCAAGCATGGCTTGAATTTCTCTTACGACTACCTGCTTGGAAGAAAGGTAAATCATAAGCCCGTCGACGAACTGGAACATCAGTCGTAAGTTTGACGTCAAGGAATAGATTTCCATTGAATGCACCGGGTCTCGATGTCAACACCGTAGGAAAATCTTCAAACACTGAATACAGGGACTGACCATCAGAATCAGAGAGATCATTGTTGAAATCGATCTTTGAAATGTCCTCGTCATTGACAGATGACAACATGAGAGGAATAGTGGGAAGACCACCAACATCATCATCATCTTGGACAACACCAATAGCCACTGATGGGACAGTATGCCAATCTGAAACGTCAGCATGAGGAACATCACACTGAGGTCCAACATCCTCGACATCTGGAAGCAAAAAAGTAGAAATAGAAGACCAGTCAACCAAAACACCTGTTGACAACCGTGTAGAATCCTCAACAACACCAACAGCAGCATCAACACGACGAAGATATCGTTTGAGCATGTTTGCATGGAAAATCTTCGACTTGCCTTTCACAAGAATTCTATAATCTGGATGAAGACATTCCTGTACAAAATAAGGACCTGACCATGTCATAAGAAGTTTGTTAGAGTCAGTAGGGAGAAGAACAAGTACCTCATCATGGACAGAAAAGGTTCGTGCCTTTGCACGACGATCAAAGTACCTTTTGTTCTTGACAGACGAATCTGCAGAGTTTTGGGAAGCAATTTCACAAACTTCAGAAATAATATTCTTCAGGTCAAAGAGGTAAGTGTACAATGGCTTCGCTGATGTATCACTAGAATTGTGATCTTCGGTCCAGAAATCAGCAATGAGAGAAATGGGACCTCTCGGTTTGCGACCGAACATCAGTTCAAAAGGACTGAAACCTGTACTTTCTGATGGCAATTCTCTACATGCGAAGAGCAATGCAGGAAGATAGCGATGCCAAGCTTTAGGTTGAGAATGAACAACCTTTCGAAGCATAGATTTCAAAGTGCCATGAAACCGTTCAACAGTACCATTTGCTTGAGGATGGTAGGGAGAAGTACGTATGGCTTGAGTACCACACAAAGCATGAAACTGTTTCATCAAATCTGAGTTAAACTGAGAACCTTGATCAGAAAGAATTTCCTTGGGAAAACCTAACCTTGAAAAAATACTCATCAAAGCTTCAGCAACAGCAACAGAAGAAATGTCTTTCATAGGAACAGCTTCGGGAAACCTAGTAGCTAAGTCAATCAAAGTCAGAATATATCTGTGACCTTCAACAGATGGAGGAGACAAAGGCCCAACTAGATCAATAGCAACCCTCTCGAATGGAGTCGAGATAAGAGGCATAGTCGCCAAAGGAACAGGGGGAACTTTTCCTTTTGAAATTGTCTTCTGGCAAATGTCACAAGTGTGAACATAAGCACTCACATCAGCAGAAACACCAGGCCAAAAGAACTGGGACAGAATTCTAGTCAAAGTTCTACGAACTCCACAATGACCAGCCAAAAGTTGATCATGCGCAGCAATCATGACTGAGGTACGAAGTTTTTCAGGAACGACAACCTGATGCAAAATGTCCTTGGATTTCTGATACCTTCTGTACAAAATATCATCTTTAAAATAAAAAGTATAAGTAGCAGAACCAACAACCTTTTCTTCACCTGAATCAGCTAACTTAAAACAACCCTGCAAAGTAGCATCATCTTTCTGCAACTGAATGAGTTCAACACGAGTGACCTTCAAGTCATCGCACACAGTGACAAGAGGTTTGTGCGGGAGATCTTGCTTCCTAGCCTGAGCACGAGTAGTGACAGCAGCAACAGGAACATCAGCAGCAGCAGCAACTTTGGTATCTTGGGTCTGCTGAACAATCAAACCTGGAATGTTTCCCACAATCAAGTCAGCAACTGGATCCTCAAGAACACAACAAACCAACTCTCCAACAAAATATGGACAAGAAACAACAACTTTAGCCTGCTGATAAATGTTTATCTCTCCACCAAAAGTTTTACAACGAACAGTACCTGGTATATACTGCTCATCAGAAACCAAACGTTTTCGAACACCACAAATGGTAGCACCTGTGTCTCGCAGAACTGAGCAAGCAGTAGAGTTTACAGAACCAACTTCTAAATGCAAGTGACCAGGTGTCTGATCAAAAACAGAACAAACAACTTCAGAGTCTACAGGGACAACTGCACAACCTGAGCTTGATTTATTTGTCTTATCATCTGAAGCTGTGGCTTTCTTTACAACAAAGGGACAAGCTTTTCTAGTATGACCACCAATGTTGCAAACAGGGCAAGGGTTTTGACTATTTCGCAGGGGGCATTGTTTAGGACCATGACCTTTACCATCACAAAGAGGGCAATTATCAAAATTGGTGTAAAATGAACCACCTCCACGTCCACGTCTATAAGATCCCCGAGTTTGATCAAAACAACCTTCGACCTTTTGGTTCGAATCTGTGTATGTTGGGTCTTTCTTTTGAAAACCACCACGATTCCTCCAATAGCCACGACCTCGATAGTTGGAGTAACCACCGCGAGAATCTGCAGAGCCAGCAGCAGCTTGCGATTCCTCAGCTACATCAACTGATCCTACTGAACCGAAAATTGTAGCAGCCGATTTGCGTGCTAAGTTCTTTCCGGGACGAGCAAGACGATAACTTTCAGCAGTTTTAACCATATCATCCAATGTGACAAGTCCACGCTCGCGAATGAAAGTAGCAAGATCTTGTGATACACATTCTAGAAACTGCTCACCTAAAACAAGATTCATTATTCCTTGCATGTTTCTAGGAACACCGGACAAAGCTATCCACCTATCAAACAATCTGTTCAGTTCAATACCAAATGTTTGGAAAGGTTCGTTTGAGTCTGGTCGGACTTCACGGAATTTCTTGCGAAAACCTTCAGCAGTACACTGGAACTTCTTAAGCAAATTGTCTTTCAATGTTGGATAATCAACCTGACCATTTGCAGCAAGACTGTGGTATAAGTTCAGTGCATTACCTTCTAACAAAGCTGAAAGAAATGTAACCCATTTGCTTTTATCCCAGCCAAGGGCTGTAGCATGAGTCTCAAAACGAAAAAGGTATGAATCTATGTCATCTTGTCTTTCTTTGAAAAGAGGCAACTTGGGGTAAACAGGTCTAGCACCAAAAGAAGTACTATCTCTACCTCTGTTTCCAAAACCCGTATCTTGTTCCTCAGGTCTATGTTCAGAACGGAACTCAAATTCCTTTTGTTTAGTTTTCTCTCTCTCTTTTTCTAATTCAACATCTGCTTGTTTTTTAGCCAATTCAACTTTTTCTTTTTCTAATTCAACATCCAATGCTTTCTGCTTTGTTTCTTCTTCTAATTTCTTTTCATCTCTTAATCTTTGTCTCTCAAGACGATCAAAACAATCCTGTACATATTTCCCACGTTCTTTATCAGGAATACCCAAAGTTGTAGCTTGACCAATAAAAGATTGGAACAACTGATCATAATCATCAGACATGGCTAAGTACAATGTAGATTAACAATCAACAAAAAAAATTTACTATAAAAGTATCAAAGTGTTCAACCAGTAAATCAATAAAATATCAAAGTATCAACAATGAAATGGTCAAGTGCAATCAATCAAACAACTATAAATTGCTCAATGAATCTCATGAAAACAATTAAGGTTTTTTCAAAAGCAGCTTTTTAATACAATGCACAATTCAAGTTATAATGAAAGCAGTCAAGTCTCAATGTAAACAAAGCAAATTATATATTATATTATCCAAATATGTTTTACAAGTTGTGAAGCAATGACAAAAAATCTTTTTAAATATCAAATGGAATACACCGAGTCAATATATTCACAACATATGTTGAAGAACTTCAACTGAAGTTGATAATAAACACAATGAATATACAGTGAGAGATTAAATTACTAAGTTAAGTTTGGATCCAAGTATTTGTCAAACAGTCTTTTAGTTTTAAAGTATGATAATATTATTATGCATAATCACAGTAATAAATCTATTCACAAGTATTTAAAGTTTGTATTAATGTCAATAGGAATTTTAAAAAAAAAATTTAAATAAATTTCTAAGTCAAATAAAATATACCAACGTTCAACACTCACAATCAAATTTGTTACCTCCCTTTCCCCAAGAGACTAATTATATAAACAGTGTAAAAAACTATCCTAATGAAAAATATATACAATGCCCACAAAGGAAATATTATTTAAACAAAGTTAATAAATAAAGAATTATGAAATGAGAATTAAAAAAAAAACAATTAATTCTCACACTATAAACACTAGAACTAAATAATACTATAATACCAAGTTGACTGCCAGAGGAAAATAAACTCAACAAATTAACAAAGTCTTATGAAGATTAATTTTATAAATGAATAAAAAATTAAATACTGTCACACTAACCACTATACTACTCTATATCCAATTAAATTCAAAAGTCAAACAGAATTACTAAACCAAATAAAATCCAACAAAACTATCAGCACTAACAATCCAGCATGAACCAAGGGAAACAATGTATCAACAACTAAATTAAATCAAGGGACACAATTTAACAACCAAGCTAAATCAAGGGAAACAATTTAACAAGGATAACCCAGTATAACTACATATATCAATACCAAATTTTTTAGCATCAAAATCAATGTAAATCAAACACAATGAATAAATAAAATAAATTAAATTAAATGGGGCTGAAATCCTAATACTATAACCTACTTAAAATGAAGGCAAAGAGACATACACCCAAGCACACGCATGAAAGGACAGAACCCTACACAGCAAAGAACTAACAAAAACAAGCAATCCCACTAACAGAAGAACAGAGCTGAAAATAAGAAAATAGCAACCCACAGACAGAAAAAGAATTAAACCCTTAGTGCCCAGAAACTGTACACAGGCACAGCCGTTACACCGGAGACGGCATTGTCACACAAAACAAAACATCACAGTCATACACAATATAATCAAGAATTTCAAGGGAAATAAGCCCACTAGTCTAACAGTATATATATATATAATAACTAGTGGTGCCCTCAATAAATATAAATATGTATGACTTAATGCTAACACAGAGACAGTCTAGGGTCACCAAATGTAACGGAGGGTTTTTTATGTATTATAATCTAAATAAATATATGTATAACTACTTATGGTGTAATGAATGAGTGTGTGGGTGTGGCTGTCTGACGCTCAGTATAAAGGAGTGTGTTCTATCTCTGTTTACTCTAACTTCTCATCCTTCACCACACACATGCTTTCAGACAAGGACAAAGTCTACACAATTGTTTCTCTTTGCCCTCTGTTACACTATTCTCATTCAATTATTCACATATACATTAAACCATCTTCACATACACTAAATTCACAGATACATTAAATCATACGATTCTTTCCAGCATATAAATAAATCACACAGCTGATAAATAAGCACACATAATTAACGTAGTACTTTTACCCAGTTAAGTTGATGGGGCCACATAGTTACTACCAGAGTTCAACGCTAGCAAAAGTCGTTGTCCTTTCTAAGGACGTCACTCGACTCTTCTCTTTTCCATTAGCACCGGAGCACAGAAAATGTCACAGTTTTTATTTAGGCCTACTGACCGTGTTTCGCGGATCAAACACTCCCGGCGCGGTATTCACAGCCGACGCTGGGGTCACAGCCACACACTGAAGACGCTGCAGTTGTCTTCGTGGCGTTGATCCGGAGATTCTCTTCGGTACCGTTGTTGCAATTCTGCACCAGTGATGGTATCCGAAGGAGAGCTACGGCGATGATGGTGTCCACATCAGGTCAAGCCAGTGATGTCATGGGGACCAAATCCATCCGCCGCACATCAGGGGTCCTTTGCTCCGTAACCGCTCCGTAACCGCTCCGCTGTATTCTTTATACAGCAAAAGTAATTCCTAAAGAATCAGGTCTTTCTAGAGCACCCCACGTCCTGTCACTAAGGCTGATGTATAGTCTCTGATCTAACAACAGTTCACAAACTAAATTATAATTTCTACCGGAACACACAGTGACGTCATAACGTCTTCCTACAGAAAAGTGTACGAACTGCGTCCGTTACAATAACATGTGTCACTGGCCACCTGTATCGTACCCTCACATATTTTTATTTTTTTTTGCTGCAGTTTATTATCCCTTTCTATCGCCAGTGGCGCGCCTAAACCCTACCTACCTAACATTATTTGTGAATTTTTGAAAAATATTCGGAAAAAACATAACGCCCAGATGCTGGCTCGAACCCACACCTGTCAGGCGCCATTGGTTTCTGGCTTGTGGACAAGGCAAGTTAGTCCCGCCTTAGCCCACTTGGCCACAACGCTAGCCTAACATATTCAGTTACTTCGTGTTTTGTGAAGGTTGCGACGGCGAAGCTATGGAAAACTACAAGAGTTTTCAGGTCCCGTTTCACTTTCTGTCGATGATCGACGCACCTCCGAAGTCGCCACAAATACAGGCCTCTACGATTGTTTTTTGCATTCTTTCACTGAGCATGTACTTCCTCCACCGTTTTTATACTTATCCCACTCGTTTTCTGGCTCTAACAATCGTCGTTTTCGGCAATTTCCAATATTTAAAAGTCACGCATCAAGTTTTGATAAAAGCAAAACAAGCAAAACCGGAACTTGGTTTCATATAACCTCGTTTTAATTTATAATGGCGATACCCACGAGTTTTTATGAGAGGTGCCGGAAAGTTGTGAATAATTGCGAAAAGAGCAATCCAACAACATGATGCGTCCACAACTGACAGAGAGAGATTGCATTACGCGGTCAATAATACAACCTGGTGACCTGCTCACAGTGGTGAAGAAACGGAAACGGAAACTTCGATGGTATGGCCACGTCACCAGATCATCAGGCATTGCAAAGACTATTCTGCAAGGCACAGTGCAAGGAGGTAGAAGAAGAGGGAGGCCGAAAAAGAGGTTGGATGACAACATTCGAGAATGGACTGGTTTGACACTGAGCGAAGCCATCAGGGCTGCTGAGGACAGAGAAAGATGGAGTATGCTGGTTAAACGATCATCTGTGGTGCCCCTACGACCCCCGGGTTACGGGACGGGATAGGATAGGGAATACAATTTGGAAACCCAGACCTTGGTTTTTGGGATATCCCTTCCCCTATCCACTCCCAATCTGTTCCCACCCACCCGTTACCTATCCCCACAACCATTTGCTCTCTCCGTGCACTTCTATTTTCCAATACATCAAGGTGCTCTCTCTCTCTCTCTCTCTCTCTCTCTCCATTTTGGAACATTTGCAACATTTTGCATAAAGCAACTTAATAAAGTCATAAAACGAAAATCAGTAAAACGTAATTAATTAAGAAATGCACTGAAAAAAATATTTTCAAACTTTATTATCAACTGAAAACCCTAATATCACCTGCATTTGGCAAGCAATGAACGCATTTTGCGAAAAATCTCTAACAAGAAAAGCAAATCAATTTAATTTGTTTTAATTGATGAATTTAATAAATATTTTAGTTTATTAACTGGCTCCATTATTAAATCTAATACCGCAAACACAAGCACAGATACAATATATAATAAGGTCAACCAGTTATGAAGAAACAAACTTCACGAATCTGCCTCATTTATTATACCTTGGTTAACAGAACACGATGTAACTTCTCTAATATTAAAAATGAAAAATAAAAAGTCTATAGACATTTATAATCTAAATGCATTCATTATAAAATTGTCTCTTCATTATGTCATTGAACCTTTAACATACACCTATAATCTATGCATTGATCAAAGTCAGTTTGAGTGATAAAGTGATACCTTTACCTAAAATAAGTGATACTTTAGTTCTTGACAACTAAACTTTCGACCAGTTTCCGTTCTGCCTGTACTATCTAAACACATGGAAAGACATATTCACATTAACCTTATGAAATATTTAGAAAATAACGCTCTTTTTCATCCTTTTCAGTCTGGCTTCAGACCTAAGCACTCTTGTCAAACAGCACTCGCCCAAATTTGTGATGTTTGGCTTGATGCTATAAACAAGCAAGACATTGTAGGGGCAGTTTTCCTTGACCTTAAAAAGGCATTTGACCTAGTTAACCATAACATCTTAATAAATAAGTTCAAATTCTATTTTCAAAATTCTGCATCTGTATTATTTTTAAAATCATATTTATCAAACAGGCACCAATGAGTATAATCCAATGGTTCCTTTTCGTCTTCTGGTGATGTGTGGAGTTCCTCAAGGATCTATCCTTGGTCCTATTGTACTCTGTATATTTATCAATGACGTGCCCCTTTTTCTTCTCACACAAAGTGTTAACCTTGATCTATTTGCTGATGATGCATCCCTCCATACTCATAATGCAAATCTACATCAGGTGGAGCAAAGTCTTCAAATAAGCATAAATAAAATTGATACCTGTGTGGCATCAATAGAATGAAATAAATTCCTAATAAAAGCAAAAGTATGCTTCTTACAACACGACAAAAACGCCAAAATGGATCTTTTTCCCTTAATCTAAACTTAGGGTCGTACAGTATTGAGCACGTTCATGAACATAAGGGGCTGGGCATAATCATCAATGATGATTTTAGCTGGCAGTCACACATTAACTATATTTGTAAAAAACAAATTTCTAAGAATATTTTCCTTCTAAATAAACTTAGACATTTTGTTACGGTTGATGCATTAAAATCTTTTTTCTATGCCCACTGTATGTCTCATTTTAATTATGCATCGATTATTTTATGTAATGTCAGTGACGCTCAAATTAAACATCTAAATAGTCTTCATAAATGAGCGATCAAGATACTTTATAAATCTTATAATATAAATACAGATGTTACAACTAATGAGAAATATAAAGAACTCCGAATATTACCACTTCAAAAACAATTTATATTTAATACAGTACAGCTATCCTTATGTTCAAAATCACACCGAGAAACACCTGCATTTCTTGATACATTTAATTTTTTTTTACTAAGCCAGTTGACTGGCATAGACTTTATCATTATAAACTACTCCTCCCTCGCATTGATTTATACAAAAATAGCCTATCATTTAATGAAGCTAGTGCATGGAACTATCTCCCTCTGGAGTGTAAACATTGCGACACACTGTGTCCTTTCAAATGTAAAATGTGTAGGCATCTGCGAAATTAATTATAAAAGTGGTGTATAATAACATATATGAGAACACAGACATTCATGTAATTATTTATTTATGTATTTATTTATTTATTTATTTATTTATTTATTTCTTCTTCTTCTTCTGCTTGTAATTCTTGTAATAATAATAATAATAATAATAATAATAATAATAATAATAATAATAATAATAATAATAATAATAATAATAATAATAATAATGGTGATTGTAATGGTAATGGTGGTGAAAGTGATAGTGGTGATAACAGTGATGACAATGATTGTTATTATTGTTATTGTTATTCTTATGATAACAATGAAAATAATTGTTATTGTTGCTTTTTTTTTAAATTTTTATAAGCGTGAGGGGTATGGAGGGTGGTTGCCTAAAATTGTTTAAAGATAATGATGAAGATGTTGGTGTGATTGTGTGTGCGTGTGTGTGAGTGCATGTGTGTGTGGGTTTTATGATTTCTAAGTTAAAGTTAAAGGTTCTTTACTATGTTAATTTGTTAAGGGACAGATTGGAAGATTAGACTGTATCATTAGTCTAAAATTTGTATCCCTAATAAAAATGTGTCAAAGTTTCTGTCTCTCTCTCACTCTCTCTCTCTCACTCTCTCTCTCTCACTCTCTCTCTCTCTCCACACTACCTCCCCTCCCCCTATCCCTTCGCCTCAGTCCTCTTCCCCACCCCAGTGCCGTAGAAGAAGGAGATCGATAGATATTCAAAGTTTATAGGATTCAGCGGACTGCTAAG
Organism: Oncomelania hupensis; assembly: GCA_036898135.1. Classification (NCBI taxonomy): domain Eukaryota; kingdom Metazoa; phylum Mollusca; class Gastropoda; order Littorinimorpha; family Pomatiopsidae; genus Oncomelania; species Oncomelania hupensis. The sequence continues at coordinate 825,635 of CM072526.1, read as the reverse complement.
AGCCGAATCAGGACCATTAAAAAACAATTCAAAATCATACTAGAATGTTAACATTAAAAATGATTAAAGATGAACATAACACTAGCACTGCTGATGAAATGTAACCAAGTATACCAACAAAATGATATGACCTATTGTGATGATATCCTGAAGAAGATACGATTATCTTACAAGGGGAGTAAGACCTGTAGATGGATGGGGCGTTAAGCTACCTCTATCAGACGTTCTTTACCAAGATTCCTAAGCGATGTGAGGGATTAGATCACGGTGCTTGGTCACATAAAAAAATTGTATTTATTCTTGGATTTCAAAGTATCATTGGCTCACTTTAAGAAATAATTTTTGCTAGTCAAATGACTAGTTTAATTGGTCTCAAGAGAAGAAGAGCTAGTGGACACACAACAATACAAATAGAATGACACATGTACATGTATGTATGTGATTTCAACTTTTATATCTTCAACAAAAATTTGGAATGGGGTTTCCAATCCAAGTCCAAACAAAGAGAAGCGTCACAGATGGCCAGGTCTAAATTAGAAAATGTTCCTAGAGAATCTGAATTGAAAATACATACATTAAGTTAATCGACAACATTCTCCAGAATTTTGCATTGGGGATTCTGATGATCACTTCCTCATCTGGGAGAGTGACCATTCAGATCTCCAACGATCGCAAAGGGAGGTGGGAGTTGGTGTATTAAGTTTAATAAATCAGCTTTCTCTATGGTTTTTGAAGGGGATACATATAAGGGGCAGACTGTTATAGATTTTTGGAAAGATACTCGAGCAGCAATCGCCTCTAAAGGTGTGGTCAATGTAACTGGGCTATATAAAATGGCTGATCGAACGCATAAAGCGTTCCCACGAGAAACATTTGATTGCAAGCAAGAGTATCCAGACAGTTGTAGTATTTTATCAGGACTCAAAAGAGTTTCCTGTAGACAAATGTTGCATGGTCGGTTTTTAATAAGCAGGAGCAAATGTTCGGGACAATTTAGAAGCCCTTGTATCAGACAATGGGTCCCGACAGGAAGTCCTCTCCAGGATCGCACAAACAACTGCTGCCCTGACAAGGTTGAAGCCCATTTGGAAAGACAGGACCATCAGTCTACATTCCAAAGTAAGACTGCTGCGCTCCCTTGTCATCTCCATCTTCCTATATGCTTGCGAAGCATGGACCCTCACAACAGATCTCCAACGAAGAATACAAAGCATGGAGATGAGGTGCTACAGAAGACTTCTGGGCATTTCCTATACCCAACACATCACCAACGACGAAGTCCGACAGACCATCACACAAGCCATTGGACAACACGATGACCTGCTAACAGTGGTGAAGAAACGGAAACTCCGATGGTATGGTCACGTCACCAGATCATCAGGCCTTGCAAAGACTATTCTGCAAGGCACAGTGCAAGGAGGTAGAAGAAGAGGGAGACCGAAAAAGAGGTGGGAGGACAGCATTCGAGAATGGACTGGTTTGACACTGAGCGAAGCCATCAGGGCTGCTGAGGACAGAGAAAGATGGAGTATGCTGGTTAAACGATCATCTGTGGTGCCCCTACGACCTTCGGGTTACGGGACAGGATAGGATAGGATAGGATAGGCTCTAAAACCGCTAATATTCTATTGCATTACAAAATACATGATAGGACGAAATAAAAAAATATATATATATATTTTATTTCAAACATTTTTAAACTACTCCGCTTCCATCAGACTATCAACACGATTACTGATTTCAATATTTGATCACCTTTGGATTATAGGGGACCTGACCTACCCGGACCCATCTTCCTCCCCCAAGATCTGATATACGGCCTCTCCCCAGCCACGCCACTGGTGCCCCTGGTCGGAGATTTAGACAGCGACCCGTTGAACTCAAGTGCTGCTCCATCTGATTTACTTCCCATCTCCCTACTCCCTCTATTCCCGACACTTCCTTCTGGGAAGAGGGTGTTCTGGCCGCAACGGCGACCTTCTGCCCACCTCCCTCACTGCCTGAGATGGCAGCCCTAGAATTTGTGACGGCTTTTGAACTGGCCGTCTGCGGGTTGGAGGTCTTGGCTTTTGACCCGGCCGTCTGCGGGTTAGGGATGATGGATTTAGACACGGCCGTCTGCGTGTTTGGTTTGGCGCGGCTTTTGATGTGGCTGCCGGCGCATTAACAGGAATGCCCGATGGGAATTTGGGACCACCCCATGACCAAGCAATGTTAGCACTTTCTCGAGGCTTTCTATTCTCTTACATAAAGATTTCAAAATCTTATTCATGTTAGTCATTAAGGCTTCCATTGTTGGATATGCACAGTGCTCCACTAGAGGAGTGGAACCTGCAGCTTACGCAAAAGGATTTTGTTAAGCGATTTGGTCTCTGTTCAACAACCTTTTTCCTTGCGTCCCCAATGGAACACCCCTCGGTGGCACGCACCTTTTGACTTTCAAGCTCCCATCTCCACTGAGAGCAATCTTTGGAGCTGGAAGGATGTTTCCCCTCGCAATTGACACAGCGTATGGGGTCTTAGACTCGTTCTCGTGTTTCTCCTTTCCTCACTATCTGAACATCTATTTTCCTTTGCAGTTCTTGCTACCGTGACCAAACCTCTGGCAACTGTAGCAACGTAGCGGATATGGAGTGAAAGGAGTCACTTTCACCCGAAGATATTCCACCTTAATTAAGTGACTCCCGCAACTTGGCCATGGCAAAAGTCACAAAAAGTATGTTTGCAGGTTGACGCTTGGGTTCCTTGATGACAAACACCCAATGCACTTCTGTGACCCGCTGGCAGGAGAGCCCATCACGGATTTCGATTTCCGACATGTCAGCCAGGTCTTGACATCAGATGACTCTCTTGAAGGAGTTCAACCGTCCATGCACAGAAAATATAATTTGTCTATCTACAAACACAGTCAAATTTCTCTTCAGCAGACAATCCGACGCCTTTCTGGTCGCACTCCTCCAGATAGGCCCCAGGTCGCTTTTTTTTCACATCCTTAAAATCCACAGTCGAGATGGACTGGAAGCCTTTGTGTATGGCAAACGAAGACAGTTTGCCAAGTGGCATAGCTGGATCAGCCTCCTCCACAACCAAGAAACGGGGCCATGCCCAATCAACTCCAGCGTCACGTGCCTTCTTTCTAATTTCCATATCATTTTTCGCTTTCAATCCGTCATCGCATAGTCGTTTTTTTGGGTGGGAGCATGTTATGAATTGTTTGTTCGTCCCCCCTGTTCCTCACCCAACACGGAGTCCAATAAGGGGATGCGCCCAAGCGGTAAAACACAGCAAGGAAACGCACCAGGATTACAGGGGAGGGGGTGGGGGTATATACTTAAACAAGTCCGCACTGCCACTACGGTCTTGCTCATGTTTGACCAATGAGCCGCAACCTTATAGCAGAGCTAAGGCAATACACGACCAACCGCTTAACTGACGCGGGTCACGCCAGCCTCCCGGGTAGGAGAAGTCAGGGCGAAGAGGTGGGACGTTCGGGCCGAAGAAGTGTATTGGTTTGAAGGACCGCAGTACCCAAGTGACCTCAACCTCCAGGATTCCATTCACCCCCCCCCCCCCCCTCCCGACACGGGTCGCCCTGAACTGCAAACGCATGGGGCCTAAAGAAGACAGTAGAGAAGAAGAGAAAGAAGGATTGTTGGTGTAATGGAAGACAGAAGGATATCAGTACAACTTATGTTAATCTGATGAATAAAATTTGATACAACAACAACAGAGAAAGATCCAGGTAGTCAGAAGAAAGGAAAAGGCAAAAGTTGCAGAAGTTATGAAGAGAATTTAATGCTGAAAAGATCGTAGGTGTAGGGACTAGTAAGGCAGAAAATTAAAGTAAAGAAAGAAGTGGGCAAGCTTGGTCCTACCCAGCCAGGGGTAGAAGAAGGAGAGCGATAAATAAAGATGTCAGTATAAATATAGACTTACGTAGCAGGCATGGTATGAAAATGCCGTGCTAGGTGACGATAACCACATTTTTGTGGAGGAGCACGCGGCGTCTAGACACGATACGCAATCACTCAACAGTCGTCCTTTGCTTGCTCTTTCTCTGTGTACCAATATTTACGGCCTGCGCAGAACGGGAACGACGTAATCCCAACCATGGATTCTACAGCATATGGATGCACGGCTTTCGGCGAGAAGGCTCGAAGTTCTCTGCTTCCCGTCTTTTTTGGACGTGTGTGTTCCAAACTTCCGGTTGCTGAATGGCGTACATGTTTTGATAGTGATAGTTTGACCCTGTTGACATGTCCGCCAAACGTCGCCCTCAGGGCAGTTGCTGCTGTTTCGCCGTAAACTAAAAGAAATAAGTCAAAAACAACGATAGATTAAATATATACACTACTAAAGTTACAAATGTATCATGAAAATGTCCATGATAAGAAATGACTACAATCTACATCTCTACCTAGCCTCGCACGTTTTGGCCTAGGGAAGCACGGTGGCTTAATCAAGTTAATGGTAGAGCTTTGGCTTGCAGATCTGAACGTCCCGGGTTCGAGCCCAGGCCTGGGCATTGTGTTTTGTTTTCTTGGGAAAGACTTTACTCCCATTTCCTACTCCTTCGGATGAGAGTATAAACCGAGGTCTAGTCTGTGTCGCATGCATTCCATGTTAACGGACTTTAAAGATCCTGACGCTCATGTCCTAGTGTCGGTAACAAGAACACACCCAGCATGCACATTGTGGAATCATTTTCCTCGAATACGGGGTATCCACAGTATTACGAAGAAGAAGTGACAATGAGTAAATGACACGTCAATGGCGGTCTCTCCAATAGCGGCTATTTGCACAGTCGAAAACATCAAGTTTCACATTTCAACAATTTATGAAGAAAATTAGATCTAGTACTTTCACTTTTCTTCTTCGTTAGTACATAGACATTTAGAAAGGAAAAATTATCTACATGCCTCAACAAGGTCATCTAATTGGTCCATGGTTTGTACTTCCATGATGCGGACATAAGACTTTCTGCAACCGGAAGTATCGAACACAAGGGCAAAACCACGTGATTTGGCTGCGAACTCCCTTAGTCATAGAAAGAAGGAGATGTGTTTCCACAGTTTGTACTTCCATGATTTACGGCCCACGCAGAACGGTAACGACGTAATCCCAACATACCCACTGCGAAGAGAGAGAGAGAGAGCGAGAGAGAGAGAGAGAGAGAGAGAGAGAGAGAGAGAGAGAGAGAGAGAGAGAGAGAGAGAGAGAGAGAGAGAGAGAGAGAGAGAGAGAGAGAGAGAGAGAGAGAATGTTTGCGTCCAGGAGAGAGAAGCCGACCGACAGAGACAGAGAATATTTACCATCACGAGAAAGAAGGAGAGACAGAGTTGGGAAAAGAATAAAGGACTAAGTGACAGAGATGGAAGAGAGAGACAGAGGCGGAGAGAGAGAGAGAAAGAGAGAGAGAGAGAGAGAGAGAGAGAGAGAGAGAGAGAGAGAGAGAGAGACGTGATACGTGATACGTGATTTATTCCCATAGGGCACACCCCATCAGGAAAGGGATGTGTGAAACAAACAAAATGTACATCATAATTTATAACAAACAAAATAAAATAAAAATACAAATAAATGGTCACAATATCATAATAATCAAGAAAGCGCTATTTCCCTTGCCTTGAAAGCTTTATACAAATAAATACAGACATTTTTAATGATATTCATGTTTGATGAAGACAAAAGTAGATGCATATGAAATGCACTGGGCCTTCTATAATACTTTCTAGGAATCAATTCCATCCTTAAACATTCATAGAAAGGACAACAAAAAAGGATATGTATTTCGTCTTCAGTTCCAACATTACATAATGGACAAATCAAATCCTGCAGGCGATTATATCTATATCTATAATAATGGATTCTAAGATAAGAAACGCCGAAGCGAAACTTGCTCATAATATATTTTAAATGGCGATTAATATCACAAAACAAATACGTGGGAATGTGATTTGGTGGGCAACAAAAGGATCTATAAGTAGAGAACTTAGAGAGAGAGAGAGAGAGAGAGAGAGAGAGAGAGACAGAGACAGACAGAGACAGAGACAGAGACAGACAGAGACAGACTGTGTATCTTTATGAGAGAGGAAGAAAGAGAAAGGAATTATAGAGTTTAAAGAGAGAGAGAGGGAGGAGGGGGAGAGAGAGAAAGAGAGAGAGAGAGAACTTGTGATGTAGCTGGGCGAGAAAGCTTGGAGAATGCGCTACCGGTGGGGAAGAGGGGAGGTTGGTGATGTATGTGGGCTGGGTGGAGTGGGGGGATGGGGTGTTAGGTGGTAGGTGTCGATAACAGCGTGATAGTGAGAGCATAATGATAGAGATATGACAGGACATTTGGCGAAAGCTCAGTATTCAATCATGCCCACCTCACACAAATTGTTTATCACACGGCCAAATAAAACTGACGCAAAGTGTGATGAAGATTATGAAAATGTGTTGTTGTTCTTCTTCTTCTTCTTTTCCACCTTTTAAATTTCCTTCTAAACTCCTCATTGATGATGATGATGTTGTTGTTGTTGTTGTTGTTGTTGTTGTTGTTGTTGTTGTTGTTGTTGTTCTTCTTCTTCTTCTTCTTCTTCTTCTTCTTCTTCTTCTTCTTTGTCCTTCTTCTTCTTCTTCTTTTTTTGTGCTCCTCCTTCATCTTCACAATCAATCGCAGTATTTCACGAGCCAAATAGTATGTGGTAACTAGATGCATCACTTCTATAATAATTTGGCTGAATCCAGCAGTCAACTTCTTCAGTCAATCTCTATAAACTATATGTACGGTTTTAAGCGGTTCTCAACAAATGCATTGGATCGGCCTGGTGCTGATAGAAAGGCTCAAATAAAATCTTTCAATTGGCAGAACAAGGGCAGTTTTTCTGAGAACTAAAAAGACATCAGACTAAAGTGCTGAACGACCTTTAATGAAAGAATCCTAGCAGCTGATTCGAGGAAGAAATGGAAAAAGTGCAGAAACAGCTGGAACGCAATTGAACCTTCCTTCCGGTCAGACTCATCACCAACTTTGAAGTAACTGAGCAGCACCTTAACTGATGTGTGTGCAACCCTCAGTAGGGTGCACTTGACAATCACATACACACGCGCACACACCCACATACACACACACACGCACACACACACACACACACACACACGTTTGACAGAAATACAGCCAATGAAAAGACCTCACCATTGTTTAGTCATGCACAAACTATGAGAGGTAACTCTTGCAGAAGCCACGCTAACTCATACTGAGGGAGGCGTCTTGGTAATAGATAGTCTTTAGAGCTGCTCAAGACGCTGGCCGATACAGGATCTAACTCAAGCCGTTCGGGGCGCCCATTTGCTGCAGTTGGTCCGACTCCCCAGACAGCTGAGAACAATACCGAGCGATCGGGAATGAGGAGAGAAGGGTAAGGGGTCTTTTGCTTGCTGGGTAAATGTATTCATCTGGCACTCGCCCCTCTAGGACATGAGCTTCGGGATCTTTAAAGTCCGTGCGGAGTATGACCCCTCGCCCCCACCCACCTCCAGCCACAGGCACCCACCCTCACATTACTAACAGCATAAGCTTCCACCTAATGGGGGTGAAGTTGAGGAAAGGGTTCTTTCGTCCCTGAACGCCCCCAAGTAAATGATTCAACTGTCCATCTCCTCCTGCTGGACCTTATGACTAACTAACTGACATCTCCTCCTGCTCTTTGCAGTCCGCTGGACCTTATGATCAATGACTAACTAACTGACATCTTCTCCTGCTCTTTGTAGTCCGCTGGACCTTACAAACAATGACTAACTAACTGACATCTCCTCCTGCTCTTTGCAGTCCGCTGGACCTTATGAACAATGATTAACTGACATCTCCTCCTGCTCTTTGCAGTCCGCTGGACCTTATGACTAACTAACTGACATCTTCTCCTGCTCTTTGCAGTCCGCTGGACCTTATGAACAATGACTAACTAACTGACATCTCCTCCTGCTCTTTGCAGTCCGCTGGACCTTATAAACAATGACTAACTAACTGACATCTCCTCCTGCTCTTTGCAGTCTGCTGGACCTCATGACTAACTAAATGACATCTCCTCCTGCTCTTTGCAGTCCGCTGGACCTTATAAACAATGACTAACTAACTGACATCTCCTCCTGCTCTTTGCAGTCTGCTGGACCTCATGACTAACTAAATGACATCTCCTCCTGCTCTTTGCAGTCCGCTGGACCTTATAAACAATGACTAACTAACTGACATCTCCTCCTGCTCTTTGCAGTCCGCTGGACCTTATAAACAATGACTAACTAACTGACATCTCCTCCTGCTCTTTGCAGTCCGCTGGACCTTATGAACAATGACTAACTAACTGACATCTTCTCCTGCTCTTTGCAGTCCGCTGGACCTTATAAACAATGACTAACTAACTGACATCTCCTCCTGCTCTTTGCAGTCCGCTGGACCTTATGAACAATGACTAACTAACTGACATCTTCTCCTCATCTTCTTTTCCACCTATTTTTTTCCCTCTAAATCCTTCTCCTTAATTTTTCAATTTTTATTTTTATTTTTTTAGTTACAATTTTATTAAGGACTAGCTATAAGACAGGTCCAAAGGACCTAATGCTATTATTCTATAAAAAGGTTTCGACTTCGACTTCCTCCTCCTGTTTCATAACATGTCCGACCTATATTTCACCCACGAACCCATTAAGAAAAAAAAACAACTAGCGTCTTGGCATGATATTTACAAACACGTGAAAAGAAGAATTCTCGCGCTGCACTCTAAAGACACCACGCTGTTATATTCATTTCTTATCGGTGTGTCCAACCTAAATCTTCCCCCTCCCAGCCCTCCTCCATCCCCGCCACTCAACCTGCCTACCCCCTCTTCTCTCCCCTCCCGCCCTTCTCAATAACAAATTGCAAAGGCATAGCATTAGGAGAGGTGAGGTCAACGTTCTCAGTGTTTATCTCGCCCCATCCAGCATCTTGGCTTACGGAGCGAAGCAATTTGGCTCGGAGAATATCAACTTACCTAAGTTAAGATCCTAACTGTAACGTCGCTCTTGTTCTGTCGGTGGAACCACGAAGCAGGGGAAGATAAGAGCGAGAGCTTCTAACTCAGACATTATATAAATCTATCTAATTATATAGATCTTGAATCTTGAATCTTGAATATTCAAAAAAAAAACCAGGGGAAATAATTCCTTGTCAGAAACGAATAGGAAAATTCACACTTTACCGTTTGGTTTGAGCGATCATTGTGTAATGTGATAACAATGCGAATTTTAGGGTAAACCCGTGTTCGCCAAACGTAAACAAAGTCTTCGAATTGAGGATTTTTAAAACACAGAGTAAGCATTACGTTCCATTCTCTCTCTCTCTCTCTCTCTCTCTCTCTCTCTCTCTCTCTCTCTCTCTCTCTCTCTCTCTCTCTCTCTCTTCTCTCTCTGCCTTCAGGAAATAAAAGTTCGTTCGTTCGTTCGTTCTCTTCTCTCTCTCTCACTCTCTCTCTTTGTCTCTCTCCTCTCTCTCTCTCTTTGTCTCTCTCTCTTTGTCTCTCTCCTCTCTCTCTCTTTGTCTCTCTTCTCTCTCTCACTCTCTCTTTGTCTCTCTCCTCTCTCCCTCTCTCTCTTTGTCTCTCTCCTCTCTCTCACTCTCTCTTTGTCTCTCTCCTCTCTCCCTCTCTCTCTTTGTCTCTCTCCTCTCTCTCTTTGTCTCTCTCCTCTCTCTTTGTCTCTCTCTCTTTGTCTCTCCTCTCTCTCTCTTTGTCTCTCTCCTCTCTCTCTGTCTCTCTCTCACTCTCTCTTTGTCTCTCTCTCACTCTCTCTTTGTCTCTCTCTCTTTGTCTCTCTCCTCTCTCTCTCTCTTTGTCTCTCTCCTCTCTCTCTCTCTCTCTTTGTCTCTCTCCTCTCTCTCTCTTTGTCTTTCTCCTCTCTCTTTGTCTCTCTCTCTCACTCTCTCTCTTTGTCTCTCTCTCTCCTCTCTCTCTCTTTGTCTCTCTCCTCTCTCTTTGTCTCTCTCCTCTCTCTCTCTTTGTCTCTCTCTCCTCTCTCTCTCCTTTCTCTCTCCTCTCTCTCTCTCTCCCCTCCCAGTAGCAGCTCCAATTATCATGTCTGATTCCTCCAGTGGCAGCTCCAACCATTATGTTTGATTCCTGTTAAAACCAGTAGACTGGAAACAATTGGCCAGGTTCTGTCTCATCAACACTGTGCGTGGACCCCAGATGAGCGACTAGGATGGCAGGAGGGAGAAAAAAAAAGAAACAAAGAATGGGGGAGGGAAGGCGAGAGACAAGAGTGAGAGAAAAGAGAGAGAAAGAGAGAGAGAGAGAGAGAGAGAGAGAGAGAGAGAGAGAGAGAGAGAGGGAGGGAGGGAGGGAGGGAGAGATTGTTGTTGTGTCCATTTCTATTCACAAGATTTAACTTCCTATTTTGTTTACAGATTTCTGTAAAATGCACTGCTGAGACTGATACAGATTAGCTGTGATAACAGCAGCAGCAACAACAACGACAACAACGACAGCACTATTACTACTCCTACTACTATTATTATTACTACTACTACTACTACTACTACTACCAATACTACTACCACTACTACTACCACTACTACTACTACTACTACTACTACTACTACTACTACTACTGCTGCTGTTACTACTAATAATTAGGAATAATAATAATAAAGATATTTATATAGCGCTTTTTCCCCAATGAACAATATTAGTTCAAAGAGCGTTGTGGCCAAGTGGGCTAAGGCGGGACTAACTTGCCTTGTCCACAGACCAGAAACCAATGGCGCCTGACAGGTGTGGGTTCGCTCCTGCATCGGGGCGTTATGTTTCTCCGAATATTATTTACTTTCGACTCGGGCAACGTCTCGGGGGTTTTCTCCGGGTACTACGGTTTGCTCCCCCAGCAAAATTTCAAAATATTTCAAAAATTTAAAGAATTTCTAAATTTCAAAAATCACAACTAATGTAAGGTAGGTTGGGTTTGGGCGCGCCACAGGCTGCGACTACGCCTTCCACATGGGGAGGCGGCCCAGAATTTCCCGATAAAAAGGGACAATAAAGCAATAAAGCATTAAAGCAAAGCAAAGTACTCACGTATTCATTCTAAACATTCGGCTTCATGCACAATACAATCAGACACTTGCTAACGAATAAGAGACGACACTACCACTACTACTACTACTATTGCTACTACTACTACTACTACTACTACTACTACTACTACTACTACTTCTATTACTACTACTACTATGATGATAATAATAATAATGCAGTATGCTATCACGCGCGTAAATCTTCGATCAAACGAAAGCCAGAATAGAAGTCAAAGTAGGAAAAGAAGTCAAAGTCGGAATAGAAATCAATTTCTATTCTTGAAAGTTTACTTTGACTGCCACCAATATTACTACTGAAAAGTGAGAGGAAACCAGAGTACCCGAAAAAACCCTCGGTGTCCTCAAAAGTCTCGTACCTAAGTCACGTCAATTCGTCTCACGCGGGGTTCAAACCCGCGACCTTCGGAATAGGAAACAAGCTTACTATCTACTGACCTATGATGATGATGATGATAATGATAACAATGATGATGATGATGCTGATGATTATGATGATGATGACGATGATATTAATAACAATGATGATGATGATGATGCTGATGATTATGATGATGATGATGACGATGATGATGGTATGAAGAAGATGAAGAAGAAAAAAGAAGAAGAAGAAAAATGTTGATGATGATGAAGATGATGATGATGACGATGAAGAAGAAGAAGAAAAGAAGAAGAAGAAGAAGAAGAAGAAGAAGAAGAAGAAGAAGAAGAAGAAGAAGAAGAAGAAGAAGAACGTCAACAACAACAACAAGAACTAGAACAAGAACAAGGACACGAAGAACCGGAGGAGGAGGTACAATGGGAACAGACGTAAGTTTTGAATAAGGCGCAAGGCGTCTGTACATTCTAATTACATGCAAAGTTTAAAGGGAAATGTAAGGAAAAGTCATCATGACCTTTGGTTTTTCCTTGGAAGCATAGGTGAAGTCTAGGTATATACCAAGTTTGAACCAAATCCCTCCAGACGTTTGAGAGAAAATACGATTAGAAAAAAACACAACAATTTAGAAGGCCACCAGGTGGCACCATAATTGACGTCACACGATGACGTCGCACAATACACTATAGTTTCCTTTAAGGAACAAAGCATCTAAACACCCTAATTACAAACCAAGTTCGTAAAAAAACCAAAAAAATTCCGTCACAATGATTTTTTCACTCGATTCACATAAATCACAACTTTCCGGCACCTCTCATAAAAACTCGTGGGTATCGCCATTATAAATTAAAACGAGGTTAGAATGAAACCAAGTTCCGGTCTGGCTTGTTTTGCTTTTATCAAAGCTTGATGCGTGACTTTTAAATATGGCAAATTGCCGAAAACGACGATTGTTAGAGCCAGAAAACGAGTGGGATAAGTATAAAAACGGTGGAGGAAGTACATGCTCAGTGAAAGGATGCAAAAAACAATCGTAGAGGCCTGTATTTGTGGCGACTTCAGAGGTGCGTCGATCATCGACAGAAAGTGAAACAGGACCTGAAGACTCTTGTAGTTTTCCATAGCTTCGCTGTCGCAACCTTCACAAAACACGAAGTAGTTGACTATGTTAGGCGAGCGTTGCCCAAGTGGGCTAAGGCGGGACTAACTTGCCGTGTCCACAAGCCTGAAACCAATGGCGCCTGACAGGTGTGGGTTCGAGCCAGCATCTGGGCGTTATGTTTATCCGAATATTTTTCAAAACCTCACAAATAATGTTAGGTAGGTAGGGTTTAGGCGCGCCACTGGCGATAGAAAGGGATAATAAATTGCAGCAAAAAAAAATATAATATGTGAGGGTACGATACTGGTGGCCCACTGTAAAACTTCCCATTGTACAACTTATGTTAATCTAATGAATAAAAATTGATGCAACAACAACGGAGAAAGAAACTGGAAGTATGTTTCACATGAGGGGGTTCCCGTTGGTGCATAGGATAACAGAAAAGTGTGAATAGTAGGGTCCACAATTTTCTAACTAAATACCAAGGTTTAAAAAAAAAATCCGTCCATTAGTTTTAGAGAAAAGTGCGTCAATGTCGTCTCTGGACGCAGGACGGACGGACACCAGACGCCCAAAGCCAAAAACAGTATTTGCCAATCTTTACAGCTCTGGAACTAATAATTGGAATGTGAAGACCATTCAATGTTCAATTATGTTCCTAATATGCGATCTAACATTACCGCTGAAATAACTTAATAAGCTCGCGCATTTTACAGAACGGGACTTGTGCACCTCCGTTAAGGCCTTGATTAAGAAGTCAGAGGTTGAATTACTATTGGAAAGCAATACGACTGTCGATGACTGCTGTCTCATTACGTGGTGGAAAATAGTAAGAGAGACGAAAAGGTTATGTAATCATTCCTCTATCTTTAGGGCTGGAGGGAGATGGGGGGAGAGGGAAGAAAGAGGAAGGGGCGGTGGGGTGGGGAGTGGGGGAGGAGAAATCTTATCCTATCCTATCCTATCCCGTAACTCGAAGGTCGTTGGGGCACCACAGATGATCGTTTAACCAGCGTACTCCATCTTTCTCGGTCCTCAGCAACACTGATGGCTTCCCTCAGTGTCAAGCCAGTCCATTCTCGAATGTTGTCCTCCAATCTCTTTTTCGGTCTCCCTCTTCTTCTGCCTCCTTGCACTATGCCTTGCAGGATGGTCTGTGCAAGGCCTGATGCTCTGGTGACGTGGCCATACCATCGGAGTTTCCGTTTCTTCACCACTGTGAGCATGTCATCGTGTTGTCCAATGGCTTGTGTGATGGTCTGTCGGACTTCGTTGTTGGTGATGTGCTGGGTATAGGAAAAACCCAGAAGTCTTCTGTAGCATCTCTACTCCATGCTTTATATTCTTCGTTGTAGATCTGTTGTGAGGGTCCATGTTTCGCAAGGCAGGAGGAAAGTGGAATAATTTTAAAATTCCTTTGAATGGAACTCGGGGTGTGTCCAATACCTGCTAAATTTTGTCCTCTCCTATTTTTTATTATTTTTTTTAAATTATTTTTTTAATTTTTTTAAATGCTATTTTCTTAATTTTATTTCATGTTATTTCTTATTTTGTTGTAGGCCATTACATAATATGTCCATATGATGACGTCTTTCGCTAACAGACGATTTCGCTTACAGCAGGCGCCTCGGGATGTTTGGGTTAGATTCTGTATCGGACTACTCCTTGAGCAGTTCTTGAGTTGGAAACTAGCGCTATATAAGAACATTAAAAATAAATAATTAAATAAATAAAAAAATAAATAAATGTTCCCTGCAATTTCAAAGAGCTTTTGTTTTTTAGTGGGTGTGTTGAACTAATTATTGGGGATGAATTTCAATTTATTTTTGAGTGTCCACAACGATTACTGTTTATTACATGGAAATCTTTATCGTGTTATGTTATGTTATGTTTATCAGTTTATAGTCCCCCCTCTTCCCGTAAGGATTTTCAGAGAATGTTTGACTTATGTAATTTGTGTCGGGGAAAAAAACCAGGTGTTACTAACATTGAATACAATTAAGACACTTTTTAAGGGCTTACACTGGTAATATTAACAATATAGGCAGAATATTATTGTTGTGAATGTTACAGTTAAAATGTTATTACTGTTATTGCAATTTCTGTTTTTTAACAACTGAATTATGTTTGTTAAGCTTGGTTGTTTTTTTTATCCTGCACACCCCAACAAGGGGCGAGTAATTAATTTAAATCTTGAGTCTTGGTTCATTCAGAAATAGGTCAAAGGTCACACGGCTATAGTTTTGTTGAAGAATCGTCAACATTATTCCCACTTCGCACATTCACACGCACAAACATACACACACTCACACCCACACACACACACGCACATACCTATCACAGCTGAGCGAGCCACGAAGTTGCATGCCTGGTCACCGGGAATCACAGAGCACAACCACGTGACGGGATTATATAATACATGATTTGGCTTTCGACCCTGTCTCACGCTTTCTCGCCTTTCTAATTTAGAACATGGAAAATGATTATGCTGACTCCGTTCATTGAAGAACAGCTGGCTGCACTACTTAAAAGTGCCCGAGCACCGATTGAGCAATTTGGAACAGAAGAGATCGATGACGAGGCATGTTTCACATTACTGTTGACTTTTACGATAACGTTCTGCAGATGCAGCACTTAAATGTTTTCATCCATATAAAACACTTCAACACGGCCATTGGCCCTGTGCTGATACAATAAAGCAAGTCCATTGACGCTAGTTTGTGAGAAATTATCCCCCCCCTACCCTCCCCCCTCTCCCCTCCTCCCAGCCCTCTCTCTGTCACCCGTCCCCTTGTTTGATATTTGATGACTTATTTGTCTGGTTCTAAGTCTAAAGATATACATAGAGTGGAAAACTCACACCAAATATCCTATAGTATTCTATCCTATCCTATCCTATCATATCCCGTAACTCGAAGGTTATTGAAGCACCACAGATGATCGTTTAACCAGCGCACTCCATCTTTCTCTGTCCTCAGCAACCCTCGTGGCTTCGGTCAGTGTCAAGCCAGTCCATTCTCGAATGTTGTCCTCCCACTTCTTTTTATGTATTCCTCTTCTTCTGCCTCCTTGCACCGTGCCTTGCGGGATGGTCTTTGCAAGGCACACCAAATATACAATCTATAATAACCATGAAGATGTAAAAAATTTAAAAAGACCAAAATGGATGGACTCGTTTTATTTTGTCATCAACGCAATCTCTGATCAGGAGCAAACACTTGATCAAAGCGCTATTGACGAAAATGGGCACGGATTAGGAAAGCACATGTGTGCGTGTGCACGTAAAAAGTCCGTTACAAGAGAGGTCCCGAAATAGCTCCATGCACAGGCACCCCTATCTCGATGTGAGAGCTCTCCCTCTGAAAGATAGGGAAAGAATGAGAGAGAGAGAGAGAGAGAGAGAGAGAGAGAGAGAGAGAGAGAGAGAGAGAGAGAGAGAGAGAGAAGTCGAAGTCGAAATTTTAATGACAAAAAGCCAACAATAAAGCTCATATGTATGTTGGTTGGTTTGTTGTTTTATTAACGTCTTTTTTCATCAAGATGATAAAGACCATACATACAGATTCGCGCATTTAAACAGACATACATGAACACATAAATACACACAGGTACTATTACTATCTCTCTAACATAACAATAATAATGTCAGTTAAATAAAACGAGCGACTGGAGAATTGATTAAAGCTTTTGCCAATCCCACACTCAATTCATTGCTAATGTTTTTAACTGATGTTATAATATTTACTTCAAGGGACAAAAGAGGATGAATCTGAATACAATCAAATAATAGATGTTTTAGAGTGAAAGGTTCATCACAAATGCACTTTACATTTTTACAATATTTGTTTTTAATTGAATTTAATAATATTCTGTTTGCTGTAGATAAAACTGATCTGGGAAATCCACAAGATTTTTATAGTGTGTATAGAACTGAAGTTTCTTTACAAAATCATTTTCAATATTGTTTTGAATTTCTTTGGAAGGCAGATTTAATTTAACTGATAGGGAATTAATATTTGATACACCTAATTTTGCAGCATGATCAGCTCAATCATTATATAAAAATCCACAATGCGATGGAATCCAGCAAAAGGTCACTTCAGTACCACTAATTATCAATCCAAGAATAACGTTTTTATCTAAAAAAATAATCTCTTTTCGTTCACAGGTAATATTAGATTTTAGAGCATCTAAAACAGATCGAGAATCAGAGCCAGAGTTGGACAATTTCTGTTGAAGAGAGAGAGAGAGAGAGAGAGAGAGAGAGAGACAGACAGACAGACAGACAGACAGACAGAGAGACATAGAGACAGTCTCTGTACTATTATAATTATCTAGAGTATGGAGAGCGACGCACCTCTCATGTTCAAATACAGGCGCCCGTACTCAGGTGCTAGAGACTGACCTTCTCTTGTTCGATCGACAGCTTCCAAGTTCGATCACCCAAAAGATTGTCGACCTGAACGCAAACGAATAGACTTGTTGCCGCTATCAGTCTGCTAGCAAGATTATATAGGCAGTCAGCCCGAAAGTGACGCTGTGTGTCATACGCTGTTGAGAGATTACGCCTTGACACAGAATAGGCTTGATAGATCTCCGACGCACAGCCAGCGTCAAGGTACCCTGTTTAGTAGAGACCGACCTATTTTAATTTAGATTTTAAAAAGAAAAGGAAACCCTAAATATTCACATCTTCCAGTTTGGGAATAAGGAATTTGTTGACTTCGATGTTGATTATGGGACTTCCGGTCAACATGGCCGCCAACAGAAGTGCGAAGCCTTTTTAGAAATGGAACATGAGTCTTGTAAGATTCATAGATGACTACACATCGTTTTTAATATGGCTGGGAATTGCATAACGTAAGATTTTTTCATTTTAGTCTATACAGATCAGCCAGCAATGTTTTATTTTCTCATAAATTTATTTCAAAATGTTGTGCGTTCAGTTGGCACCCTTGGCAACAAGAGAAATGTACCAGGCTCACGACCTTTTGATTCTGCAAGTTTGTTGCTTGCCCTGAACTTTAAAGTTGGAGCTCTTGCTGATGTGGTCGAACGAATAAATGGCCGTATTGCATCTTTGGAAGAGTCCTTGAAACAACAAAATGAAAAACGGGAAGGGTGCGAAAGTGGAATCGACTTTGGTGTGCAAACAGAAGTCTTAAGCTTTCTTACCTATGCTGCCGCGGTGAAGGCCATTCCTGCATCACCAAAGGGTCAGGGAGACAGTAAAACGAGTCCATTGTCATCCATTGTGCAACAAAAAGATGGAAAGAAAACCATCAAATCTGAAAATGTATCAAGATCTCGCATCATTGGTTCTAGAATACAAGACGTAAAAACTGCTGACGTAAGAGGAAGTGTCATTGGTAAAGAGAACCACAGGCAAAGGCAACAAACATCCTCTGATGCTCCATTAGTGTCTTTGGTGGGCGACTCCATCCTAAATGGTGTTCAAGGCAGACGTCTCGGGCGTGCATACGGATTCCGAGTTGTACAAAAGAAGGCTCATACCATCGACAAAGTAACCTCGAGATGTCTGACATAATCACGTCGGCGCCTCTTGATGCGACAATCATCCATTGCGGCATCAACGACCTGAAAAATAAGAATCCTAAAGCTGTTGCAACATCATTGGTCTCTTCCATCAAGATATTAGCAAAACAAAAGCCAACCCTGAAAGTTGTTGTCAGCTGTCCTATTCCAACTCGTCAGCCTGACTTGGAACAGAAACGAGTGGCTTTCAATGCCATTCTGCTTGCAGACCTGTTCGACATGACCGATGTATCTGTGGTGAGCCATGACAACTTGCGCCTTTCCAACCTTCGTGATGGTTTACATCCCACCCAGACAGGCAGTAGTGTTCTGGCTCGGAACCTGGGTCGAGTCCTGAGGGACTTGCTTTGGTCCAGGCCAAAAACAAGGAAACCATGCAGAGATGCGTACAGGAACAACTGGTGGAACAAGAATTGGATGTGGTATTAGATCCAGCTGAAAATAAAATATTAACATTGATAGAAACACATTCTTTATGGTTTGCATTTCATATGCAATGATAATGAATCATTTTGACATTTAAAAAAATAACACACAGATAAATTCATTTAAAGTTTTAATTTTATAATGAAAAACACTACATAAACAAGATTGTTACAATGGAACTGTCGTTCTATATCTACCAACTTACTATCTTTTAAACATTTTATTGAACACGAAACATGTTGTGTGTTGGCACTGCATTCATTGGATGTTCAGAAATTTAAATTACCTAAACTGGATAATTACTACTATCCTCCATACTATCCTTACAATGGAACTGTCGTTCTATATCTACCAACTTACTATCTTTTAAACATTTTATTAAACACGAAACATGTTGTGTATTGGCACTGCATTCATTGGATGTTCAGACATTTAAATTACCTAAACTGGATAATTACTACTATCCTCCATTATTTAGTTTTAATCCTGAAAATATGAAAATTCAGTCTGCAATTTACATCAGGTGTGATTTATCATATTCATCAATTGAATCGTTTCCTGTTGAAAAAGACACTAAAGATGTATACGTTACTGGAGCATGTGTTAAGATATGCGATAGTTGTATAATTAATGTATTATCAGTTTATTTCCCAAATGGTCCTAAAAATGACAATTCTGACTGGATTAAGAACTTTGATTTTTCTAAAGGTAATTGGGCCATTTTAGGAGATTTTAATGCTCACTCACCATTATGGGAAAAAGATTGCAAGATCGTTACTTGTAATCGTTTAGTTGAAAATATTGTTGATTCAAAATTAGTATTATTAAATGATGGTAATGTGACATGAATACCAGACATTTCGTCTCATAGACCTACAGCAATAAATTTGTCTCTTTTGTCAGGTAATATTGCATTAAATTGTAAATGGCATATTGAGGAAGACTGTTTAGGTAGTAACCATTTACCGATTTTGATTGATTTAAATCAAATTGTAAGTACTAATGAAACTGATGTTGAAGACAAAATTCCAAACTTTTTATATAATCGTGCAAACTGGGAAATGTTTTATAATTATTTAAATGTTTTTCCATGTACTGAAATTTTACAAGAGGATATAAACAGTTTCTATGAAAAATTTAGAGAAGTAATATTACAAGCTGCTGATCATTTCATTCAGAAAGTTCAAACAAAGAAACATATTGATTGGCATGGAAATTCATGGTGGAACGATGAATGCAAAAACGCATTAAAAAAGAAAAAAGAAAAATTTAAAAACTGGATTAAAAATAAGACAGAAGCAAAGTTTTCAGAAATGAAACTGGCTAAAATTCAATGTAGCAGAGTAATTGCAAAAGCTAAAAAGGACCACTGGATTGAATTTTGTGAAAAAGAAGTATTAGAATCTAAAGATTTTCACAAAGTATGGAAAAAGTAAGAGATATTAAAAATATTTATAGATCACAACTATATCCGGTAAAATTAGAAAATAACTTATTTCCTTCTTCCACAGATAAGGCAGAAGCATTTGTAATTTTTTTCTCAGAAAATAATTTAACAAATAATTTAAGTTAAAATATTGTAAAATTTAGAATTGATAGTGAAAATAAGGAGGAATATAAAGACCCTTTACCCGACAATAATTTATATATAAATAGTCCCATTACTTTTGAAGAAGTATTAGATACATTAGATTCATTTGTAAATAATAATTCTGCAGTTGGTATTGATAGCGTTTCATATCAAATGTTACATCATTTACCTTTAAAATGAAAAAAAAATGTTGTATACAGCAGGGCCGGTACGGAGCGGAGAACCCCTGATGTGTGGCTGATGGATCTGTCCATATAACATCATCTACTTGACCGTTTGTGGACACCATCATTGCCTTATCTCTCCTTCGAGTATCATCACTGGTGCAGACGTGCAACAAAGGTGCCGAAGTGAACCTCCGGATCTATGCCACGAAGACACCTGCAGCATCTTCGGTGTGTGGCTGTGACCACAGCGTCGGCTGATAATTCCGCGCCGGGAGTGCTTGGAAACGATCCGCGAATACGGTTAGTAAATAGAAACTGTGAATTCTAGAATCTCCTTCAAGTCATCGAAGTGAAATCTTTATCTGTGTCGATGCTAATGCAAAGAGTAGAGTCGAGTGACGTCTCAAGAAAGGGACAACGACTTCTGCTAGTGTTAAATTCTGAAAGCAAACTGTGTGCACTCATCAAATTGACTGCGTGAACTTATTAAGTAAACTGTGTGCACTTATCAAATTGACTGCGTGAACTTATTAAGTTAACTGTGTGCACTTATCAAATTGACTGTGTGAACTTATTAAGTTAACTGTGTGCACCTAATTATTATCTGTGTGAATTTTTTATATGCTGGAAAGAATTGTATGATTTGATGTATCTGTGAATGATTTATTGTATACGTGAGTGATTTAATGTGTATGTTCATGATTGAATGAGAAATAGTATAACAGAAGGGCAAAGAGAAATAACTGTGTAGACGTTTGTCCTTGTCTGTAAGCACGTGTGTGGTGAAGGATGAGAAGTTAAAGTAAACAGAGATAGAACACACACCTTTATACTGAGCGTCAGACAGCCACACTCACACACTCATTCATTAGATTAAACGTAGTATATTTAAATAGATATTTAATTTATATACACAAAACCCTCCGTTACAAGGTCTTAATGGTAACATTTATTATTATATAAAAAGCTTACTTTCAGAAAGATGTATTTGTACGAAGGTTGGAAAAACATTCATCTAACAGACGTATAAACATGGGCATTCCACAAGGTTCTATTATTGCACCATTACTTTTTCATATTCTAATTTATGACCTTCCTTCTGCATTATCAAAAAACACACATGTAGTGCAATATGCAGATAATATTGCAATTTGGTAAAAACAAAAATTAGAAAACGTACAAATAAAACAAATATTAAATATATTGAGAAAATATATCAAAAGGAAATTAACAGTTTAGCTGATTATAACCGTGTAGAGCTTTCTGGAGAAAAGACAAGTCTAATGTGCAATAACGGGAAAAATCCTAAAATATTGCCTGAAATAAAACTTAATGGTCAAAATGTATCATACAAACAAAATATAAAATTTTTAGGTGTTTATTTTACACCTAACTTAAATTGGAAATATCCTATTGAATATTTAATTAATAAAGCAAGGCAAAGATTAAATTTATTAAAAATCATAAGTACACAGCCATTTAGCCATGACACAAAAACTTTACTGCATTTGGCTACATCATTAGTGAGATCCAAATTAATATACAGACAAGAGGTATATTTTTCTGCGCCTTTATATCTTCTCAACAAATTACAAAGCATTGACAGCAAATCGATCATATTGGCTTTGGGTGTACCAATTCATACTAATACTCAAAATACATATAAAGAATCAGGTATATTATCTTTAGCTGAGCAGCGTAAATTAGCCACTTCAAAATATGTAATTAGATGTTTGTAAAAAATTCAGTAACAGACGAAATTTTGAATGTGAGCAGTGTGGATTATCCTAAAAGAGCTCAAACTATTCCCTATATTCAAACAATTAAAGATTATACACAAGATTTTATGGCAGCCTGTAATATTGATATTACTTCAATTTCAGTATTACCAGTTATTCCAAAATTTCCACCGTGGAAACATTTAAATGCACATTTTGACATAGCTACAAGCAGGAGGAGAAGCGATGATTGATGCCCTCACCATTATTTGTAACAAGATCTGGCAGAGTGGGGAGTGGCCTATACCATGGACCCAGTCGCGTGTCATCACTCTTCCCAAAAAAGGTAACCTTCAGGAGTGTGAAAATTACCGCACCATCAGCCTCATCAGCCATCCCAGCAAGGTCCTCCTGGAAATAATACTCAACAGGTTGAAACCCCAAGCTGAACAAATCATAGCTGAAGAACAAGCAGGATTCAGGGCAGGGCGAAGTACCACTGAGCAGATTTTCAACCTTAGAATAATCTGTGAGAAATACCTACAGCACCAACAACATCTATATTATCATGTGTTCATAGACTTCAAGAAGGCGTTTGACCGAGTCTGGCATGCAGCTCTATGGGCAACAATGAAAGTGTACAACATCAGCCCTAAAATTATTGAAGTCATCAAAAACCTGTATGACAAGGCTACCAGTGAGTCCTCCACAACAGCGCCATCGGGAACTGGTTCAGAACAACAATCGGTGTGCGTCAAGGATGCCTACTCTCTCCAACACTCTTCAACATCTTCCTAGAGCGCATCATGTCAGATGCTCTTGCAGACCATGAAGGCACAGTCAGCATAGGGTGTAGAGCAATCTCCAATCTTCGTTTTGCAGATGACATTGATGGATTGGCTGGAGAGGAACAAGAACTTGAACAGCTGGTACAGAGGCTTGACACCACCTCCAGAGCCTATGGAATGGAAATAAGTGCAGAGAAGACCAAAATGATGACCAACAACACCAATGGCATCAACACGGACATCAAAGTCCAAGGCCAATCCCTCAACACAGTGCATAGCTTCAAATATTTAGAAGCCATTGTATCAGACAATGGGTCCCGACAGGAAGTCCTCTCTAGGATCGCACAAACAACTGCTGCCCTGACAAGGTTGAAGCCCATTTGGAAAGACAGGACCACCAGTCTACATTCCAAAGTAAGACTGCTGCGCTCCCTTGTCATCTCCATCTTCCTATATGCTTGCAAAGCATGGACCCTCACAGCAGATCTCCAAAGAAGAATACAAAGCATGGAGATGAGGTGCTACAGAAGACTTCTGGGCATTTCCTGTACCCAACACATCACCAACGGCGAAGTCCGACAGACCATCACACAAGCCATTGGACAACACGATGACCTGCTCACAGTGGTGAAGAAACGGAAACTCCGATGGTATGGCCACGTCACCAGATCATCAGGCCTTGCAAAGACTACTATGCAAGGCACAGTGCAAGGAGGTAGAAGAAGAGGGAGACCGAAAAAGAGGTGGGAGGACAACATTCGAGAATGGACTGGTTTGACACTGAGCGAAGCCATCAGGGCTGCTGAGGACAGAGAAAGATGGAGTATGCTGGTTAAACGATCATCTGTGGTGCCCCCTACGACCTTCGGGTTATGGGACAGGATAGGATAGGATAGATTTGACATAGATTATACTGATTTAACGAAAAATGAGTATTGTCAAATTTTAAAATGTGAAGTTACAGAACATTTAAATAATAATTATTCTAATCATTTAAAAGCATTCAATGATGGTAGTATTTTGGATTCATCAAACTGTGGCGCAGGATTTTTCATACCTTATCTAAATATTCAAAAGTCTTACTATCTTGGTCAAGGGTTTTCAATATTTACGTGTGAATTATATGCAATAATGATGGTACTAGAATACATCCTCAGCATTCCTTCCAAGATATTTGATATATTAATTTGTGTTGACTCTAAATCAGTGCTTTATGCTTTACAAAATTGGAAATGTAGAAAGAGAACAGACATAGTGTTCGAAGTAAGATATCTTATTCATAGTATTAGAATTAGAGGTATTGGAATTACCTTTTGTTGGGTCCCATCCCATTTAGAGATATATGGTAATGAAATTTCAGATAAATTGGTCAAAAAAGGTGCAATGAAAAGTGAGCATACAGTCTTAAATTCTAATGTAAAATTAGCTCAATTTGAATATTATTCGTTATTAGAACAACACCTTTCTAATATAGTACCCAAAGTAAATATTGTTAGTTGCTCCAGAACTATTGCTAGATTAGTATATAAGCTACGCTTGAATTCATGGTGTACAAAATATTTGAAAAATGTTACTTGTTTATGTGCTGGAACTATTTCCTTACAACACATATTATTTGATTGTCCTGTTTTAACACCACTGTACAAAGAAAATTGAATTATTTTATGTGCACAAGACGATATTAGAGTCATCTTATATAGTTCGATGTTACAGGACATCGCGCGTATCATTGTCGGAACAGATTTATTTAAGTTACTATAATTAACAATTTTTCTATTTGTTTGTTTGTTTCTTTGTTTGTTATGGTTGTCAAAAATCACATTGTTGTGAAAAGACGTTAAATTAAAATATTGATTGAAATATTGATGTTGATTATAACCACGAGTTTTTAAAGTCTCACATTTTCTCTGCCGCAGATGTAGAGGTCTAGCCAGTCAAATGTCAGCTCTTGGTCATTTGAGTACAACGTGCTACAGTCAACAGTTAATCAGTAAATCTTATTAGTATTAGTCAATGTACGTGATTATATCACAGTGTACATTCGCCTACACGTTAATTCATTTAAAACGATTGTATTCCAAACTAAAGGAGTATACTTCAAGGTCATTTAAAACGATTGTATTCCAAACCAAAGGAGTATACTTCAAAAGAGATCCTTTTCCCTCACATACAGTTCTGTGTTCTGAAGTCGAGACGTTTCATGGGAGATGTGGATGGGCGTGAGGGAACGTCAAAGGGGAGAGGAGGGGAGAGGATCAAGGGAGTGAGGGTGGGGGAGAACTTCAAAGGATTTGGATATTGTAGAACTTATATTAACATTTCCTTTTCTTTTTCTTTCTTTGTACTTTCATAGTAACGGCACCCGATACACATTGGCCGAACGCTACCAAAAGCATGCGTTATTAGTCGCCTCAACAGGCGATAAAGAATGCTCCCATTCTTCAGAGCACTGTTTTCTATCCGCTTCAAGCTCTATAGTCACGGAAAAAGCGCAATTTCACTGCAGTGAACTCATGAAAATAGAAAAATGTAAGTTTCGTCTCCTCTAGGGGACGAATTAGGTCAAACTGTATTAGTTTTTAGGCCAACTGTCTTTTACGAACCGTTTGACAATGTTTTTGAACCGTTTGTTGATGCCGGATAGTGTCCTCACTAGGGTAATTTAAGAATCCAACAAGGCAATTGGGTTTTTGAGACGGAAAGAGCGGAATGTATTTACAGTGAAATTGCGCTTTTTCCGTCACTATTGCGCTTGAAGCGTGTAGGAAGCAGTGCTATGAAGCATGAGAGCATGCTTTATCGCCTGTTGAGGCGACTAGTAAAACATGCTTCTGGCAGCCTTCGACCAATGTGTACCGGGTGGTAACGGGGAGACAGAACTTCTTCTTCTTCTTCTCCTCCTCCTCCTCCTCCTTCTTCTTTATCTTCTTATCCTTCTCCTTCTTCTTCTCCTTCTTCTTCTCATTTTCTCTTTCCTCTCCTTCTTCTTTTCCTCCTTTTTCTCCTCATACTAACACCGCTGATATCGATCAATGACAGGCAGCAGGCGACGGACGGATGACAAACAAGCCTGACATTGAATGCAGTGTAGCTTTGGACTTGACAAGACCAGACACCCCCCCCCCCCTCTCTCTCTCTCTCTCTCTCTCTCTCTCTCTCTCTCTCTGTCCAAATGCATCTTCCAATCTCAACTACACCGCACGGCCTCTGGGAAGACGAATCACCCCAATCTTCCGCTAATTTGGAATGAAGAATTGTTGACTTTACTTGACTTGACTTGAGACTATTAAGTCAACCGATCTCTTAAGGAGATACTGACACAGCGTAGCAGAGAATCGCCGATGCCGAGAAGAAAGAAATAAAAAAAACATAAAAAAATTAAGAGAGAAAAAGGAAATAAAGAATGAAAAAAAAAAGTATGAAAGAAAGATAAGGATTTGATATGTTATTTGCTCCCCTTGAAGACAGCGCACTCAACCCAACGCAACAGGGAGTCATAATTATGACGTCAGTATTTTACGTCATACAGATAGAGACAGACATACCTAAGCAGATTTTGATTCATCAAAGTATTTATTTTAATTATTTTAATATTTATTTAATCGTTCAAGTTAGTTTTTTTCCGTCTTCTGTAATAGCGATCTCTTCAGATCGCCGCGCTTTGTCTTCGACTAAAGAAGAAGAGAGTGACAGCATCCTGTAATGGTAGTAGTAGTAGTAGTAGTAGTAGTAGTAGTAGTAGTAGTAGTAGTAGTAGTAGTAGTAGTAGTAGTAGTAGTTTGTGAAATTGAATAGCAATTTTAGCAGCTATATATTTATTTGAATTTCTTTTTTTTTAATGGACTAAAATCACAAGGTTTACATACTATAACATTAAATAAATCAAAGCATTCTAACAATGAAAAGAATTAAAATAATTTTTTAAAATAAAATAAAACCCACACACGAACACAAACACAAACACTGAAAATGACAGCGCCACTTGATCTCTTGAGCTGAAAAAAACAAAACAAAAAACACTGACAAGGAAATTTAGAGCCAAGAAACCCGAAACATGGAGAGATCTTAAAACAAAAATTATTGTCCTAGACATTAATAGCTAGCCCAGCAGCTGCCGTCCATGTAGGCGATCGCTTTGTCACAGACTTCTTGCTAGCTATCTCCATCTATGCATGGCACTCCCCATGACGTTTAGGTGACAGTAGTAGAAGTAAGGGAGATTAACGTCCCCGGACACTGGTGCGTATAAGGGACTAAAGGTGACAGGATAAATTAACGTCCCCCGGACACATAGAGCGAATAGGAAAAGGTGACAGCTGTTGTTGTTTGTAGATTATACTCACACGACACTTTCGCATGTAGGTGACTACTGGACCGAGTTATACTGACACCAGCGGGCCAGTCTGTTGTTGGTAAAGGGGAAAATAATATGATCACACGTTGACCAATCCTGGATTCGAACCAGCGACCTTTCGGTTACTAGCAAGACGCTCTTACCAACTGAGCTACCCGGCCCCCAGGTGACAGCTGGTGAACAGCACGTGTTATAAGTCACGGTTATCGGGAAGGTCAGATGAGGCCACGCCAATCGCTGTCACGCTAACAAATCATTGACCAATCAGCATTTAGCTCTTGAAAAGCACACACTCTCTCTATCTCACACACACTCTTTCACACACACACACACACCTAGACACACACACACACACACGCACACACACACACAAACACACACGCATACACAATATATATTAAATTGGCGTACGTAAAAATAACATTTTGACATCTATAATACAGAGATCATGACAAATCAATGATCTTTGAACGATTGCAAAAGAAGTGTTTTAACACGTCCTCGTCAGTCATAGAAGGTTCATGTTCCCTTCTAAACCCATTTCTTCAGTGACTGAGTTTGATTACAATTGGAACTTAAAGCCTTCAGTGAGCGACTTTGAGTTTGCATTCTAAACTGGCGACTCTAGTACATGACTCTAAATTTGCGTTCTGATTCAGAATTTCTAGCAAGTAACTCTGACTTTGCGTTCTCAATCAAAGTCTCTAATATTAAGAGACTGAATTTCGCGTCCTGAGTCAAGGTTTTTATTTAGTGACTTTGAATTTGCATTTTCAATCGAAGTCTCTGGCAAGAGACTGAATTTGGGTCCTGAATCAAAGTTTCTAGTACGGGACTCTGAATTTTGCGTCCTGAATCAAAGTCTGCAGTGAGTGACTCTGACAGTGCGTTCTGTACCAGCGTCTCTAAAAATTGCGTTTGGAACCCAAGTCTTCAGCCAGTGATTTTGTTTTGCGTTTGGAAAGCCACACGGGATCGTCATGTCCACTTACGGCTGTCTGCTTTTGCTCCTGGCTCTCCCTATGGCAGCTGGTTAGTATTAATGAGAGTGTAAACCGAGGCCTAGTAATTGTAATTGCCCAGCTTGAGAGGAATGAAGTTGTGTGGCATTGGGTTGTGCTGTATTGTATTGTGTTGTATTGTATGGTATTGTATTGTATTGTTGGGATGTACATTTTGTATTGTAGCTTTCTGCGGAGAAACTATTATCTGTGATATATCAGGGCAGTTTACTTTTTATGACATTTACCTCTAGTTTATTGTATGTATTTAACCGTATGTTTTGTTATTTATTTGTTTTATTTATCATCTATTGCTTGGACTACTTCTCATGTGTATGTAATAATATTTTTAATTCTTGTGTATTTTGCTAATTGCGCTGATGCTGCCATTGTAATTGCTCAGTTTGAGATGAATAAAGTTGTATTGTATTGTATTGTAGTTTGTGCACACATGCATTCCATCGGACGGACTTTAAAGATCATGACGCTCATGTTCTAGACGGGTGAGTGCCGGTTACAGAAATACCGCCAGCCCGCACTAGGTGCCTTCTCCTTGTTTTTTATAGTGTGTATTGGGCTGAATTTTCTTTATTGTTTTCTATATTGTTTTGAATTTCTTTGGAAGACAGATTTATTTTAACTGGCCGACAATTAATATTTTAAAGCACCTAATTTTGCAGCATGAACAGTCCAATCGTTATATCAAAACCCGCAATGTGATGGAATCCAGCAAAAGGTCACTTCAGTACCACTAATTATCAAACCTTGAATAACGTTCTTAATTTCAATGTGAAATGTGCAAATTTAGACAACCATCCTCCCCCCCACTTCCCCTCTCCTCCCAACAAAATAAAATAATGAATAATAATTTAAATAAATAAATAAACAAAGACAAAAGGACAGCAAACCCTTGTTTTGATCTAAAGTAGCCTCGTTTTGGTTTATTTGCAGTACACATTCCTTTCTCATTATTGTATATTTTAAGTCTTTGCAGTTCTATTTTATTCTATACATTATTATATGTTAAATCTTGGAAGCGTATGGTTATATGTTTTCCATATCTCGGAAGCATAATGTTAAACGTTTTCCGTATATCTTGGAAGCGTAATGTTATAAGTTATAAGTTTTCCGTATATCTTAAAGGCGTAATGTCGCGGGTTATGCATATATCTTGAAAGCGTAATATTATACATTTTCCATACATAAGACAACTTTAACATCATTTTGAAGACAATTTTTTTTTAATATCTTGAAAGCACATGTAATTTTTTTTTAATATCTTAAAGCGTAAATATTTTATAAACATAATTTTTTCACAAATTTCTGCATATATAAATACATAATATTATAATACAATTAATGCATAAAAAATAAAATAAAAACAAAAAAACTTAATTATCTCTTCAATAAATAACACAATTATATTACAAAAAAAACAAATCAAAAAATCTAAAAAAAACAAAATACAAAAAATAATATAAACAACAATACAAAACCAAAAAAAAACAAACAACCAATATAACCATCCAAGACAAAAACGAAGCAAAAAATCAAAAAACATCAAATACAATAACAAAACATAATAATTTACTTACA
>CM072526.1:743353-790853 GCA_036898135.1 Oncomelania hupensis | reverse complement strand
GTTCCGGAGCCGAACGAAAGAACTGCCTAAACACACGCGTGGTTTTTTCTTTTTCGCGTCGCGCGCCGAATGTCGCTTGATACTGCAAAGCATGTCAACAACGAGACTTTATTGTGCATCTCTGGCCTCTTTTCTTCATTCATGTGAGACCTGAAATGACACCTCAGATCGATGAAATGAAGGTGCATTTAATTTCTCGTGTAAGTAAGTTTACTAGATTAGAGCTACTGGATCACCTACAATGTTCCCCAAGTGTAGCTATCTGTTCCTAGCGTCGGCTGTGTATACCATGTCTAGTGAATGTCTGCGAGGACAGTGAGTAGAATCATTATTACTGAATACTGTTAACGCCCAGTGAAACAAATTATTAGCCAGAGCAAGTGCAATGCCTGACGTCATTGAACAAATAGCCCTACGACAATGTGTGTCTCCACAATGTCGGTCTTGACTTCAGTAAAATGCTGTAAGACCTAAGGATTTCGTATGCTATACCACTAATAGATGAAAGAAAGATGCTGAGATGCATGTATAATTTTGTGCAGAAACGGGGCGAAGGTCGAAATTTGTCCCCATACAATAGTAGTCAAATGTGAAACTCACTTGATCTGATCCCACACACTCACTCTCTCTTTCTCTCTCTCTCTCTCTCTCTCTCTCTCTCTCTCTCTCTCGGTATTTGCACGGTTGATTTTTTTAAAATGATAAAGGGTGAGAGAAAGAGAGAGAGAGACACACACACGGAGAGAGAGACAGAGAGCAGAGAGATAGAGAGAGACAAAGAGCAGAGAGAGAGACATAGAGAGAAGTCAAAGTCGAAGTCGAAACTTTTAATTGGATAATAGCATTAGGTCCTATGGACCTGTTTTACAGGTAGTCCTTAAGAAAATTGTAAAATTATTTTTGTTTAAAGTTCAGAACAAACAAAATAATTAACATAAAATGGATTTGAAACTTAGGGCAGTGCAAGGCCAAACTTGCGGAGCTAGCCAGGATTCGTACTGAAATCAACCTTTCGGTTAATTCGAGAAGGTTTGATGGAGGACAGGGCCGAAATTATAGGTGAGAAACTGTGTTCGTTTGCAAAGAATACCCGCCAAACGTTTGATAACTCTGGGCGCAACATGCGGGCAAGCCAGCCAAAGTTGTTTCCCCTCGCATTTCCGAGCGTAGTTTATTGCTAACCTGATTAAAGCTAACGGTTGTTCTAAAGGAGCTTCTTTTACTCGATGCTAATACAGTAGTTATTGTTGTCGATATGGCTGATGCATGGAGCGGACCTAAGACACAGACTTTAACAGTTCCCATAGCTCAAAAAAGCGATGGTTTGGTTACATGATATAGTCCCAGACGACATGTTGTCTGAGTCCATGCATCGTTGGAAACAATATTATTCCAAAAATTAATTTGCTAAGCAGACTAGAAAGTCAAACTGAAACTCATTCTTCTTTATAAAATTCTTAACTTGAAATAAGAATGTTTTCTAGTGTTATTTAGTATGTGTGCAAAATATGGACCGAGGAATATTTACCTGAACAGCAATAAGGACGATAAACGTTGACTGGCAGCCAATGCAGGCACCAAAAGAGACTGTGATGAGCTAGTGATTGATGTATTAGGTCTTCTAATGACGAGCTTCCCAGTCCTTGTCTGCGCAGAGGATAGCACAAACATTGCTTGCATGCATCTTATATACTCAAAATGGTAGACTGACATATTGTATTATCCAATCAGATCGCGCGCGCGCTGACACAAACTCACACGCACACCGAAACACACACACACATACACACACAAACAAACACACAATGTGACCACACTGGCACATGCCTCCATTGAGCCTGAAAGTGAAACGTTCAGGTCGACAATTTTAGAAGAACTTGAGTCGCCTTGGGGTCTCTGTGTTTAAGAATGAAAATGATATTTTGACAACCTGGATCTCTAGATGGACGCCTGCATCTTTGTAAACAACTGACCTTTTCCATTAACGCCCAAAATGTCAGCTCCACACTGGAGCGTTTGTTGTTTTGTTGTTGTTGTTGTTGGATTTTTTTTAAGGGGGGGGGAGGAGGAGGGAGAGAGAATAGGGGAGGTCAGGTCTACATTTGATCAAGAAGGCGGAGCTTAGGCATGAAACTGACAGCAAGGTGTTCACATAAAAAAAAAAAAAACAACAACCAGAATTACTAATTGTGGAGATTGATGAGAACTGGCATGACAACATTCAATTCATTTCCACAAATCTTTATTACCTCGTGCTATGTGACTAAGGAATAAAGCAGGGTGTGGCAAGACGCCAAAAGGGGGCAAAAAGCCAACGATGATTTCTCACTGAATATGTAACCTAGTGAGCCAGGCTTTTCCGTTAAAAGGATCCCTGTATGATCGAAGCAGCTTTCCTGACGCATAACACAAGTTGTTTGGCCACTGTCTAAATGCTATTTAAATCTAGATGTGCAGTGTTCAATAGAAGAGCCAGAGAGATTCATAAAACCAGCACAACCATGTGTGTATCAAAGGATCAACACAGTAATACAATATAATATTTCAATATTATAGTTTGAAAACCGCACATTTCTCTTCAAAGGATATACCATAACAGAGGTTGTTGGCTAGTAGCTGATCACATATAACCTAATACTGTAAATCTCTTTATGACAAAAGACTACAAAATACCACGACAAAGCGACTGGACTTTATATAACAATTTATTGTTTCACTGCAACAGCAGCTGCTGCGGCATGGTGGTGAAAGATGACGGATGAAAGAACACATGAATTAAATAATCCATGAATAAATTTGATGATAGGATTTATCATCATCGCCATCCCCCTCTTCGTCATCATCATTGCTTCCATCTCTTGTTATTGTTTGTTTGTTCTTGACTATTGTTCAAATCCTTGTAAAGTTCTGGCCGTATAACATTTGGAAATAAAATCATCACTCAGCAGTTGTTGCAATAGATAGTCTATCAAAGGAAGCATCAGCATCATTTTCTACATCTGGTCCTATTATATTACAGTGAATTATGTTGTCAGTAGTTGCAATCTACATTTGTTGTTTCTCTTATGTGATGAAACCAAAGTACTGCCTGCGTCAACGTGTCAATGAATTTTACGGCGCAATCAAGATTAAGAACCTTTTTTTGCCATTCTATACATTGTTCCGCCTCCATCATTTACTATGCAAATAATTAGAGCTACACTAAACTAGTTCCAATTTAACGCATTCCTACGCTCATACATCAGTAATGTTACATGCAAATACTGATTGTTACATACAAAAAAGCAGGTTCCTTGGTAGAGTGTTATTGGTGCCACGTGGTTTCCGTGAAATTTGATTGGATAACTGGAACTTTATCTTACGTTTTGGTCATATACAAACACATATGCATGGTACTCCTTCGGATGAGAATATAAACCGAGGTCGACTCTGTACACGCACGCATTTTATCGCATGTACTAAAGATCCTGACACTCATGTCCTAGACGGGTGAGTGACAGCTACACAAATACACCCAGCACGCACTAGGTCCCTTCTCTCCATCCCGGTCGCCCAGAATTGTGCTCAGTCGTCAGAAACTATGCGAGCCCAAAGGTTGCAAATGGCAGCCTAGCTCGGGCTGCTTGAGTTAGATTCTGTATCAGTTATCGCCTTGAGCAGCCCTTGAGCTGGAAAGGAGCTATAGAAAGAACGATTACCAAAAAATAGCTGTAGTGTTAGAGAGTTCTTATTGTCAGCACCTAAGAGCGATGGTGGATTACAAAACAACGTCATTCCATGTTCATAGGCACATGACGTCTTTCTAAAAATGTTACATCTCCCTTGTTTGCTTAAACTGAATTTATTTATCAGGATCCAAACTGTTTGTGTCCACGGATCATAGTTCTGATAATTTCAACATTTAATTATGTTCGATTTAGGTCCGTCCAATTCTAGCCTAAAGTTAAATCATAATGAAATTCCAGAGCCTTGTCTGTTTATTTTTTATAACGATCGTTGTTTCCTAGTGATGTACATCGAAAGTTTGCGGCGGAAGAGAATGCGGTTATGTGAGCGGACCGCAAACTTGCTTTTTCCAACCTAGTTCCAGTCATTCGCCCAAAAAGGCAATCACCGAAGTCAAACGAAGCTCTCCGATGTGTTACGAAATTATGCTTGCATGATTACGACTAGTTGACATTAAAAATGATCGCTGTTGCTTCTAATTCTGTTCGATTTACACAGATTAGCATTTCGCAACTGTACATGTATTTTTATTTATTTAATTTAACGTCTATTCACATCTGTGATATTAGACCACATATTAAATTAGAAACAGATTAACTTAAAATTAAAATAAAGGAGTTAATATGAACAACAATTAATATAACGACATAATTATATCAAAGAAATCTATTGTTATTGCTTGTTTATGATGTACGAATGAATAAGAAAGCAATATGACAACATATATGCTTATTGCAATCATCGCGGAGAATGCATTTTAAAATATAATAACTGCGAAATACTTACAGATTATCTATGAATAAAACATAAGTAATGAAAAATATAATACTTAACCTAATTCTTTGAGCATAAGCTGTTTTGATGAAACCTCTGTTAAAACTTAAATTTGAACTCTACACACCACTGTATACTTTGTTAAAATGAGCATAATTTTTATCGACCATATTTAATAGTTGCGTTCCTTGATTTGCATTTTGTTAGTTCTCAGCAGTAGGCTAATAATAGCATTCCCCATTTCCTGCCTAGAACCAAGTAGACACTGTTATACAGTATACATAGGCTTAATCTACATTATATATTATAAGTCAGTCTCCGCGCAGCAAAGAAGCTCACTAGCTGAATATAATTATTAGACCTATATTGTTTGTTTTATACGTAAATAAATGTATAAACTATATCTATTCTAATTAATAATATGTAGGCCTATACTTTATAATATTCGAATCTTTAAATTTCCGGAGAAGGACGAGTGGGCTAAGCGAATTTTTTTAAAATAACTCGAGACCAGAGTTAAATTAATAGTTAGTTAGTTATTCATTGCTTACAGGGTCCAGCGGACTGCAAAGAGCCGAATCGGGGCCACAAAATCAAGACAACTCGAGATCAGAGTTAAATTGATAGCTAATTAGTTATTCATTGCTTACAGGGTCCAGCGGACTGCAAAGAGCCGAATCAGGACCACAAAATCAAGACCACAACTTCGCTAGTATTAGTAGTAGTAGTAGTAGTAGTAGTAGTAGTAGTAGTAGTAGTAGTAGTAGTAGTAGTAGTAGTAGTAATAGTATAGTTATTTAGTTAAATCTTTAATTTATTTATTTGTTTTGTTTGTTTTTATTATTATTATTATTATTATTATTATTATTATTATTATTATTATTATTATTATTATTAATATTATTATTAATAATATTTGTTTGTTATTATTATTATTATTATTATTATTATTATTATTATTATTATTATTATTATTATTATTATTATTATTATAATTATTATTATTATTATTATTATTATTATTATTATTATTATGCCTACTTTAAAAATTAAAAAAAAGAATAGTATACTGCTGTACATGCTCAATGGTGTAAATATGGTCAGTGACGTTTTGTTAGTTTTTGTTGAAGTTGGGTGTAACCCGAAATATTCAGATGGTGTTACTTTTTTTTTCTTATAGATTTAACAAAGTTTTCAGATGATTTATGGAAATTTCTAACTGCCACGCAACATTTTTTAAATACGTGTTTCTCATTAAATTACATATCATTGAAATACATATAACAAATTTACTCTATCAGTTAAAAAGAATAATATTAGTTAAATAAATAATTGCTTTGGTGCTTGCAATAAAAATGTCAGTTTTTTGTGACCATTATAAACTTGCTTTGCCTTGTTGTGCTGAAGGGACATCAACGTATCTGTGACGTAGGGTTCTATTGTTGCTGGGCTCTGCACAATGGACTGCTATAACCCTCTCGTCTATTCTATGGAGACCGCTAGTGAATCACCCTGTGAATTACCTTAATACATTTATTAGTTTAGCTCGGTCTGTGTTTAGGCTGGGGTACAGAGATAGATAGAAAAATGGTAAAAGATCACTGTCGCACTAGCTTTCACATGGCTATAAAACATATGTAGTCCAGCCACTAGATAACAGTAAAAATCACACATTTATTTCCTCTACTCTATACATGATCTTCAAAGTACGAAACTAACTTAAAAGTTCAATAGTCAATGCGAATGGTTCGCTCGCTGATAGTCTCGGCAGCTACTTTTTCTTCATCGGGCACTGGCTACTTTCTGCCTTAAGGGTCAGAAGTCTTGATGAGTGGACTACTGTGGTCCTGTTTATACAGAGTTTTAGTGCACGGTTTCTTGTTGCACTTAATTGTGGGGTTGAATCGCTGCGTTGAGGTCGCTTCTACGACACGCTGTGTTGTCGTTGCTTGTGTTCGACGGGTGGGCTATCTGCGCACAATGCTGTAGATGTCTCGGCAGCCAACTGTACGCATCGACTTGGTTTTGTCTTGTGCTGAGTTGGGCTCACGATATACCGCCTGCTCGTCTGTAACATACGAGACGAAATTCTGCACAACCCTGAATAATAGGTATGTGCATAACATCTCACTGAAGGCCGAAGTAGCCCTCAGTGATAGCTCCACATCTCTATACATAAGCGACGAACATTCTTCTAAGTCTGTGGTCCACTGGAATCTCCACTCTACTTTCCTATACATATATAAATATAAAGCGTGGCTAACTATACACATAAAGAAATACTAATATTATTAACATTCTCTGGTACAGCCACTGGTCTGCAAGCATACATATAGGTTAAACAACAGTGGGTCCATCCGGGATACAACAAGGTGTCGACCGGTCATGCTTGCCTCGTGGTCGGATTCTTCCACGTTGTCACGCAAAGTCGGACTAACAATTCATTCTGTGCATAGCAAATTTTACAAACATAATTCAACAATAATATAAATACAGCACGATAAAACAGAAGTATGTTCATTTACCTGGTTAACAATGTCAGGCCGTGGCTACTTGATTGAATTCGAATATTCAACAAGCACTGCTTCCCTGGTCTATCAGTGGAGAGATTTCTGCTAGGAAGTAGCTGTGTACTGCCTTAAGCTTTTAACACAAATTACTCTCTACATAGCCTTGGCCTACCCAGTCAGACCTGGTTCTACCTAACGATGCTGTGTTCGGATTGGCTGAAGAAATCTGAGGGGCTGTAAAATTCAAAGCCTTCTACCGTCAGCTGCGATGATGTCACTGCTATGCGGGCGTCAGGCTACAACTGTGTTACGCATGATCACTTCTGTCGTCTGCTAGAGACTAACAGTAACCTTCTAAGTCTAACTGACTAAACAAGCAAAATCTCAAATTGTGCTGAATAAAACTGGGGCACTTGTTACAGTATCCATAGCGCTTTGAAGTTTTGTCATGGATTTATTGCTGATATAGATGTGAAATCGTTGTATGTGTGCATTATGTGTTATGCATTACTTTTACTCTTTATTACTAATTGTGTCAGTATATTAATCATCATAAAATAATTATAATACTAACTGCTTCAAAATGCGAATCTCGACTTGACTTACAGCTTGAAGTTGTGCAGATCGAAACAGAATTATTTCTAGAAGCAACAGCGGCTATTTTTATGCACGGATGTTTCACCACAGGCTCTGAAGTCTTTCCTTTTGTCTTTGTAAACTCGTGGGCCTCCTACATACGTACGTAGTATAGTATGTAATTGAGGCCTACGAAAGACGAGACTTCCCAGCCTGTGGTTTCACGCAGTCATCGGATAGCTTCGCTCGACTCGGACAGCTTCGTTCGACTTCGTAATTGCCTTTTTCGGCGAATAACTGGAACTTATACTAGGTTGGAAAAAACAAGTTCGCGAGCGGACCTTATATGCAGGACACTCATCGGCGGCGGTAGCCCCAATGTTGCCGAGGTCCAGCTGTTTTCTCTCTGGACGTAGTAGACATTTTCTACATCTTTTAGAGGCTATTTGATTCTGTCATTATGTCAGAGAAAGAGAGAGAGAGAGAGAGAGAGAGAGAGAGAGAGAGAGAGAGAGAGAGAGAGAGAGAGAGAGAGATTATTATTGATTATTTATTCATTTAGGCATCACCCCTTCATGAAGGGTGTGTACATCATAACATTATACATAAGACTTACCTGTCTGTTTCACGAGTTTATTACAACAATACACTGCTTTCCACTTCCATCACCAATATCCTGCCCAACACCCCCACCCCACCCCACCCCGTCCGCCTCACTCTCAGTCCTCCCTTTCATAAGAATAGACAAGCCATCATGCCAATTCTAGACCGATTCTTTATTCTAGAAATATAAAAAATGCGCTCGTTAACAGTAAACAAAGCAGATAATAACAAATGCCATAGCACACCGACATGAACTTGTTAAAACGGCATACTATAGTACCAACACAAATATTGTTATAATTATTAGATATGAAGAGATTGGAAGAAGAGGAAAGAAAACAAACGAATTGAAAACGCATAACGTCACGCTCATAACATAAATGCCTAACTCAGACTTAGGCAGTTGTGCAGTAGGGGTAAAAACAAAGCCCTGGGAAGACAAGCCATCTGTGCTAGAGAGTACAAGTCTCTATCTAAATCGTAACGGTCGCCACAGCTTCGTATGCCAAATTGCCTATCTCATTCCTGACATAGGTATTTTGCAACCAATATGGCGGCGCCCAGACGCATTGAACAATTTTGGGCTGAAAAAGCAACAGAGATGTTGCAAAACATACTTCAATCAGAAGACGAAGGTAAGTAATCAATTTTAGAACTTGTTATTCTTAGGTGTTGTAGGAAAATGGCTATAAATGCTGTTCCAAGCGTCATCTTCAATGTGAAGCGATTGATATCGGCAATTTGCAAATTAAGACAGAGCTGAGATAGGCATTTTCTCTTAAACGGCAGACTGACAGTAAAAAAACGTTAAATAAAGTTAAAATACTTGGCTATTTACCATTTTGCATTGCTAACCATTGTTCTCGTTTTATGTTACATAAAATATCGAGCATATTTATTTATAGATGCGTCTGTATATGCGTGTGTCCATAGATCCCCACGACTGTGACGATGAAGCGCGGGAAGCTACCAGCCTGAGTCCTCCTCGTCAAGTGAGGAAGACGACATTACATTACATTATATGGTTATTGCTTTAGGTCCAGCAGACTCTTCCGAGCCAAATCAGGACCAGAGAAGTGAAAGAGGACTCACCCCTGATCCGCTTAAAAGATCTGCCGAAACAACCCTAGTGGTAACACTGAAGGCAATCTACCAGCCGGTCACTTTACAATAAAGACATCCCACGCAGGGGACGCTGAGGCTATACTCTAATTTATCGAACCTCCGTTTACAAAACAAAATAGAATACCATCATTATACAATATCAACAAAACCCATACATATAAAATGCCTACATTGCCAAATAATATCATAGGAAGCCCCAGTGACCATTTGGCAGAAAGCATCCAATATTCCCAAGCTGATCCAACAGACCTCACACACAAATGAGTAGTTTTGTCCCGGAAGAGTTGTCCAATAGACAAGTGCATGGGCAGGAAGTAGGAATCAAAGTGTTTAGGGCCAGGGGGAATTCGAGCTTTTCCCTCTCAGACTTGAGCTGCTTAACT
This sequence comes from Oncomelania hupensis, assembly GCA_036898135.1. NCBI lineage: Eukaryota > Metazoa > Mollusca > Gastropoda > Littorinimorpha > Pomatiopsidae > Oncomelania > Oncomelania hupensis. Next base: position 781,156 of record CM072526.1, on the reverse strand, counting down.
CAACTACCGCTTACCCATCTGCAACTTCACACTTTGCCACAACTGGAAGATCACCCCGAGGAAGTTATTAATAATTGCCACTTTATGTGAAATAAAAATGTTGCAGGTGCTTCACGTTGAGCGTCTAACATGGTTTAGCCCCGGTCAAGTGGAACAGATATTAGTGTCTTGTAAGAACTTGAAGCGTTCCATTTCACACTAAGATGGAAATGGCAGCCCTGAATAGACCTCTACAATGCACACAGAGACGTCCTGTCCGGAAAAGACTTTCTATGCCTGGGTGCAGGTAGAAGGGTAGGGGAGAGGGAGTGCTCTATGATGCATTGAGTCAAGTACAAAGTAATACTTCACTGCTGCAAGTGAATTACCTTTTGTATGGATTACATACAAATAATTGTTTGTTTTGCAAGCTCACAGAAGTTAATTAAGCAAGTTTAATAATTACCTTTAAGAGGAGAGCGAGTGTTCCATGATGCTTTGAGTTAATTAAATAAATGAATAACATTTTACAAGGGTAAAAGTAAGGGAAGGGGGAGTGTGATAAGATGCCAACAGTCAAGTACACACTTTACTGCACCTTTAGTTTGGATCACATTAACAATAATTATTTGTGTTAAATTTTTTTTTATTTTGCAAGCACACAGAAGATGTGTTTGTGTATTATGTCTTTTTATGAGGAGAGGATGTGTTCTATGATGCCTTTAGTCAAGTACAAAATAATAGACAATGGCTCCCGACAGGAAGTCATCTCAAGATCGCAAAAACAACTGCTGCCCTGGCGAGGTTGAAGCCAATTTGGAAAGACAGGACCATCAGTTTACATTCCAAGGTAAGACAGCTGCGCTCTCTTGTCATCTCCATCTTCCTATACGCTTGCAAGACATGGACCCTCACAGCAGATCTACAACGAAGAATACAAAGCATGAAGATGAGGTGCTACAGAAGATTTCTGGGCATTTCCTACACCAGCACATCACCAACGACGAAGTCCGACAGACCATCACACAAGCCATTGGACAACACGATGACCTGCTCACAGTGGTAAAAAAACGGAAACTCCGATGGCATGGCCACGTTACCAGATCATCAGGTCTTGCAAGGACTATCCTGCAAGGCACAGTGCAAGGAGGTAGAAGAAGAGGGAGACCGAAAAAGAGGTGGGAGGACAACATTCGAGAATGGCCTGGTTTGACACTGAGCGAAACCATGAGGGTTGCTAAAGACGGGTGTCACGCTACGCAGTTTGCAGTCGTGCGCCTATGTATATAGTTTAATCATCAGCCTGTACATAGAGGTTAGAAGTTACAGTAGTCAAGGGGAGAGCATCGGAATAAATTAATTAAGTTTATAATTAATAGAAGTAGCGAATGATTGCGCCCGTGCAGAACGCACTATGTTAGAAAACAGCATAGTTGGCTATTTTGTTATTGGGAAGATTGAGTGCTGCCATGCGATATTCTATGTGTGAAATGCGTGCTCTAATCGCGAACGGTGTAGGAAATGAATTATAATTAAAACGACTATGTTCTAGAAGATTCTAAGCTAATCGTATAAAACTCCATGCACTGTATTTTTTTGAGAGGAGCAGAAAACATTTTCATATCGTTTATGTAGCCAGAATCAACAGATCTGTGTTGTGTCAAGGTGCCAGATAGTGACGTCGTCTGTGGGTCGTACTGATCAGACTGTCAACGAAAAAGAGCCTAATTATCGGAAGAGGAGGACTGTTTTGGGAACACTTTGGAAGTGTTTGTTTAACTGGAACTGTTCTAAGCTGTTTAGAATACCAGCTGTGTATTCTCAGTGAAATCTGAGTTATCTACGTATAACGTCGGGTGACCTGTGACTCCGTCTAGGACTTCTTCTGCCTGTGTATCACCTTGCCTAACCATCTGTGCCTGTGTGTTTGTCCCGTCGTTTGTGTGTCTTTGTCAACAGGCCGGAGGATCCACTGGTAGCGTAAGTTGTTTGCCTCAATTTCTCAGTTGGCCATAACGTTCGGGGGTTTGGGTTATGCATGCAGTGTGAATGTATAGTTAATTATGTTTTCTTAAATTCTATTTTATGTTTCATATTATTTGCTGCGTAAATACCGAGAGAGAGAGAGAGAGAGAGAGAGAGAAGTTTCTAAAATGTATTATAAATTAAATAATTATAAATTAATATAAGAGAATTCGCTGTTATGTAGCGAAGAGATGACAGAAAGGAGGTGATTGTGAATGTATATGTGCGATGACAGAAGTAATGTCAGGGAGGATGAGTAAGGATGTTGAAAGGGAGACAACCATTCCGACAGCGGAATGCTTGTGCAGTATATTGTAATATAATTATTAATAGTTGCGTATTTTTGTATGTATTGTTGTAGATGTACCAAAACCAATAACCAAAACCAGACTCAGGGTTGAGGGTTCCGCCTTCCAGCTGGGCCGCGTGTGTGTGGAGCGTGCTAAACCAACGCCTTTTCCTTTGGTCAACCATTAGGTTAAGGTCCTTGTGTCGAGGAAAAAGTTGCATTTTCTATATTAAGCTGTTTATAACTGTTCACACACACACACGCACCCTGCATTCACATAACAAATAACTATATCTGTTAAGGAACCATTTATGAAAGAAATACTTATTTACATGTGCTAACTTGGAAATTTCAGTAGATTGAAATATATTTAATTTAAATTGAATAATAATCATTGCTTGAGTGATATTACCTACCTGATTAAGTAGCCCTGTAATTGTATAGTTCTGTCTGGGGGAATTAATTCGCCAGATATATACTTATTAATAATTTAGATTATTTTCTTACAAATTCTATTGTGTATAAAATATAAATTTTCTTGATTCATTTTATATAATATAAAAGATTTGTTGCAGCTGTTTGAAATTTAAATGTAACAAGGTTTGAATATTTATAAAGATTTAAAGCATTTGCTTCAATTATTTACCTTGTTGGCAGTAAGCTGTTTCAGCCATAATTATTATAAATCTTGTGTACATTGTGTAGTTAGACATTTTTCATTTTGATTTAATTATCATTATTATTTTGAGCGAATTGTTTATGTATTAGTTTGGGGTTATATTAGTGGGATTGAGGGTTGGTTGGTTGGGAAGTGGGATAAAGGGAGTTAATTTTTAGTGCGAATGAGTGAAATAAAGAAATTGTCTTGTTACTTCTGGTTTTGTCTTTTAGAGTTTACTTAGGTGTTGGGTTATTTTCTCGTGTGGAAGTGCACGCAAGTCGAACCACTGTTGAGGCAGTTGGGACGTGACAACAGGGAAAGATGAAGTACGCTGGTTAACCGATCATCTGTGGTGCTCCTACGACCTCCGAGTTACGGGATAGGACAGGAATAGGCTAGGAAAGTAATACATCACTGCTGCAAGTAGATCACAGTTTGTTAGATCACATTAAATTAAAAAGGATTATCTCTATTGACATTTTGTTTGCAAGCGCATAGAAGATGTGTAGGTTTATGAAAAAACTATGTGTTGTTTCTTTAGGCTTGTCATGTTTTACCATTGACATTGCAAGTACATGAAGTTTTTTGTTTATCTTTATGTTATAGATTAAATGAAGAAAAAAATTCAATATTGCCTATCTTGTGTTTTTGTCTTTTAAAAACTTTCTTATGCCTATCTGAAGTTTCACTTCTTGCCTATCTCAGCTTTTGTTAGTGCTCATTCTGCCTAAATCAGTTTGCAGGCAAACGAACACACATTTCTCAAAACTGGCTTCAACATACATTGGCAACTTCATTCTGTGAAGATATATGCAAAAAAAATCTTTAAAGAATTTTCAGTTTAAAAAATAACATGTTTTTATCGTTTATCTCGAAACTATGAAAATTGAGTTAGGCAATTATCTTATGAGCGTGACGATAAGCTTATATGTATAGAACAAGTGAAATCCAAGGAGAAGGAGAAGAACAACAGAAGGCAGAAGACAGCCACCACCAACCACATCCAACAACAGCAACTTCCTGCAAGTTCAAGTCTTGGGCGATGTCGTCTTCACCCAGACTACTGCAGCAAACTAATTATGTGCGTACTGGATGTCGGGAGTCGGCGCCTTGAGCAGCTGTTTTAAATGACAAAGTGCACTATTTCACAACTCACCTGTACGGGGTCAGCGGCAAGGATCTTGAAGCCGTCCAGTGGAACACCAGACGCTCGCTCCTGAAGTAACCTGGTCAACAGCTGCTGTAGTTGGCTCACTGACCCACTGAACGTTGACGTTGCTGCAACACATCATGTAGTCAAGCAGTCCGCAAAATCATTCACTCTAAAAAACTGATCAGTTTCTTCATCTCTTTATCTTAGTGCATCTTATGTCACTCGTCGATAGAAGGAAAGCAGTTTCTCCTTCAGAAAATGTAACGCTGCACACTATGTTACATTACATTACATTACATGATTATTGCTTTAGGTCCAGCGGACTCTTCCGAGCCAAATCAGGACCGGACAACTCCTGATCCGCATAAAAGATCTGCTGAAACAACCCTAGTGGTAAAACTGAAGGCTCTCCACCAGCCAGTCACTTTACAATAAAGACATCCCACGCATGGGACGCTGAGGCTGTACTCTAATTTATCGAACCCCCGTTTACAAAAACAAAATAGAATACAAACATCATTATAAATTATCAACAAAACACATACATATAAAATTGCTAAATAATAACATCATAGGAAGCCCTAGTGACCACTTGGCAGAATGCGCACTATGTCGCGAACCGATCAGACACAAGTACAGATGCAGGCACTCACATATAACCGTACACTCACTGTTACACTCAGTTTGATGTTGGTGTTTTTCTATCAGTATTTGATTCAGCCCCGATGCTTGAATTCCTGATAGGTGTGTAACTCAGATTCGTTTATCCACGCAGCCTGCTCACTCAGCAACAATGCAAAGTCTTCGTATGTAGTTTTCCACTTTTATTCAGCACACATCAACAACTTTCACAACTCTATCTTTGAAACAGCGCGGCACTTAAATAGTCTCTTGATACTCCCGAATAACCTGGATCAATCTCGTATGACGCAATTTAACCAATCGCTTCTAACTTCGTCATTACTGTCTTACGTCATACATATTTTCTTCTCCTTCCCGAACGTCCTCTTGCTTCGACATGTATCGGGAAATTTCTATCGAGAGTAAACACGCAGATCCAGAAAATTCTCCAGTAATATCGACTAACGCAAATCATCAACGTTATACAAAGCCTCTCCTAACAACAATGCAAACTCAAATCAAAGGTAAATAAACTCCATTATTGAATACTTTGCAAAACGAAACGATTAGATCTATCGTGCGCGTTTTAGACATACTTTCGTTCGTTTCAACGTAACATAACCCCCCACTCAAGAAGAAATTTACTTAATTTCTTTCAACAACGTTGAAACAACGTTGAAACGTAATGCACAAACAAAGTACAGAATTAAGACTTATTTCAGCCCGTCTGAACACTGTCAATGTTCTCAGCTCATTCACACAGAGTTAATGTTTTTCATCTGCAAGTCTTTCTGGATACTGTCAATGTTCACAGATCATTTACCCAATCAACGTTTTTCATTTTCAAGTCTGTCATTACCAATATTCTTAGTTCATCCACACAGTCAATATTCCTCCAACCGCAAGGAAACGACACCCTCGTCCGTTGCAGTTGTCATCGGCCCAGGGTCAAAGACGGTGATCTCGTGGGCTTTCCTGGAGTCAGTGCATCCTCCGTTGTCTCCCTCTTCCATCGATCCGATGAAGTCGACGTTGTCAGCTCCCAGAATGCATTTGCTGGGTCTCACGGTCAGGCTGGCTCCTGCGGGACGGTGGAACAGCTCCCTCAAGGTCTGCAGATGCTCCTTCCAGGTCTGGGTGTGGACTTCATGTTCGACCAAAGTCGTAGAGCCTGGGACACCATTGAAGTTATGGGGAAATTCGCCCATAAGGTCCTTGAGCTCCATCTTTTGACCTTCCGTCAAGCTTGGTCCTAGCTTAACATCATCGATGCCTCCTTGGCTGTGGAAGTCTCCCAGTTCCAACAGTTCTTCGCTGTCAAAGCTGTCGTCGGTCACAGCTGCTGTGGCTGCGTGCACAGTCTCTGATGGCCTTTCTGTCATGGCTAAACTGTGGTGGAGGGGCAAAGGGGTGGTATTTCTTTCAACTGACAGTACAATGAACAAGCCAAGCTGCGAAAGTACAGAAAGGGCAGCGTTGTTTTGGACTAAACGGTACAATAACAAGATATTATTGTAGAGTGTAGGTCTGTTACGTTGAAACGCGAATGATAGTATGGCTGAAGCGTGTACGATAGATCTAATCGTTTCGATTTGCAAAGTATTCAATAATGGAGTTTATTTACCTTTGATTTGAGTTTGCATTGTTGTTAGGAGAGGCTTTGTATAACGTTGATAATTTGCTTTGGTCGATATTACTGTAGAAGTTTCTGGATCTGAGTGTTTACTTTCTATAGAAATTTCCCGATACATGTCGAAGCAAGAGGTCGTTCCAGAAGGAGAAATAATAATGTATGACGTAAGTCAGTGATGACGATCTTTTATTCGATTGGTGGCAGTGCGTCATTTCTACATTGTTCGAAATTCTTCCGGAAGAGAGAGAGGTTATTTAATCGTGTGCCGAGTTGCTGTTGAGAGATAGTAAAGTTATTGATAGTTAAAGAGTTGCTGTGAAAGTTGTTGAGTTGAGTTGAGAATTGTATGCAGTTGTTGATGTGTGCTGAATAAAAGTGGAAAACTTCATACGTCGACTTTGTGACTTGTATGCTGTTTGGACGGGTTGCGTGAATAAACGAATCTGAGTTACACAACTATCAGGAATTCAAGCATCGGGGCTGAATCAGATACTGATAGAAAAACACCAACATCGAACCGAGTGTAACATTTTGGGGGCCAAGCCGGGATTCACGCCATAGCCAAGGGTTCAACTGCTACAACAAGCGAGTCAACGTTACGAGAGGCAGTCATCGAGGGTAGCCGCCAACGAGTTGCGTCGAGAGGGACCAACATACTGGGACTACATCACCGATAGGTTCGGGTTGACTGCAAGGGCGTGTGGTCGCTGAAGAGTTGCTTCGTGAGCGAACAACAGATCAGGACTACGTGGCTGCCGCAGGACTACGTCGAGGGACAGTCTCGGAGCTACATCGCCAGTGTTACAGAGAGCGGCGAGCGGACGTCGCGTCTACTTCAGCACAGGAGCGTATACATCAACACCAGCGTGGTGCAGCGTCGCATACGACGAGGACAGCGGGGCCTGCGTCAGCGAAGGCGACTAGTGGAAAGCATCAGCGCTACTGCAGAAAGCGTGCTGTTCCAGAACAGTCTAGAAAAAGAACTCTACAGTCAAGAACTTTCTAGAAAAAGAACTTTAAAGAAAAGAACTTTCCAGAAAAGAACTTTCCAGAAGCATCAAGATGGCTGACTTCTGGCAGAGAGGGATTGAATTGAATCTAAAAGGCAAGCAGCTGACGGAGTACGTCAAATCCCAGGAGAGAATACAAGAACGAGAATTAGAAGAACAACGTCGCCGAGAAGAAAGAGAAGAGCAGCGGCAGCGTGAAGAAAGAGAAGAGAAACGCAGGCGTGAAGAAAGGGAAGCTGAGCGTCAGTTCCAGTTAGAGATGGCGCGCATCCAACAACAGCAGCACGCGCCACACGTTATCAGCGATTTCAAAGCTCCAAAATTGCCAGCATTCGTCGACGAAAAGGACCAGATCGACAGCTATCTGGCGAGGTTCGAAAGGTTCGCCGAAAGCGCTAAATGGCAACGTCAAGACTGGGCGATCATACTCAGCGCACTACTGACGGGGAAGGCGCTCGATGTCTACAGTAGACTGTCGAATAATGACGCCAAAGACTACGACGTTTTGAAAGCGGCCCTATTGCAGTGCTACAACTTTACAGAGAAGGGCTACCGTAAACGCTTTCGTGAATGCCGGCCTCTTTCAGACGAGACGCCAAAGCAGTTTGTGGAGCGCCTGTCATCATATCTACACAAGTGGGTGGAATTATCAGGCAAAGGGAAGACTTACGAGAGTCTCCATGATCTGATTGTAAGGGAGCAATTACTCAACGCCTGCCCTAAGGACCTCGCGATCCACTTGGAGATACAAAAGTTGGAGACGCTAAAAGACGTTGCTGAGGCTGCTGAAAGATATCTAATCGCTCATGAGAAGACGCTGGGGCCACCCAAGGCGACGAAACATTTTCAGAAGACTGGAAACCATGTGAACCAGATCCGTCAGATGAGCCAGAGACAGACGGATTCCACGCCACCTCCCAGGGAAGGGCATTCAAGAGGCTGTTTCACCTGCAACGCTACAGACCACAGAGCGGCTAATTGTCCTCAAAACAAAAGTAGCGGACAGCGGAGCAGTATGGACAACGCAACGGCGGGCAACCGACAGAGACGTTTCTCCAATCAACGGCAAACCAGTAGATCTGACCATCAGGTGTGCGGCGGGAGTGTCATTCTTCCGAGTGAGACCAAGCGCACAGCTACCCCTGCCGACGTGCAAGAGTGCATGACTGATGGCCAACTCCTCCTTGCCAACGGAAAATCCATCCCCGTCGTCGCCAGCGCGGCTGTGACCGTCCAGAACTTGCCTGTTTCAAAGGGACGCGTCGGAAATCATGAAGTGACTGTCTTAAGAGACTCTGGCTGTAGTGGGGTCATCGTCAGAGAAGACCTAATCGCTAAAGAACAGTTCACTGGCGATTCAAAATGGACACTTATGGCCGACAGCAAATGTGTGAGAGCGCCAGTTGCGAAGATTCATGTCAACACCCCTTTCTACGTAGGCGAAGTCGAAGCGGTTTGCCTGAAGAAGCCGCTATACGATTTGATGATCGGGAATATCGACGGCGCGAGGCGACCCGACGACCCCGATTCAGAATGGAGTCCTGCCTCAACCCAACATGTCGAAGTTGCGGAGGAGGATCCATTGCCATTTCCCGATGGAGACCTTTCAGAGCTGCTACGGGACAATGTGGCTACTCCGGCTCAGCCCTGCCGACCAGAGATCGTCGGTGCTGTTACTACCAGGGCCCAGGCCAAGAGAGACAAGATGTCTACGCCACTGAAGGTCGCCGACAACTCCAAAGCTGCCATCGTGGACAGAGATAAGCTGATCCAGCTCCAGGAAGCTGACAGCACTTTAAACAAGTACAGGAACCGCCAAGACCACGTGACCAAAGGCAGTGGTACGGTCTACTTTGAGGTGAAGGCCAAGATCTTGTACCGAATCTTCCAGCACCCGAGGGTCAATGGAGGGAAACCACTACGTCAAGTATTGGTACCGTTACCCCTAAGGCGCCAAGTGATGGAAGTAGCACATGACTCAATCATGGGAGGTCACCTGGGTATCAAGAAGACGTCGGATAGAATCCAGGCGGTGTTCTACTGGCCAGGACTTCATGCGGACGTTAGCCGTTTCTGCCGATCATGTGACATTTGCCAGAAGACCATACCTCGAGGAAGGGTCCCGAAAGTACCTATGCAGAGGATGCCTTTAATCGACCGACCTTTCAAGAGGGTGGCCTTAGACTTAATCGGCGAAATAAGACCTCCGAGTGAAGAAGGTCATCGGTGGGTACTGACTTTAGTGGACTATGCGACTCGGTACCCAGAAGCAGTGCCTCTGAAGAAGATTGACACTGAAACTGTTGCAGAGGCGCTAGTGGACATGTTCAGTAGGCTTGGAGTGCCTGAAGAAATTCTGACAGACCTCGGGACGCAGTTCCGTCTCTGACTGCATGAAGGAGGTCAACAGACTGCTGAGCATCCGGCATTTAACTACGACACCCTACCATCCGATGTGCAACGGGCTTGTCGAAAAGTTCAATGCTACGCTGAAGTCCACCCTGAAGAAACTGTGCAGCGAGCAGCCCAGACAATGGTATCGCTACATCAACGCCTTACTTTTCGCCTACAGAGAAGTACCGCAGGAGTCCACCGGCTTTTCTCCGTTCGAGCTGCTGTACGGAAGAACCATCCGAGGGCCGATGCACATCCTAAAAGAACTGTGGACGAAAGAAGTAGAGACCCCAGAGGTGAAGAACAGCTACCAGTACGTGTTTGAGCTACGGGAGAAGCTGGAGCAGACTCTCGAGATAGCCAGAGAAAACCTGAAGAAGTCCCAAGACTGTGGAAAGCACTACTATGATCGTAGGGCTGTGAACAGGAAGTTTAAACCTGGCAACAAAGTGCTGGTGCTGCTACCTACTGATCATAATAAGTTGCTGATGCAGTGGAAAGGCCCGTACGAAGTGGAGACCGTGGTGGGGATCAACGACTACAAGGTGAAGGTCGGTCAGCATTCCAAGATATACCACGCCAACCTCCTTAAGCTGTACGTGGAAAGGCCATCAGAGACTGTGCATGTGGCAACAGCAGCTGAGATCGACAACAGCTTTGACAGCGAGGAACTGTTGGAACTTGGCGACTACCACAGCAAAGAAGGCATCGATGATGTTAAGCTAGGACCAGGCTTGACGGAAGGTCAAAAGATGGAGCTCAAGGACCTTATGAGCGAATTTCCCCATAGCTTCAGTGATGTCCCATGCTCTACGACTTTGGTCGAACATGAAGTCCACACCCAGACCTGGAAGGAGCATCTGCAGACCTTGAGGGAGCCGTTCCACCGTCCCGCAGAAGCCAACCTGACCGTGACACCCAGCAAATGCATCATGGGAGCTGACAACGTCGACTGCGTCGGACATCCGATGGAAGAAGGAGACAACGGAGGACGCACTGATTCCAGGGAAGCCCACGTGATCATCGTCTTTGACCCTGGGCCGATGACGACCGCAACTGACGAGGGCGTCGTTTCCTTGCGAATGAAAGAACATTGACTGTGTGAATGAACTGTGAACATTGACAATATCCAGGCAGATTTGAAGATGAAAACCATTGACTCTGTGTGAATGAACTGAGAACGTTGATAGTGTTCAGACAGACTGAAATAAGTTTTAATTCTGAACTTTGTTTGTGCATTACGTTTCAACGTTGTTGAAAGAAATTAGGTAAATTTCTTCTTGAGTGGGGGGTTATGTTACGTTGAAACGCGAATGATAGTATGGCTGAAGCGTGTACGATAGATCTAATCGTTTCGATTTGCAAAGTATTCAATAATGGAGTTTATTTACCTTTGATTTGAGTTTGCATTGTTGTTAGGAGAGGCTTTGTATAACGTTGATAATTTGCTTTGGTCGATATTACTGTAGAAGTTTCTGGATCTGAGTGTTTACTTTCTATAGAAATTTCCCGATACATGTCGAAGCAAGAGGTCGTTCCAGAAGGAGAAATAATAATGTATGACGTAAGTCAGTGATGACGATCTTTTATTCGATTGGTGGCAGTGCGTCATTTCTACATTGTTCGAAATTCTTCCGGAAGAGAGAGAGGTTATTTAATCGTGTGCCGAGTTGCTGTTGAGAGATAGTAAAGTTATTGATAGTTAAAGAGTTGCTGTGAAAGTTGTTGAGTTGAGTTGAGAATTGTATGCAGTTGTTGATGTGTGCTGAATAAAAGTGGAAAACTTCATACGTCGACTTTGTGACTTGTATGCTGTTTGGACGGGTTGCGTGAATAAACGAATCTGAGTTACACAACTATCAGGAATTCAAGCATCGGGGCTGAATCAGATACTGATAGAAAAACACCAACATCGAACCGAGTGTAACAAGGTCAAAGAATTGGCTAATAGATTATACAATTTAGCACGTGCGGAGGCCAAGGGCATGTTTGTGCCGAGTCTACCAACCAATCATTGGGCTCAAATTGGTTGCACAAATGCAGTAAAGGGCTGGAACTAAGCATTCGTTGTTGAACTTGGGTAGCAAGCGGATCGTTAGAGAGGAGCAGGGAACAGAAGCCAAGAGGAGACATTAAACTGGGAACCGGATTGTGGTCAAAGTGAAGACACCCGGGAGGTTAATGAGTTATCGATAGCTAGGTAGCTGTCACTCATTTATGGAGCGTCATCGGGCGTGATCCATGTGATGTCGTCAAAGAGAAATCTCTTATCATAAGTCGGTAAGTGAGATTCGACCTCTGGAACCTTGTCTCTAGCGATCGTCAAAGAGAGAAAGGGGGGGAATAAACTATTTAGGGAGGGCTGGTAGCAAAAATGTGTGTATGAGAATGTATAACGTGGAAGTGTATGTTTTTAAACGTTTAGAATCAGAATCAGAATCAGAATCTTTATTGTCCCCATGAAAACACAAGGAAATGTGTGTGCGGCGTACACTTCATCAACACAACGGCACAAAAGCAATAAAACACAAAAAACTTCAGGGATTAAAACAATACACCCCAAAGAACAGAAAAGCAGGTGTACACAACATGAATGTAGCTTATGAAATAATAAAAGTCATGCATCCTACTTTCTAACCCCCAACACAAAACACCCACCTACACACACACACACACACACACACACACACACACCCGCACGCACCCACACAAACCCACACGCACACACACCCACCAACACACACCAGAAGTTAAAACGTTACCGGTACAGTATTTAATGCAGACTGTCACTGGCCTATAAAAATATGTTAATTTTTAGGATGTTATATTTAGAAAATGTTTTCATGTTAAAACGTATTTTTGTTGTAAATAATAAAATTGATGAACGGAAGCAGTCAGCCAGAGTCAACCGAGAGAGGTGAAGAGAAAATTGTATATACCTGATAAAAACGGAACAAATGTATGTTGAATATGTGAAATTTTTATAATGGTTGTATGCTGTATAAATCTTATGAATATAACGAAATGGAAAATAAAATTGTGAATATATGTATTAGAGAAGTTATGACCATGTAATTTTCTTCAGGAGGCGAGGCGAGCAGACCAGGGTAGTTAAGAGTATTAGATATAGAATTAAAATATTATGCCAGAATAGTAGCCTGTATCTTTATTGATTTCAGGTTGGACTTCTTATTATTATTATCATTATTGTTGGACGCGTCGTCAACGGGACGTGTTGGGGATATCCGACTCGTTGCAGTCGTCTCTACAGCGGTCTGGGGCTGTAGTGGTCACTCCTGGGTCATCCGTGGAAGCGGGGGACTGTGTGAGAGGGCAGTGCCTGCCGTAGAAGTCATCTGAGGTGGTGGAGAGAAGCAGAGAAGGAAAAGAGGGGAGAAATCAACGGAATTGAGGGGCCGTCTGGAAAGCGAATCGTCAGTATTAGAAAGAGCAACGGCGTCCGTCAGTGGTTATAGCAAGAAAGAATAATACCATATTAGTTAAGAAATAAATTCGCAGTTTTGGACACAGGGACAAATAAAGACTTATCATCCAGGGACTCTATTTCAACAAATCTTTATTACCTCTTACAAGGAATTATGACAGGCACTTGATCACTAAAATAAAACAAATAAAAAGAAAAATGCAAATAAAAAATTAAACATAGTATAAAGTAATCCTCCCTCCCCCCTTCCGCTTCATCAAACCACACATGCACAACCACACGCACACTTACACACTGTAGAGCCGATTACAACAAGCAAGAGGAAGAGGAAGGAGCCTCAAGCAGAGCCATCAGCGCGTCAGGTTTGAGTTGATCAAGGCCACAGCAGAGGGGAGAAAACTGGATCGGTAACGTACAGTGCGGGTCTTAAGGCTCATGAGGCGTTTCCCAGAAGGTAGAATTTTAAACCAAGAAGAGAGAGGGTGGGTGGGATCATCCTTGATGCTGATGGCTTTGCATAGGGCCCTTCTCTGAAACAATTCACACAGAGGTGTCTGCTTTTCACCAATGATTTTGCTGCAGGTATTGGTAATACTGTTCAAGGAATTTCTACTTTTGACACTGAGAGATTGAAACCAGCAAATGAATGAAAACGTAAGAACTGATTCCACGTAGGCACGATAACAATTTTTAAGTATGCTCTGCGAAACCAGAAGAGATCGGAGTTGGTACAACATGTACATACGCTGCCTGCATTTCTTAAATATCATTTCGGCATTAGCTGTGAAAGAAAGCTTGTGGTCAATCATGGTCCCAAGGTATTTATATTGTTCCACTCTCTCTACAGTTTGATTTCTGAGGTGAAGTGCAGCCACATCTGTCCGATTCTTTCTGAAATCCACCAACATCTCTTTCGTTTTGCCGACATTGAGCTCCAGATGGTTACCTTCGCACCAGGTGACGAAGTCAACCACACTCCTCTCAAAGCTTATGGCCGAGTCGGAAGTGTCCACTACTGCGGCATCGTCTGAAAACTTGATGATCTGCGAATCATCTCTGGAGCTCCTACAATCATTGGTATAAAGAGTAAAAATAAAAGGTGAGATAACTGTCCCCTGGGGTGTTCCGGTGTTGATAGACTTGGTTGATGAGAAACAGACAGAAGAAGAAGAAGAGTAGGACCTTACACGAACAACTTGCGTACGGTTGCTAAGAAAGTCAGAGATCCAGAGGGTCAGGTACGGATTGATATTCATATTTTGGAGTTTGCTTACAAGGAGATGGGTTTGAACAGTGTTGAACGCTGAAGAGAAATCTGCGAAGAGGATCCTAACATAGGCACCACCGAATTCCAAATGAGAGTGAGCAAAATGAAGCAGGGAGATAACTGCGTCTTCGACACCTCTGTTCTGCCGATACGCGAATTGAAGAGGGTCAAGCGCAGGCTTCGCCTGCTGTTTCAGCATGCCCAGCAATATTCGTTCAAAACATTTAATTAGTACTGAGGTTAGTGCTATTGGTCTATAGTCGTTCAGGCCGGAGGGGTTGAGTTAAGAATGTGTGAAATTCTACATGAACAAATCCTACATCCACATTGGATTGTTGAACTGTGTGCGTGTGGACTTTAATTAGAAACAAAAAGGAGAAGTGCACAGCTGGACTTCATCATCAACGGCTGTGCACCTAGCGTGTATATACATGTGACTGAACTGGGGCATCAGGGGGGAGCTTTATATTGTTTTTTGATTATCATTGTGTATATAATATTTTGTGTGTGGTTAAATTAGAAACGATCAGGTGAGAGAGTGATTTTGTTTTGATTCATCATTATATAAATGCGTTGAATGTGTATGGTTTTGGATTGTTTATGATTTAATTTTGTTTTTACATTTTTCTTTGGTTTCATTCTTTTGTTTCTTAATTGGGTTTTAATTACATGTTTATTAAATAAATGTCATGTTTGTATTTTTACCACTTATTTCGCTAGTTGTGTTCTTAGTTTAGTTTAGTGGGAGAAAGGACGCTCGCACACGCATCACCCACCCCTATCTACCCTATCACTCCTTGCATGAAGGACTAGTCACCTACTTTAAACACCAGAGGGAGGAAGTAGGCCTGACACTTTCCACGTACAGCTTAAGGAGGTTGGCGTGGTATATCTTGGAATGCTGGCCGACCTTCACCTTGTAGTCGTTGATTCCCACCACGGTCTCCACTTCGTACGGGCCTTTCCACTGCATCAGCAACTTATTATGATCAGTAGGTAGCAGCACCAGCACTTTGTTGCCAGGTTTAAACTTCCTGTTCACAGCCCTACGATCATAGTAGTGCTTTCCACAGTCCTGGGACTTCTTCAGGTTTTCTCTGGCTATCTCGAGAGTCTGCTCCAGCTTCTCCCGTAGCTCAAACACGTACTGGTAGCTGTTCTTCACCTCTGGGGTCTCTACTTCTTTCGTCCACAGTTCTTTCAGGATGTGCATCGGCCCTCTGATGGTTCTTCCGTACAGCAGCTCGAACGGAGAAAAGCCGGTGGACTCCTGCGGTACTTCTCTGTAGGCGAAAAGTAGGGCGTTGATGTAGCGATGCCATTGTCTGGGCTGCTCGCTGCACAGTTTCTTCAGGGTGGACTTCAGCGTAGCATTGAACTTTTCGACAAGCCCGTTGCACATTGGATGGTAGGGTGTCGTAGTCAAATGCCGGATGCTCAGCAGTCTGTTGACCTCCTTCATGCAGTCAGAGACGAACTGCGTCCCGAGGTCTGTCAGAATTTCTTCAGGCACTCCAAGTCTACTGAACATGTCCACCAGTGCCTCTGCAACAGTTTCAGTGTCAATCTTCTTCAGAGGGTTACCTGGGTACCGAGTCGCATAGTCCACTAAAGTCAGTACCCACCGATGACCTTCTTCACTCGGAGGTCTTATTTCGCCGATTAGGTCTAAGGCCACCCTCTTGAAAGGTCGGTCGATCAAAGGCATCCTCTGCATAGGTACTTTCGGGACCCTTCCTCGAGGTATGGTCTTCTGGCAAATGTCACATGATCGGCAGAAACGGCTGACGTCCGCATGAAGCCCTGGCCAGTAGAACACCGCCTGGATTCTGTCTGACGTCTTCCTGATGCCTAGGTGACCTCCCATGATAGAGTCATGAGCTACTTCCTTCACTTGGCGCCTTAGAGGTAACGGTACCAAGACTTGACGTAGTGGTTTCCCTCCGTTGACCCTCGGGTGCTGGAAGATTCGGTACAGGATCTTGGCCTTCACCTCAAAATAGACCGCGCCACTGCGTTTGGTCACGTGACCTTGGCGGTTCCTGTACTTGTTTAAAGTGCTATCAGCTTCCTGGAGCTGGATCAGCTTATCTCTGTCCACGATGGCAGCTTTAGAGTTGTCGGCGACCTTCAGTGGCGTAGACGTCTTGTCTCTCTTGGCCTGGGCCCTGGTAGTAACAGCACCGACGATCTCTGGTCGGCAGGGCTGAGCCGGAGTAACCACATTGTCCCGTAGCAGCTCTGTAAGGTCTCCATCGGGAAACGGCAATGGATCCTCCTCCACAACTTCGACGTGTTGAGTTGAGGCAGGACTCCACTCTGGATCGGGGTCGTCGGGTCGTCTCGCGCCATCGATGTTCCCGATCATCAAATCATACAGCGGCTTCTTCAGGCAAACCGCTTCGACTTCGCCTATGTAGAAAGGGGTGCTGACTTGAATCTTTGCAACTGGCGCTTTCACACATTTGCTGTCGGCCATGAGTGTCCATTTTGAATCGCCAGTGAACTGTTCTTTAGCGATTAGGTCTTCTTTGACGATGACCCCACTGCAGCCAGAGTCTCTTAGAACAGTCACTTCATGATTTCCGACGCGTCCCTTTGAAACAGGCATGTTCTGGACGGTCACAGCTGCGCTGGCGACGACGGGGATGGATTTTCCGTTGGCAAAAAGAAGTTGGCCATCGGTCATGCACTCTTGCACGTCCGCAGGAGTAGCTGTGCGCTTGGTCTCACTCGGAAGAATGACGCTCCCGCCGCACACTTGATGGTCAGATCTACTGTTTTGCCGTTGATTGGAGAAACGTCTCTGCCGGTTGCCCGCCGCTGCGTTGTCCGTACTGCTCCGCTGTCCGCTACTTTTGTTTTGAGGACAATTAGCCGCTCTGTGGTCTGTAGCGTTGCAGGTGAAACAGCCTCTTGAATGCCCTTCCCTGGGAGGTGGCGTGGAGTCCGTCTGTTTCTGGTTCGTCTGGCTCCCCTGGATCTGGTTCACATGGTTTCCAGTTTTCTGAAAATGTTTCGTCGCGCTGGGTGGCCCCAGGGTCTTCCCATGAGCGATGAGATATCTTTCAGCAGCCTCAGTCACATCTTTAAGCGTCTGCAGCTTTTGTTCTTCTAAGTGGGTCGCTAGGTCCTTGTGACAGGCATTGAGAAATTGTTCCTTCACGATCAGGTCATGGAGACTGTCGTAAGACTTCCTTTCGCCTGATAACTCCACCCACTTGTGTAGATATGACGACAGGCGCTCCACAAACTGCTTTGGCGTCTCGTCTGACTTGGCCGGCATTCACGGAAGCGTTTACGGTAGCCCTTCTCTGTGAAGTTGTAGCACTGCAATAGGGCCTCTTTCAAGACGTCGTAGTCTTTAGCGTCATCGTCCGACAATCTGATGTAGACGTCGAGTGCTTGCCCCGTCAGAAGTGCACTTAGTCGAATCGCCCAGTCTTGAGGTTGCCAGTTAGAGCTTTTGGCAAACCTTTCAAATCTCGCCAAATAACTGTCGATCTGGTCCTTCCCGTCGACAAACGCTGGCAATTTTGGAGCTTTGTTGTCACTGATAACTTGTGGCGCATGCTGATTGTTTTGGATACGCGCCAACTCTAGCTGGTGCTGACGATCAGCTTCTAATCGTCTCTCTTCCATCTCGTCACGCCGACGCTGTTCCTCTAATTCTCTTTCTTCACGCCGTCGCTGCTCTTCTCTTTCTTGACGCCGCTCTTCTCTTTCTTCTCTGCGACGTTGTTCTTCTACTTCTAGACGCTTCTGTTCTAATTCTCTTTCTCTTTCTTCACGCCATATTCTCTCTTGAGACTTGACGTACTCCGTCAGCTGTTTGCCTTTTAGATTTAGTTCAACCCCTTTCTGCCAGAAGTCAGCCATTTTGATGCTTTTCTGGAAAGTTCTATTCTGGAAAGTTCTTTTCTGGAAAGTTCTTTTCTGGAAAGTTCTTCTTCTAGAAAGTTCTTGACTGTGCTGTACCTTTCTAGACTGTTCTAGAACAGCACGCTTTCTGCAGTAGCGCTGATGCTTGTCATTAGTCGCTTTTGCTGACGCAGGCCCCGCTGTCCTCGTCGTATGCGACGCTGCACCACGCTGGTGTTGATGTACACGCTCCTGTGCTGAAGTAGACGCGACGCCCGCTCGCCGCTCTCTGTAACACTGGCGATGTAGCTCCGAGACTGTCCCTCGACGTAGTCTTACGGCAGCCACGTAGTCCCGATCTGTTGTTCGCTCACGAAGCAACTCTTCAGCGACTACACGCCCTTGCAGTCAACCCGAACCTATCGGTGATGTAGTCCCAGTATGTTGGCCCCTCTCGACGCAACTTGATGGCGGCTACCCTCGATGACTGCCTCTCGTAACGTTGACTCGCTTGTTGTAGCAGTTGAACCCTTGGATATGGCGTGAATCGCGGCTTGACCCCCAAAATGTTACACTCAGTTTGATGTTGGTGTTTTTCTATCAGTATTTGATTCAGCCCCGATGCTTGAATTCCTGATAGGTGTGTAACTCAGATTCGTTTATCCACGCAGCCTGCTCACTCAGCAACAATGCAAAGTCTTCGTATGTAGTTTTCCACTTTTATTCAGCACACATCAACAACTTTCACAACTCTATCTTTGAAACAGCGCGGCACTTAAATAGTCTCTTGATACTCCCGAATAACCTGGATCAATCTCGTATGACGCAATTTAACCAATCGCTTCTAACTTCGTCATTACTGTCTTACGTCATACATATTTTCTTCTCCTTCCGGAACGTCCTCTTGCTTCGACATGTATCGGGAAATTTCTATCGAGAGTAAACACGCAGATCCAGAAAATTCTCCAGTAATATCGACTAACGCAAATCATCAACGTTATACAAAGCCTCTCCTAACAACAATGCAAACTCAAATCAAAGGTAAATAAACTCCATTATTGAATACTTTGCAAAACGAAACGATTAGATCTATCGTGCGCGTTTTAGACATACTTTCGTTCGTTTCAACGTAACACTCACACAAGCGCTCCTGATCGGCCGGACGTCTTTCAGTCGCTGAGACGAGAAATGAAAGGACGTAGGCTTACAAGCACGTTCAACACGTAACAAATGACAAAGATTTATGGTCACATTTCCAATCACACTTTATTCATGCAACCAAATCAATTAACATTCATTGACACACGCTAAGCTCTAAGTAATGGGATGAAAAAACGATGAACACTTCAATATAAGAATAGAGAAAGTCAAAGTCACAAGGAGGAGGAAGAAGGAAATGGAAAAGATAGTTGATGGGAACGACTACACCTGGTGAGTGTTATGAGGGTGGATCCGGATCCACGTGGTAAGATGATCGGGACTTGCCGCTTGCCGGGAACTTGCCACTTCAAGTGTCAACAAATGTTACGCACGTGGTCAGGAGAGAAGACCCACGCAGTTTAGCCGTCACGAAGAAAGGGGTAGACGACAGCTTGAACGAAGACAGGCGATCACGTAGAAAACACGTGGCAATTAAGAGCAGAGGTGAAGTAAGTAAAAAAAAAAAGGTAAGCCTGCAACAGTTAATGCATCCGAGGTAATCGCAGTCTATCCCGGATGTATCCAACTACGTTTCCCCTGTTCCCCCTCTCATTCCTCCCCCTCTCTCCATGTAGCTCAGTTGTTCTAGCTCTGTACATCACTGATTAACTATAGTCCTTCGTGATGGCACAAGCTAACTACACAGAAATTCTACCCGAAAACGTCACCATACATATTTAATTAACATCAATAGCTTGTATTCTATTTTGTTTTTGTAAACGGGGGTTCGATAAGTTGGGGTGAAGCCTCAGCCGTACCCTGCGTGGGATGTCTTTATGGTAAAGTGACTGGCTGGTGGAGAGCTTTCGGTTTTACCACTAGGGCTGTTTCGGCAGATCTTTTATGCGGATCGGGGGTTGTCCGGTCCTGATTTGGCTCGGAAGAGTCCGCTGGACCTAAAACAATAATAATGTAATGTAATGTAATTAACCTCAATATAATATCCGCACATCATTATAACCACAAGAGGAAAATAGAATACGTGACGATGAAATGGAATTATGTATTGTATGAAGGATGACTAAATAACTGTCACAAACATTGACGCCTCTACTCAACACCACCCATGCTTACAGCCACAGCCACGCCACAGCATAGCGCAACCTCACGCTAGCATGCGAGCACAACACAAATAAAATGTAAGTTTTCACGTACCTAATACGGTTTATGGAGAGCAGGAACCAATGCCGAGTTGCCCCGCCACGGTGCTGGAGATCACAGTACTAAGGTGCTACACACTACCAATCCTGGCAGTAGTACTTCTAGTCCAACTGACTTCTAGCACAAGTGGCGTCACGTCACACGAACTCACATGCCAACAAGGCAACAGTCACAAACTAGACTTCCAACACGTCCATTAGAATAAACTAGGCTTCTTCTCTTTAGCTTTACCGCTCATCAAAAAGAAAAGGCTATTTCCACAGACGAACGAAGTTATTCTCAAAGACAACTTAACAACGCTGCCAACTTTCTGCCACTGAACAAACACTGTCACTGCCTATTCAGCCCTGTCAATTTCCTCTCCAGAATTCAAAACCATCAGAAGATCCAAAACACTCCAAAAAAAAAAGTCTATGCCCTTTGAAACTCTAGCCCGCAGTGTGTATATTCAAAAACCTATATTTCGTCCTACTCTGTCTTGCCCTCGGAAGGTTATAATACCTACACGTGCACCCCGTGAAATTATCCTATAATAATAATAATAATAATAATAATAATAATAATAATAATAATAATAATAATAATTGATGATGATTGCTGTTGATGATGATGATGCTGATGATGATGATGATGATGATGATGATGATCATAATAATAATAATAATAATAATAATAATAATAATAATAATAATAATAATAATAAAATCGATCAAAAATAAATTACTACTACTACTACTAAAAACGACCAAAAATAAATTACTACTACTGCTACTACTACTACTACTGCTACTACTACCACTACTAAAATGGACCAAAACTAACTTACTACTACTACTACTAAAATGGACCAAAACTAAATTACTACTACTACTACTACTAAAAACGACCAAAAATAAATTACTACTACTACTAAAAACGACCAACAATAAATTACTACTACTACTGCTACTACTACTACTACTAAAAACGACCAAAAATAAATTACTACTACTACTACTAAAAACGACCAACAATAAATTACTACTACTACTGCTACTACTACTACTACTACTACTACTACTACTAAAAACGACCAAATATAAATTACTACTACTACTACTAAAAACGACCAAAAATAAACTACTACTACTACTACTACTACTACTACTACTACTACTACCACCAAATAAATACAATAATTAAATAAATAAATAAAACTGAATTAGCAAATTTCCCCTGACTGTAAAAGCTAAATAGCTCAGAGAGGTGATCAGGTTTCCCCTTGCCTCAACACCGAGTTGGAATTATTTTATTGTTTTATTTTATTATTGTATTGCAATCATCAACGTAACTGGCCGAGATCCAAAACTATTCCGGGTCACGAGAGAGAGAGAGAGAGAGAGCGAGAGAGAGAGAGAGAGAGAGAGGGAGAGGAGGGGAGAGTGCGTGTGTGGTAGCGGAAGGGGTGGGGGTGGGGGTGTGTGAAAGACAACATCGGGAAACAAACAAGACCCATACTTCTTGGAGTGTACTGCATGGTGTAGCAGTTCAGAAAGGTGTCTAGGTTCAAACCCACTGTAGCCGGTCCCGTCAGCGTTGTGCTCACTCCTATCGCGTTGGCAAACGCCTCCAGTGACGTCATAGGGGTCAAGGTCATCTGCAGGCCAAGGTCACACAGCTTGGACTCCAGTTTGTGGATGGAATAGAGGCAGAGAGTGTCTTTGCTGATGCACTGCAACACTGCCGGTCAGATTGGGTTAACCGATAGGAGTCAATACGCGCCGTAACTGTAATGGATTATTAGTACAATGTCTATTGAGATGTGTTAATGTTTTGCTTCCATGATAGTAGAAAGGCTTAGAGACCGGACGTTATGCGAATCAAATGAAATGTCGTTGGTAGCAATTAATGTCATTATGTATCAGAATCATAATCAGAATCTTTATAGTAACAATAGACAGCAAGGAAGTGTTTCTGGCAGTAACATTGACAGTAACATTCACACAACACACTCGCTATAAAAAGAAAACGTCAAATCATGTACAACCTATCTGTTACGAAGGCAAAACTACACATAGTCAACAGTGTGTAGACTGCAAAAGAGTGTAGAACTGTCAACGTTGGCGGGAAATGTTCAATGGGAACACCGAGTTATCGTTCCTGTTTCTACATCGTCATCCGGTGTTGTGTAACGCTACCATTGTCTATAGTCAACAGTGTACTTTGAGTTATTAGTAATACAGATATTAAACATTCATTAACATCAATAATCCATCCACTCCAACTCTTTCTTTCTTGCCTTCAGAGCGGTCTAGATCTTACCTGCTAGTAAAACCGAGTCCCCTACGATCTGGAACAAAAGACCACGAAGATTAGATCTATTAGTCCTAGCAACAACGACAGCTATTTTCTAATCTCTATCTACTTTCAATTTAAAACAAATGTCAACATTTTCTGACCGAAGAACGGCAATACATGGTTGGCTGTTGTCAGTCTAAATTATTGTTTTTAGTTTGGTTACATGTGAGTTAATGGATGATTTGCGTTTACCGAGACCACAAAATCCGGTTCCTTTTTTTAGCACACCTTTTGTTAAACTGTGCTACTGTACTGATCGCTTAAAGCTTTTTTTTTTTTTCAATGGACATTTAGACATAAAACTATCACTCGCCATGGTCATCGAATACGGCATGTGGGTGTCCACAATGACCAGTACAAATCCCTGTCATTAAAACTGGACATTATTGATCGGTTGTACGGTGTGTTGATCACCATTCCCTTGATCCTGTGAATCATAAGGTCACTGCCAAGGGATCCGAGTTGTTGCGTTTTTTCCACACCCTTTATTTATACAAAGAACGAAGGTGGAAGTTTGACGTCTACACCCACCATTTGCCGTGTGGCAGACGTGGATGACCATCCCAGGGAAGATGGGGTTTCCTATCCTATCCTATCCTGTCCCGTAATCCTGAGGTCGTAGGGGCACCACAGATGATCGTTTAACCAGCATACTCCATCTTTCTCTGTCCTCAGCAGCTCTGATGGCTTCGCTCAGTGTCAAACCAGTCCATTCTCGAAAGTTGTCATCCCACCTCTTTTTTGGTCTCCCTCTTCTTCTACCTCCTTGCACTGTGCCTTGCAAAAAAAGTCTTTGCAAGACCTGATGATCTGGTGACGTGGCCATACCATCGGAGTTTCCGTTTCTTCACCACTGTGAGCAGGTCATCGTGTTGTCCAATGGCTTGTGTGATGGTCTGTCGGACTTCGTCGTTGGTGATGTGTTGGGTATAGGAAATGCCCAGAAGTCTTCTGTAGCACCTCATCTCCATGCTTTGTATTCTTCGTTGGAGATCTGCTGTGAGGGTCCACGCTTCGCAAGCACATAGGAAGATGGAGATGACAAGGGAGCGCAGCAGTCTTACTTTGGAATTTAGACTGATGGTCCTGTCTTTCCAAACGGGCTTCAACCTTGTCAGGGCAGCAGTTGTTTGTGCGATCCTGGAGAGGACTTCCTGTCGGGACCCATTGTCTGATACAATGGCTCCTAAATATTTGAAGCTATGCACTGTGTTGAGGGATTGGCCTTGGACTTTGATGTCCGTGTTGATGCCATTGGTGTTGTTGGTCATCAATTTGGTCTTCTCTGCACTTATTTCTATTCCATAAGCTCTGTAGGTGGTGTCAAGCCTCTGTACCGGCTGTTCAAGTTCTTGTTCCTCTCCAGCCAATCCATCAATGTCATCCGCAAAACGAAGATTGGAGATTGCTCTACCCCCTATGCTGACTGTGCCTTCATGATCTGCAAGAGCATCTGACATGATGCGCTCTAGGAAGATGTTGAAGAGTGTTGGAGAGAGTAGGCATCCTTGACGCACACCGATTGTGGTTCTGAACCAGTTCCCGATGGCGCTGTTGTGGAGGACTGCACTGGTAGCCTTGTCATACAGGCTTTTGATGACTTCAATAATTTTAGGGAACCACCAGAGCAATCGTACTGCTTTACACAAATACAAGGGGCGGCAATGGGGGTGGTTGTAGCCTATGAAATAGAGGTGCACCTTCTTCTTTTTTGCTCAGTTCTGAGGCGTCTTATACGTGGAGAGAGCGACGTCCCCCTTCCTCCCTCTACCATCCCCCCTCCCCAGAAAAAAGCCCAAAAGAAATACAAACCATTTTTTTTAAGATTACCCCAAAACACAACACTTGTCTATTTGTAGTACAACTCGTACGAAGCACACTGAAGCAATGCCAACAAAGAACATAGCACTGTGAGGTCAGAACTATTTGAAAACAATCTGTCGCGCAATAAAACATAGTGTACAATTCAATGAATTGGTAAACCTAAAAGAAAAAGAAAAAAAAAATTAATAAAAATTTTTTTTTTAAATGAACTGGAGCTCACTTTAAAGACGTTGATGATTTTGATCGGGCTGAGACTGTGACCTGTAGTGACCTTGACCAGACAGTCTACCACGTCCTTCACCTTACTCCGCAGTCCTTCAGATGGCCCGAAGGACGAGGCTTGTTCCTTGCAGTTTATCCGGATCTCCAGCAGGAAGAACCTCAGCTTATCTCCGGGGTGAGGTCTGGGAGGTCTCGACGTCGGAGGGAAAGGGGTGAAAGTGACGGGTGCTGGGGTGGGGGCCATCGTGGGGGGTAGGGGCGAGGGAGGCATGGTGACGGGTGCCGGGGTGGGGGCCATCGTGGGGGGTAGGGGCGAGGGAGGCATGGTAACAGGGGCTGGTGTGGGGGCCATCGTTGGGGGTAGGGGCGAGGGAGGCATGGTAACAGGGGCTGGGGTGGGGGCCATCGTGGGAGGAAGGGGAGAGGGAGGTTGACTGTTAACCCCGCGCAGCATCGCCGCCATCATCACCGTCCACAGCCGCATCACCATCAGTGACGACGACAACGGCTTGCGGCGCTGGACAGACAGTGTCCGTGCTGTCATTTTGCTGGTGGCGACGTGGTCAGCTGCTGGACACCTCAGGCTGTCCAATGCGTCTAGTCAGTTCTCGTCCCGTCTGCAGCTTCATCGTGGATGATCTTTTCTAGCCTGAAGTGATAGAAAGCTAAGGCCGTAATTTAAAAACTATTAAATTGTGGAATGACTGGGAGAAATTGGGTAGGAGGAGAGAGGTGGGGGGGGGGGAGCACCACAACAGTTAGTCATTTAGTGAAATGGACCGACTGTTGGAGCAGCAATAGTACTAGTACAATCGTGGTTTACTGGACTGCTGGAGCCTTGAAATAAAATGTTACAGCGTTACCACCTCGAAAATGTTAACAATAATAGTCATATCCTATCCTGTCCTATCCCGTAAGTCGTTGAGGCACCACAGATGATCGTTTAACCAGCATACTCCAGTTTTCTCTGTCCTCAGCAACCCTCATGGCTAGTGACATTGTCCCAATCTGTCTCCCAAAATCATTCTTGTGGTGTTGGAACAAAAGATGTGCATATTATATTATTTATTAATTTACAGGAGGGGGGTGGGGTGGGGGGAGAGTGGGAGCAGGAGAACTTACATCATCATCATCATCATCATCATCATCATCATCATCATCATCATCATCATCATCATCATCATTCTACTTATAGCCTATTCCGCAGGTCCATGTTCCACAAATGTTGCTTCCAATACAAAAGAGTACAGCTGCAGACAGAAGCTGATGAACAGTGACTAACGCGGAGTCAACCATGGCAGCCCGTCACCCTAGCTCACTGCCGCAGCCTTCACCTGGCACACCTGGCACACTGATGACCCAGGTTCTAATCCCGTGGTGGGCGACATAAAAGTGGCCATTTTGTACTGTCCGACTTAGCAGTATGATTGATCTGGTGGTTCAGTGTTATTTAGGTCCAGACCCCTCTTCTCTAGGATGCTTGTCCTCGTCTAGTCTGCGGTATCGCCGAGGGTGTGTGCGGAGGTGAACTACACTGTTGACTGTAGTGTACCGGCGCGCGCACACCAGCTCAATGCCTATGTGAGCAGCACTCTTTGGTTCCCCCACATTTTGCTGGCTGCGGGCTATTTATAGCTTGCCTACATCCTCCCTTCCAGTGAAAGGAAAGGAAAGAAGCACCGGCGAAGCTATTTATAGCCAGCCTGGCTGAACTAACCTCAAAACCTAAAAGCTTTGGTTGAGTCGGTGTATACCCCACTGTCACGACAATGTTGACTGTAGTGTACCACACTGTCATGACAATGTTCACTGTGGTGTTCAACACGGTCACTACAATGTTGACTGTGGTGTACAAGACGGTCACGACAATGCTGACTGTGATGTGCAATGTGCATGGTCACAACAATGTTGACTGTAGTGTACAACACTGTCACGACAATGTTGACTGTAGTGTACAACACGGTCACTACAGTGCTGACTAGTGTACAACACGGTCACGACAATGTTGACTGTCGTGCACAACACGGTCACGACAATGTTGACTGTAGTGCACAAAACGGTCACGGCAATGTTGACTGTAGTGTACAACACGGTCACGACAATGTTGACTGTAGAGCACAACACGGTCACGACAATGTTGACTGTAGTGTACAACACTGTCACGACAATGTTGACTGTAGTGAACAACACTGTCACGACAATGCTGACTGTAGTGTACAACACTGTCACGACAATGTTGACTGTAGTGAACAACACGGTCACGACAATGCTGACTGTAGTGAGCAACACGGTCACGACAATGTTGACTGTAGTGAACAACACGGTCACGACAATGCTGACTGTAGTGAACAACACGGTCACCACTGACCCTCGCCCATCCTTGCACTTTATTTGCTTGTTCCAAAGTTGACAGGCAGGTGTTGATTTACTCGTCTGACATTTGTACCTTTAGTATCTTTTCTTGCCAGTCAGATTTACAATAGTAAACTTTTACACAATGTAAGACAGAGCTTAGGATTTGGTGACAACTTCCAATGTTATTGTTAGATTAAATTGTAACTTAACTTCACAGGGTAGTTAAATAACTAAAGCCTGCTAGGATCCAAGAGCCTATTAGCAGTTGTAGCCTATTACTTGAAAATGTTCAGATGGTGTTTTCTTAAAGTTCACATTTTTTTGTATAGCTCGCGTAATTGTGTGCACAGATAACTCGGGGCATAGAACAGACCACCTCGCATAAGAACATTTGACGCTGAGGTACAAACGTCAAGTTTTGACGTAAGGCGTTCCTTATCAGTGTAATGACACGCCAATGTATGCGAAGAATCAAATGGGACACATTTCCAGTATGAGACGAAAAAAAATATTTATTTATATAATTTTTATAGTATGAACTTTGGAAAGTGGTCCTCTTATTAAATAGACGAAATTTTAACGAAAGAATATTAACTCAGTGATCCACGTCAACGTTACCTTGTTCCAAGCTTCACTCCTGATTCACACTCTGCTCCAATCCCACTGTTAGGAGGCGAAGATTATCAGCTGAGAGGTCTGGCTGAAAGCTGGACAAGACTAGCTTGCCAGAGACGCTGGACACACCACACCGACTGAGGCCTCACGATGGTCAAAAGAGAGAGAGAGAGAGAGAGAGAGAGAGAGAGAGAGAGAGAGAGAGAGAGAGAGAGAGAGAGAGAGAGAGAGAGAAGCAGTGCTGAAGATGTTAGGGCCTCACAGCACGCTAAACACTGCAAACGATACTGAATATCCGCTGGGGTAATTTGCAATAAGGGGATGTTTGTTGGGGTTATTTGCAACGAATAACCAATCTTTATTGTCCCCATTTGCACAAGGATATTTGTGTGTGATGCACAGTAACTGTTGACATATTAAGAAGACAACACAAAGGTTAGCGTACACGTATACAATAAAGAAACTAGCGGATATTAGAACACCTTAATGCATAACAATACCAAAAAATCTCAAGACTATTACTGCCATTTTCTCAATCATTCACGCTTTCTCATGACCATGCTAATCCTTGCAAATTCATTCTTATCCACGCACCGACTCATCCCACACACACCCTTAATACATAACGAGGGTTATTTGCAGGAATTATTTATTAGGGCACTGTTACTAGCAACAGGGATTATTTGCAACAGTGCGGAATAAGGGAGGGGCGGGAGTGTATTTGCAACAAGGGGGTATTTGCAACAAGGGGGTATTTGCTGGGGTTATATTCCACCGTACTATACTGTAGCTGGTGAGTTTGCAATAGATAAACAATATTGTCATCACATAATGCACCTTGTCGTTCAGAACATGCTCGTATCTAGCCCTGCATCTTCCATCAGTGCGCAACCTTCACTCACCAAGACTCAAAGTTGTTACATTTTCTCCATTTTTGTTTCCTTTAGAGGCGCTGCCCTGTCATTGCTGTGCTTTCAATACAATACAAGATTATTGCTTTAGGTCCAGCGGACTCTTCCGAGCCAAATCAGGACCACTGTGCTTTCAAAAAGATGGCACGCACCACTGACAAAGAATAAAGACGACATTGCTATGATTGAGCAGATATTAGCGTAATATATGATCTGCAAAAATCATTCATTACTATAGCTTATTCTCTACAATTCACCATCACCACCCTTTCTGTATATCGCAAAAGCGTTTGCATGCTACAGCGTTCACAACAGTAAAGGTGTGTTTTAAGGGTTGTCACAATTATCACAGTAAAACCGTTGGTGTCCGCGAAAATAGCATCCCACATCTGTAGCTATACCTTGTAACATTTCCTCAATCACTGTCACTTTATATTACAGTTTATTTTAGACTTTAAAAGGCAAATATTGGTGCAATTTTAGGCATCTTCAGTGCACAGCTGATTTTTTTTCCGATTCCTCCCACACCATCCCCACCCCTCGCCCCGGTCCCTTTGGCTTCCTTTAAAGGGCTTGAAAGCTGTCATATTAACAATTCCGTTGTTTTTATTTAGCGCTTTTTTCTCCTCAAGAGCTGCTCAAGGCGCTGGCCGAGATGAGATTTAACTGAAGGCGCTCATGTAAGCTTCTATCCATAATTTGACCACCCAGATTCCATAACAAATATATTGCCCGTGTTAGAAATAAACACAGACCCAGCACAGGCGGCGGAAGCGGGGGGGCAAGGGGAGCACTGGCCCCCTCCAGAAAAATATTGGGGGGGCAAACCTATACATTTGCCCCCCCAATATTCAGCCCCTCCGAAAACATTATTTGGAGATTCAAACCAATATTTTCCCCCTTTCTCTGGACTGATGCAAGTTAACAATACCTGTGCTGAGACCATTTTCAAAGCACTGAAGGACTGCTTGATCAGACTTAACTTGCCAGTACAAAACTGTAGGGGCCAGGCCTACGACGGGGCGAGTAATTTTCAGGGTCATGTGTCAGGAGTTGCAAAAAGATTCAAAGACGAGATCCTTGCTGTGACTAAAGAGTTGGCGACAGTTCTTGAAAGAAAACAAACGACTTGTGATGACGCAGTAAACGCT
This sequence comes from Oncomelania hupensis, assembly GCA_036898135.1. NCBI lineage: Eukaryota > Metazoa > Mollusca > Gastropoda > Littorinimorpha > Pomatiopsidae > Oncomelania > Oncomelania hupensis. The sequence continues at coordinate 751,042 of CM072526.1, read as the reverse complement.
GCTGACATTTGTCTGAGAACACTGGAAAGCATGCGGCATGAAGATTGTTATGAGACATTTTTTGCTGACATCACAACGAAAGCTGCAAATTTGTGTGATGAGCCCTGCGTTCCTACACAGAAGCAGCCTCCACGGAGACTGGACGATGGCTCACAGGGTCACAGCTACTCTTGTCCATCTGCTTACTACAGACAGCAATACTGTGAGGCCATTGACAACACCAAAGAACATTTAAAGAGCCGGTTTGATCAAATAGCTCTCGACTTACCAAGGAAAATTTAAGTTCTTCTAAGTGATGGAGCAGCAGGGAAGAGACCAAAAATTCCTCAAGAAATCAAAGATACATATTCCGCTGACATCGACTTGGACAGACTCAAAACTCAGCAAGAATCCTCCCACATGCACCGGGTGACACCAGGAGGCGGCTAACTCTAGGATCACCATCTTCCAAGCACTGCCGGATGAACTGAAAGCTTCTGACACTGTGCGACGGATGCTGAGTGAAGTGGATAAACTTCTCAGACTGTACTTCACCATCCCAACCACAACTGCAACGGCTGAACGCAGTTTTTCAGCCCTAAAGCGGGTTAAAACATACCTTCGGGCAACGATGACGCAGGAGCGTCTAAATAAATGTCTTATTGTGTTCAAAGACAAAGTAGATCAACTAGACCTAGCGCAAACTGCTTACGAATTTATCAATACAAATGAACGCCGTCAGGCATACTTTGAAAAATTAACAGTGTAATTTCCCATGCCAAATGACATGCATGACTGCTGTTTTTGTTACTGTGATGGATCAACATTGCCAGGTCAGTTTCTTTCCCTTTCTCTCTACCCTCCCCCCCCTCTCTCTCTCTCTCTTATATGCACAGTTGTAGAAATATATGATATATCTTTTCTCTCTCTCTCACATAGTGTCTATGAAAATAGTTCAAATTATTTGGAGTAAATGTCCAGGGCCGGACCCAGAGGGGGAGGAGGGGATACATGGGTTCTGGACACCCCCCCCCCCCCCCTCCAAATTACAAAAAAAAAATATTTTTTTTAATGCAAAGAGTTTCAATTTTTAAAAAATTGTTTTTAAAACATTGCAGTTTTTAGTCACTTTTGGTCCAACGTACAAAGAGTTATTTATAGTCAATTCAACGGAAATCCATTTCAAGGGATCCGTTGAAACGTCCAAAGCGTTTTCCCGTTGAAACGACCAAGTAACCCAACCCCTAAGCCTAAATTAGTAAATGCAGCCATATTTTCTTGTTCTGGCCGCAAGCCTCTTCCAGCACCTTCACCTTGATACTGCCCTAATCCACCAAAAACGACTTTTTAGAAATATTAATTAAGATGTTAAGTTGATAATTATGACAATTCGTTGTAACGAACATCCATTGAAACGACCATCGCTGAATCGTCCAAAAACATCGTTGAAATGGAAACCCTTGACAGTGAAGCTGCAGAAAAGGACAAAAGATGTTGTCGATGCCTACAGGGAAATCAAAGAGGTCAGTAACTGCATGTCTTCTATTAGAAGAGATGTCGACACAGCGTTCGTTGCCTGGTTTGGTGAAGTCAGCAAAATGGCAAATGCATTAACAACTGGTGTTATTGTTCCTCGTCAAGCATCCCGACAGACTCTCCGTGACAACCAATCTGCGGCCACTCCAGAAGAATATTTCAAGATTAGCATTGCCATTCCTTTCTTGGAACACCTGTCACCCGAATTGGACTCGAGGTTCAAAAATGCTGGCCTAGCAGTTGATGGTCTCTGTCTGGTGCCAAGCACTTTAATAGACAACCAGGATGGTTTCATGCAGGTTCCAGAAGGGGTGAAGACACTGGCAATGTTGTGGGAGTCTGACCTACCAGACAACGCTACCCTTGATGCAGAATACCAACGGTGGGTTTGCAAATGGCGAAGTGCTGCTGAGAATGCGACAGCTATCATCCCATCCACGGCATCAGAAGCACTGAAACATTGTGACAGAGATTTTTATCCCAAACTGTTCATCATGCTAAAGAACCTTTGCACCCTGCCTGTCACTACTGCCGAGTGTGAGCGTTCAAACAGTCAGTTGCGCAACCTGAAAAACTACCTCCGCTCTACAATGGGGCAACATAGACTCAATGGACTTGCTTTACTGAAAGTGCACAGGGCTGTTGATATTGACTTCAAAGAGGCAGTAAACTGTTTTGCCAGAAGATACAATTCACAAATGGTACTAATGCCGAGGAACCTAGTGCAGCAAGACTGAATTAAATGAAAGCAGGGCGGTGATTTTCATAAACTACAAGGTAAAGCTTTATACCGTTAACGATCAACAAAAAGTAGTGAATAATAATAGTATACAAAACATCTCTGCTGATACATAAATGTTTGTGTGTGTGTGTTGTTGTTGTTTTTTTAAGGGAGGGGCAGAGGATAATTTTTGTACCCCAGAGTTTGTCAATTCAATTGTTCAAAAAGCTCAAAGTCCCAGACCATCACAAATTTGGCTTGTTCAAGGTTCAGATTGCACCAGATTGCACCATTTTGCATCCTTGAAAAAAAAATTTCGGGGGGAGCATGCCCCCGGACCCCCCTAGAAGGCTCGGCGCTTCGCGCCTTCGCTGAATCTGTAACCTCCCCCTCGACTTTTCCAAGGTCCGGTCCTGATGTCAGTGAATAAAATGTGTGTGTGCCCCCCCAATCCTGAGCAGCTTCCGCCGCCTGTGCCCAGTAAACTGCTTCAAACTTGGATATTAAATGCAAACACAGTCTGCATCCATAAACTCACATGAAAATACTGAGGGCTCAATTTCGATAAGAAATACTAATTGTATCTCTGTATAACGGTTTACATGTCCACAAAACGACGAAATGTTACTCCTTTTTAATATGTCACAGTTTGACAATAAAACAGAATTGCAGTTAGATATATAGTCCTGGCAAACCATTTAACATCCGAGAGATTTTTTTTTTTTCAAGCCAAAACGACACTAAGAATGGTTAAACATATAGATGGCGGAAGCTTGATGCGGGCTTTGTAAAGCAGATCCCCCCCCACTTGTTTATCCAGGCTTTCAAAGCATCAACTCCATCTCCATATGTTTAACCATTTGTTATCGTTTTTTGAAAAAAAATCTCTCGGGATGTTAAATGATTGCAACAAATATCTAACACATGCAATTCTGTTTTATTGTCAAACTGTGACACATATTAAAAACACGTAACATTCGTCGTTTGTGACAAAAAACCCTAACAGAGATACAATGTATTTCTTACGAAATTGAGCCCTCAGTATTTCATGTGAGTTTTATGCAACTGTGTTGTTTAATATCCAATTTGAAGCAATTACTGGGCACAGGCGGCGGAAGCTGCTCAGGATTGGGGGGGCACACACACATTTTATTCACTGACGCGACATCAGGACTGGACCTTGGAAAAGTCGAGGAGGAGGTTACAGATTCAGCGAAGGCGCGAAGCGCCGAGCCTTCTAGGGGGGTCCGGGGGCATGCTCCCCCGGAAATTTTTTTTTCAAGGATGCAAAATGGTGCAATCTGGTGCAATCTGAACCTTGAAAAAGCCATTTGTGATGGTCTGGGACTTTGAGCTTTTTGAACAATTGAACTGACAAACTCTGGGGTACAAAAATTATCCTCTGCCCCTCCCTTAAAAAAACAAGAACAACACACACACACACATTTATTTATCAGCAGAGATGTTTTGTATACTATTATTATTCACTACTTTTTGTTGATCGTTAACGGTATAAAGCTTTACCTTGTAGTTTATGAACATCACCGCCCTGCTTTCATTTAATTCAGTCTTGCTGCACTAGGTTCCTCGGCATTAGTACCATTTGTGAATTGTATCTTCTGGCAAAACAGTTCACTGCCTCTTTGAAGTCAATATCAACATCCCTGTGCACTTTCAGTAAAGCAAGTCCATTGAGTCTCTGTTGCCCCATTGTAGAGCGCAGGTAGTTTTTCAGGTTGCGCAACTGACTGTTTGAACGCTCACACTCGGCAGTAGTGACAGGCAGGGTGCAAAGGTTCTTTAGCATGATGAACAGGTTGGGATAAAAATCCCTGTCACAATGTTTCAGTGCTTCTGATGCCGTGGATGGGATGATAGCTGTCGCATTCTCAGCAGCACTTCGCCATTTGCAAACCCACCGTTGGTATTCTGCATCAAGGGTAGCGTTGTCTGGTAGGTCAGACTCCCACAACATTGCCAGTGTCTTCACCCCTTCTGGAACCTGCATGAAACCATCCTGGTTGTCTATTAAAGTGCTTGGCACCAGACAGAGACCATCAACTGCTAGGCCAGCATTTTTGAACCTCGAGTCCAATTCGGTTGACAGGTGTTCCAAGAAAGGAATGGCAATGCTAATCTTGAAATATTCTTCTGGAGTGGCCGCAGTTGGTTGTCACGGAGAGTCTGTCGGGATGCTTGACGAGGAACAATAACACCAGTTGTCAAAGCATTTGCCATTTTGCTGACTTCACCAAACCAGGCAACGAACGCTGTGTCGACATCTCTTCTAATAGAAGACATGCAGTTACTGACCTCTTTGATTTCCCTGTAGGCATCGACAACATCTTTTGTCCTTTTCTGCAGCTTCACTGTCAAGGGTTTCCATTTCAACGATGTTTTTGGACGATTCAGCGATGGTCGTTTCAATGGATGTTCGTTACAACGAATTGTCATAATTATCAACTTAACATCTTAATTAATATTTCTAAAAAGTCGTTTTTGGTGGATTAGGGCAGTATCAAGGTGAAGGTGCTGGAAGAGGCTTGCGGCCAGAACAAGAAAATATGGCTGCATTTACTAATTTAGGCTTAGGGGTTGGGTTACTTGGTCGTTTCAACGGGAAAACGCTTTGGACGTTTCAACGGATCCCTTGAAATGGATTTCCGTTGAATTGACTATAAATAACTCTTTGTACGTTGGACCAAAAGTGACTAAAAACTGCAATGTTTTAAAAACAATTTTTAAAAAATTGAAACTCTTTGCATTAAAAAAAATTCAATTTTTTTTAAATTTGGAGGGGGGGTTCCAGAACCCAGGTATCCCCCCCCCCCCCCCCCTCTGGGTCCGGCCCTGGACATTTACTCCAAATAATTTGAACTATTTTCATAGACACTATGTGAGAGAGAGAAAAAAGATATATCATATATTTCTACAACTGTGCATATAAGAGAGAGAGAGAGAGAGAGGGGGAGAGAGAGAGAGAGAGGGGGGCTGGCAATGTTGATCCATCACAGTAACAAAAACAGCAGTCATGCATGTCATTTGGCATGGGAAATTACACCGTTAATTTTTCCAAAGTATGCCTGACGGCGTTCATTTGTATTGATAAATTCGTAAGCAGTTTGCGCTAGGTCTAGTTGATCTACTTTGTCTTTGAACACATGCATTATAAGACATTTATTTAGACGCTCCTGCGTCATCGTTGCCCGAAGGTATGTTTTTACCCGCTTTAGGGCTGAAAAACTGCGTTCAGCCGTTGCAGTTGTGGTTGGGATGGTGAAGTACAGTCTGAGAAGTTTATCCACTTCACTCAGCATCCGTCGCACAGTGTCAGAAGCTTTCAGTTCATCCGGCAGTGCTTGGAAGATGGTGATCCTAGAGTTAGCCGCCTCCTGGTGTCACCCAGTGCATGTGGGAGGATTCTAGCTGAGTTTTGAGTCTGTCCAAGTCGATGTCAGCGGAATATGTATCTTTGATTTCTTGAGGAATTTTTGGTCTCTTCCCTGCTGCTCCATCACTTAGAAGAACTTAAATTTTCCTTGGTAAGTCGAGAGCTATTTGATCAAACCGGCTCTTTAAATGTTCTTTGGTGTTGTCAATGGCCTCACAGTATTGCTGTCTGTAGTAAGCAGATGGACAAGAGTAGCTGTGACCCTGTGAGCCATCGTCCAGTCTTCGTGGAGGCTGCTTCTGTGTAGGAACGCAGGGCTCATCACACAAATTTGCAGCTTTCGTTGTGATGTCAGCAAAAAATGTCTCATAACAATCTTCATGCCGCATGCTTTCCAGTGTTCTCAGACAAATGTCAGCAGCGTTTACTGCGTCATCACAAGTCGTTTGTTTTCTTTCAAGAACTGTCGCCAACTCTTCAGTCACAGCAAGGATCTCATCTTTGAATCTTTTTGCAACTCCTGACACATGACCCTGAAAATTACTCGCCCCGTCGTAGGCCTGGCCCCTACAGTTTTGCACTGGCAAGTCAAGTCTGATCAAGCAGTCCTTCAGTGCTTTGAAAATGGTCTCAGCACAGATATTGTTAACTTGCATCAGTCCAGAGAAAGGGGGAAAATATTGGTTTGAACCTCCAAATAATGTTTTTTGAGGGGCTGAATATTGGGGGGGCAAATGTATAGGTTTTGCCCCCCCAATATTTTCTGGAGGGGGCCATGCCCCCCTTGCCCCCACGCTTCCTCCGCCGCCTGTGCTGGTCTGTTTTATTTCTAACACGGGCAATATATTTGTTATGGAATCTGGGTGGTCAAATTATGGATAGAAGCTTACATGAGCGCCTTCAGTTAAATCTCATCTCGGCCAGCGCCTTGAGCAGCTCTTGAGGAGAAAAAAGCGCTAAATAAAAACAACGGAATTGTTAATATGACAGCTTTCAAGCCCTTTAAGGAAGCCAAAGGGACCGGGGCGAGGGGTGGGGATGGTGTGGGAGGAATCGGAAAAAAAATCAGCTGTGCACTGAAGATGCCTAAAATTGCACCAATATTTGCCTTTTAAAGTCTAAAATAAACTGTAATATAAAGTGACAGTGATTGAGGAAATGTTACAAGGTATAGCTACAGATGTGGGATGCTATTTTCGCGGACACCAACGGTTTTACTGTGATATTGTGACAACCCTTAAAACACACCTTTACTGTTGTGAACGCTGTAGCATGCAAACGCTTTTGCGATATACAGAAAGGGTGGTGATGGTGAATTGTAGAGAATAAGCTATAGTAATGAATGATTTTTGCAGATCATATATTACGCTAATATCTGCTCAATCATAGCAATGTCGTCTTTATTCTTTGTCAGTGGTGCGTGCCATCTTTTTGAAAGCACAGTGGTCCTGATTTGGCTCGGAAGAGTCCGCTGGACCTAAAGCAATAATCTTGTATTGTATTGAAAGCACAGCAATGACAGGGCAGCGCCTCTAAAGGAAACAAAAATGGAGAAAATGTAACAACTTTGAGTCTTGGTGAGTGAAGGTTGCGCACTGATGGAAGATGCAGGGCTAGATACGAGCATGTTCTGAACGACAAGGTGCATTATGTGATGACAATATTGTTTATCTATTGCAAACTCACCAGCTACAGTATAGTACGGTGGAATATAACCCCAGCAAATACCCCCTTGTTGCAAATACCCCCTTGTTGCAAATACACTCCCGCCCCTTCCCTTATTCCGCACTGTTGCAAATAATCCCTGTTGCTAGTAACAGTGCCCTAATAAATAATTCCTGCAAATAACCCTCGTTATGTATTAAGGGTGTGTGTGGGATGAGTCGGTGCGTGGATAAGAATGAATTTGCAAGGATTAGCATGGTCATGAGAAAGCGTGAATGATTGAGAAAATGGCAGTAATAGTCTTGAGATTTTTTGGTATTGTTATGCATTAAGGTGTTCTAATATCCGCTAGTTTCTTTATTGTATACATGTACGCTAACCTTTGTGTTGTCTTCTT